>OU696595.1:110000-312500 GCA_916048095.2 Sacculina carcini
CTAGACTTTTCTGCTGCATTTGACACTGTTAATCATCTGCTTCTTATTGATACTCTGTTAGACTTAGGCATTAGCGACACAGCTCTCTCCTTCTTTCGCTCTTATCTCTCTGATAGATCTCAATACGTCTCTACCTCTTCCAATTCTTGTAGTGAGGCTTGCCCACTAACTTGCGGTGTCCCTCAAGGCTCTGTCTTAGGCCCTCTCCTCTTCAATATCTATCTAACCTCTGTAGGGAAAGTGCTTCGACGTCACGATGTGTCGTTTCGATGTGTCGTTCCTTTGTATAGTTACAAAGCGTGTTAGCATCCAGATCAGATTTCTTAAGTATAGGGAGAATACTGGCAGTTTTACATGCCAGAAATTCTCCATGAGTGAAAGAAGCATTGATGAAATTAGATAAGAAAGGAAGAAGTAGTTCAATGGAGTGAGGAATCCTGGAAAGATCAATGGGGTCGAGAAATGAAGAATGAATTTTAACATGTCTTAAAATAGCTCTACAGTCAGAGATGATTACTAGAGCAAAAGAGTTAAAAACAGATGAGGTTGAGCACGGAGAGGATAATGGTAAAACAGAAGGGAACAAGCAACGAATCTTATCGATTTTAGACTGAAAAAAATTCATGAATAAAGAAGGTAATTGGTTAGATGCCAAATCAGGAAGGATGAGACTACGGGAATTACCTAAAAGACTGTCAAAAAGCTTCCACAGTTTCTTCGAATTGAGACAGGAAGAGATTTTAGTATTATAGTAAGATTTTTTGGCGGAATCACAGAGAAGGTGATGATGCCGACGAGCAGAACAGAAAGTTTGCCAAGAAGAGTCAGTCTTGAGACGACACCATTGACGCTCAAGACGACGAAGGGAGATTTTAGAGTTTTTAATATCAGAGTTAAACCAAGGACAGCGAGTATTAGTGGAGCTGAAGACTTTAACAGGAATAAAGGTGGACTTAAGAGAATCAAGGGATGTGTTGAAATACCCTAAGAGAGAAGCAGGCGGTATATCAACGAAACATTCAGTAGCAAAACACAAGTGCATATTGATATAAATAGAATCTAAGTCAGCATTACGATAATCCGAGAAAATAATAATTTTAGGAGATTTGCAAGTGATAGGGAGGAAAGCAGAAAATTCTATTAATGAATGGTCAGATATGGAGGAATCAATAGGAGAAACAGTGAGATCTTTAATCAGAACAGAAGAATCAGAAAAAGAAAGGAGAAGATCAAGTGTGTGACCGTGAACATGAGTAGGACAGCAGATATGATTACAAAGACCAAATGAGTCAATTAATTGTAAAAACATAGAAGAACAAGACTTGAGATGGGGCGCATCAACCCAAAGGTTGAAGTCACCACAAATCACTATTCTAGAAGAGAAAATTGGAAGAAGTGTGTCTAGAAGAGAAGAAAATTCATCAAGAAAAATTGAGGAAGAAACAGAATTAAGACGGTAAATGTTGATAATACATACAGGAAAAGCATTTTTACCTAAAACCTTACAACAAATATACTCAAATGACTTGATAGTTATATCTACACTACAAAGATGGGCCTTAATAATATTTGAATTATAGACAAAAGAAACACCACCACCAGAACATTTAGTAGAATTAGAGACATTCATAGGGCGACAATTATGAAAAGCTGAGTAGCCAGCAGGAAGAGAGCTGTCAAAAGAGGATATTTCAGCAACAGATAGCCACGATTCTATAACCAGAAAAATATCATACATAGGAAGAATGGACGCAAAAAGTGAAACTCTTGACCTAATAGACCTGAAATTATATAAAGCACATTTTAATAAGCCAATTTCATTATAAGACTTAGAGCGAGAAATCACTGGAGAAGAATCAGAGAGAGAAAAAAGACACTTATCAGCGGATGATGAGTTATCAGCAGAACGACGAGAGTGAAGATGAGATGTAGACTCGTTGTCGCTGGATGTGGACGAGACTGGTAGATCTGGCTGATCATTAGACATATTCAGTTTCCCGAACGGCTGTCATCGCTGGTCTGGGTGCGATTGAAGACATGAGTCCTCGCCGAGATGAGACAGGGGCATGCAGGGTCGAATGACGAGTGGCTGGCGTTGCCACGGCCAGCTCGCACACAGTTGGCGCATTTGCGTACATCGTTCAAGCGACACGACTTTGTGGCGTGTTTGCCTGCACACCAGCCACAAGTGTTCTCGCGGGCCTGGCACTTGTCAGCCGTGTGGCCGTGGCGCTGGCACTTGGCACAGCGAGTGACCCAGTAGCGGTCGTGCACCACGCACCGTCGGTCACCCAGGTACAAGTATCCGGACTTCATCACGATGTCACGGATGGCAGGAGAAACGGCGGCAACAACTGTTTTGCAGTGGCCAGCAGACGTTTTCGAAAAAAGCACCTTGATGTCAGATGCATGCTTGATGGCCGGTTTGACTTCAGCGTTTTTTCGGCACACAGCGTCACGAATTTCAGTATCTGCGATGTCAGAACTGACTGATGTTATCGTGAGTTTAGGCACGATCTTGCCACGGCAGGAAGCTTTCAGCTGGCTGTCAGTCTTCATCACCAGCATCGCATTGTCGGCTGCTTTTGAGTCAGGGAGACTCACTTCGATTGCACCTCGCTTTGTTGTCTTCATCTTGACGATGGGCGCAGACTTGAGGGCCTCAGACACTCGTTTTTTGTCGACTGGAGCCTTATCATGGGAGTGCACGATAATCTCGCGTGTCACTGCCTGAGCGAACGAACGCGGATGTTGAATAGGCACTGCCTGCGCGTACGAGCGCGGATGTTGAAAAGGCATCAGTGGCGGAGTCGGCATCAGTGGCGGAATTGGCATCACTGGTGGAGTTGACATCAGTGGCGGAGTTGGCAGCAGCGGAGGCTTCGGGCTGGTCATCCGTTGCAGCTGGACCTTAATTTCGCTGACAATCTTGGTCAGCTGCGCGAGAGATTGGCTCTCGGTCGAAGATGATTGGCCCATGTTCACCATGTTTTTTTTGTCGGCGGTTGTAATGCCGGCAAGGCTGTCCAGCCACTCCTCCATGTCTGCAGTGTTGCAGTCACGAGCGAGAGTGCAACTTTCACACGTGAAGGAAGCCCTGGTGGTGAAGAAATTCATGGCCATATACTTGGGCATACGGCTGCATCTCACATGCACATGTTTTTTGCATTGTGAACAGAACAACGCACAAGCAGTCACGGCCATTTTGCACGTGGTACAAATTGAGCCGTCAGGAGGGGAAGCAACGCGGGACGGTTGAAGCCCGGCAGGCTTGGTGATGGCGGCCATGACGGACACGATAAGATCACAAGCACACGATCTCACACACAGACACACACACACTCACAGACACACGCGCACACAGACACACGGCACACGCACACACCCGCACACGCACACACATACACACAAACACGCGACTCACACTGAGGGGCCGTCCCCGACAAGGGGGGGGGGGCGCCAGGCACGAACGCACACACACACACACACGCACACGGAGGGTCGGGCCAGGCACGGAATTTAGCACCTAGCCGCGAAAACCTCAACCACTATCAGCAGCACAAATCACCACGAAAACACAAATAGCCGGAGCGACACAAAAACACATCCGCACAGGACAATCTCTCAAACAAGAGTGAACACACACACACACACACACACACACACACACACTGTCTTGCTCGCACACACACACACACACACACACACACACACACACAAGTTTGCACGAAAATATTTTTGCTCAAGTTTACACACACCACAAAACCCTGTCGGTTAATTATACAATTTCTGAATTAGCTATGGTCTATATATATATATATATATAACACTACAGGTCTATAGTTACAAAGCGTGTTAGCATCCAGATCAGATTTCTTAAGTATAGGGAGAATACTGGCAGTTTTACATGCCAGAAATTCTCCATGAGTGAAAGAAGAATTGATGAAATTAGATAAGAAAGGAAGAAGTAGTTCAATGGAGTGAGGAATCCTGGAAAGATCAATGGGGTCGAGAAATGAAGAATGAATTTTAACATGTCTTAAAATAGCTCTACAGTCAGAGATGATTACTAGAGCAAAAGAGTTAAAAACAGATGAGGTTGAGCACGGAGAGGATAATGGTAAAACAGAAGGGAACAAGCAACGAATCTTATCGATTTTAGACTGAAAAAAATTCATGAATAAAGAAGGTAATTGGTTAGATGCCAAATCAGGAAGGATGAGACTACGGGAATTACCTAAAAGACTGTCAAAAAGCTTCCACAGTTTCTTCGAATTGAGACAGGAAGAGATTTTAGTATTATAGTAAGATTTTTTGGCGGAATCACAGAGAAGGTGATGATGCCGACGAGCAGAACAGAAAGTTTGCCAAGAAGAGTCAGTCTTGAGACGACACCATTGACGCTCAAGACGACGAAGGGAGATTTTAGAGTTTTTAATATCAGAGTTAAACCAAGGACAGCGAGTATTAGTGGAGCTGAAGACTTTAACAGGAATAAAGGTGGACTTAAGAGAATCAAGGGATGTGTTGAAATACCCTAAGAGAGAAGCAGGCGGTATATCAACGAAACATTCAGTAGCAAAACACAAGTGCATATTGATATAAATAGAATCTAAGTCAGCATTACGATAATCCGAGAAAATAATAATTTTAGGAGATTTGCAAGTGATAGGGAGGAAAGCAGAAAATTCTATTAATGAATGGTCAGATATGGAGGAATCAATAGGAGAAACAGTGAGATCTTTAATCAGAACAGAAGAATCAGAAAAAGAAAGGAGAAGATCAAGTGTGTGACCGTGAACATGAGTAGGACAGCAGATATGATTACAAAGACCAAATGAGTCAATTATTTGTAAAAACATAGAAGAACAAGACTTGAGATGGGGCGCATCAACCCAAAGGTTGAAGTCACCACAAATCACTATTCTAGAAGAGAAAATTGGAAGAAGTGTGTCTAGAAGAGAAGAAAATTCATCAAGAAAAATTGAGGAAGAAACAGAATTAAGACGGTAAATGTTGATAATACATACAGGAAAAGCATTTTTACCTAAAACCTTACAACAAATATACTCAAATGACTTGATAGTTATATCTACACTACAAAGATGGGCCTTAATAATATTTGAATTATAGACAAAAGAAACACCACCACCAGAACATTTAGTAGAATTAGAGACATTCATAGGGCGACAATTATGAAAAGCTGAGTAGCCAGCAGGAAGAGAGCTGTCAAAAGAGGATATTTCAGCAACAGATAGCCACGATTCTATAACCAGAAAAATATCATACATAGGAAGAATGGACGCAAAAAGTGAAACTCTTGACCTAATAGACCTGAAATTATATAAAGCACATTTTAATAAGCCAATTTCATTATAAGACTTAGAGCGAGAAATCACTGGAGAAGAATCAGAGAGAGAAAAAAGACACTTATCAGCGGATGATGAGTTATCAGCAGAACGACGAGAGTGAAGATGAGATGTAGACTCGTTGTCGCTGGATGTGGACGAGACTGGTAGATCTGGCTGATCATTAGACATATTCAGTTTCCCGAACGGCTGTCATCGCTGGTCTGGGTGCGATTGAAGACATGAGTCCTCGCCGAGATGAGACAGGGGCATGCAGGGTCGAATGACGAGTGGCTGGCGTTGCCACGGCCAGCTCGCACACAGTTGGCGCATTTGCGTACATCGTTCAACAGCTCCTGTTTCGAGGCTCACAAACGATCACGCTGTAAGGTGCGGCGTGGGTGTCCCAGATGTGGTGATATTTTGTACCCCACGTACAAAAGTCGCCATGTCTGTGGCACTCAAGTAAGTCACTTCATAAATCTTAGATGAATTTGTCACAACAATTATTGTTCAGAAGGACTTTTACAGCGGTGCGCACAATTTTTCTGCAATTAATTGTAAATTACGATGTTGAGAACAGTACAAGTAAACAAGCATAACACCGCAATCACTCAGTTTTTCTAGTGCATGAAACCTATCATCGCGCTGGTTTCCAATAATACACAATTTATCATACTTAATATACTTCTGCACAGTAAAAACCAAAGCAAAACAATATTATCAACATAAAAATATTACGCCAATCTTCGGCGACCAATTTCTCTCGAATACGAAATTTTTTCGGATGACATGGTTTTACTTCGCGCAGCCAAAATGTTTTACATGAATGACAATCCTGTTTTAGAGAAAATACAACATTAACCCGCAATATATACGATCACTGGATGATGGGAATATGAAATACCAGCGTCACATATACGAAAGATGAGACGTTCAGCAATATCTTTGAAATATCACGAAAATATTCCGCAGAACACGTAAAATGTTTCAAGTCAATAGTGCATGATGTGATTAAATCAATATTGCCTGATGAAATCAATATAAGTATATATTATTCGATTTGATAATGTGCAATCACAAATCCTTCTCACAATACTTCGTGATCTCACAGAGCGCATTTGTTGTGTGATACACATCCAAAACGTCTCTAGTCAAACTGATCATATTCTCGTCTGACATCCATCAATCCAACCATCTCATGAAATGCTCTAAAAACAAAGGCCTGTCATCCATAGCTGAATCAGTCATCGAATAAACATTTCTCAACCTGGAGCCTTTATACGGTGTCATTACATTACGAATAGTCCACCAACGCAATATTGTTTAAATAAAATGAGCAGTATCTTGAGATAAATCAGGATTATTTGTAGAACCCAATGATCACCCAATGATGAGCCAACAACGCGAAATCACTCCCAACATTCAGCGCAAGTTTAATATGTTGTCCTTCAATACTCGACGGACGAACAGCTTTGAGCGACAAACCGTACGATGATCAAGTATATTGAGTTTACATTTGCTTGCTATTTATTGCCAACTTGTTCGCCATTGCTATTATATCATATTATGTGGTTCTTCTATTGGAGCGTGGGATAGTACAAGTGAGCGCTTTATACTCGATACTGCAATGTAACACTTGTCAATACGCACGAGACAGGAAATATCACGTGATGTTTGCAGCGTGAGACAGTGTCATTTTCCCACGGTTGAGCTCAAGAGACGAATCAGTGCCCCCTTATACAGTCAGCAAATTATTCTCACATGTAGACGTGGACACTCACACACGTACAATGTTCACGCACACACAGACATACATATTGGCGCAAAGAAACAAGCTGAATCACGTGACACCTCGACATAGATAACTCACTGTCATATGAAATAATCAACTCACTGTCATGAAACATTTATGCAGCTCATAAATTCGATTGCCTTGTGGAATATAAATTCATGCATTAGCATTGTTTTTCGCCTGTATTGGGATGCTTTCTGGTGTTTTGTTGTAGAAATGTCACCAAAACCTAAGAGGAGAAATAGAGCTTTGTGGGCATCTACAAGCAGCAGCACAAGGATATTTTAGGTTATTTTTCCTGAAAATAAGGACACTTTTTTCTATATTAAGGTTACTTTTTGATAGCCCTAGTTATTACTGAATTTATTCATGGGGATGTGAACGCCAAAATTCAATAAACTGCAGCACGCACACAGAAACAGATACACGTATACTAAATGAGGCGCGTGGGGTATCACTATTTCACAAGACAGCACCATTCACCCACAGATCACCCGATATCCGCCACGTGATATCTACAATACTCGTCAGCACCATGCGAACACAACACTGTGAATTCAGCACCTTGCGAACACTGGGCACATTTCCAAGCTAGCAAATACAATACAAGACAATTAAGCCCACACATACTAAAACGAATCTCACTACAGTGATATATCCGTACCGCAAGTAGATTTCGAAGTCCTATAATATAAGCATTTCAAAAACTGCATCCAAATATAATCTAGCTAGACGAAAATCGATGCTCAAACACTGTACAAACATTGGCTGTTCATATGAAAATATATGGCCTTATTGGTATAACGTATTTAACTAAGAAAAAACAACATAAATACGAATGGATGTACATATTTTACTGAATATATCCACTAAACCGAAACCTCTGACCGCATCAATATGTCCAGGATGATGATGTCCAGAATCATCCGTGTGAGGAACACAAAGTGGCTGCACAAATCACACTTAACACGAAATTTGACAAATTCGCACTTCACTCTAAACCGCACTGAAGTGAAACTCACTAAATACGTCAATTATCGCCAAGAATAGCACGCGATAAAACACTAAACACACGAGAGCACTAACCACGTGCGCTCGCTAACGTGCAACTGCATGGCTGACAGTTGAAACAATAGACTTGTCACTGTCACGTGGCGATGACGTCATACTTTCGTGGAAGGGCCTGTATCTAGGTGGCGTTGGTACAGTGCAAAACAGCGTCGCGTGAAGTGGATGTCGCACCAAAGGTACTAGACTCTTTGAAGGAGTTGGTGGGAGAGGTTGAACTTGGTGGAGGATTTTTTTAGATCTTTGGGGAATGGGTACAGCGTGCTTGAGTTTCGAGTACGTCTGCTTGTGTGTTCACTGAGGGGATTTGTGTTGCTTTTTTGGTTATGTGCGGTCGGGTGAGTAGATTAGCTCAAAACTGAATTTGTCTGTGTCAGTAAACAGTTTTCTTCATCCTTTTCACATTAAGTCTCTTTGTTAGTTTGTCCTAAATCAAGTGACAGCATGTCCTAAATCATCGTCCAAATTGTGCTCCTTCTCCAGTCGGTCTTATTTACTTCTTAAGGAAACACTTGTTGGGAAACGATTTTTTTTATTAAATCCAACAACTGCACAGCTGTGCCAATATCACGGGCGACCATGCCCGGAAAAGGTAGGCGTGGGTATGTGGACCCACACTTCTTCGACAACAGTGTGACAGATGAGGGACAATTTGTCACCCTCAGTCTTGAGAACCAGACGCTCGTCCATAAAAAAGTTGGCCATGGATTGAAAAGGGTCTACAAAACAATAATTTGTAATACAATATTTTAAATACAATAATTTGTATATATAGCAAAATGATGAGCTCTGCAAGGTGGTTTTTTGCGGAGTATGCTGATAGTGCTTGTAGAGACTGTAACGAATCTGTGACAATAACTGTGTTGTTAATAACTCTTTTGTCAATGAATATCAGGGCTTGGTACAGTGCGAGCAGTTCGGCAATAAAGATTGTAGTGTAGTGCGGAAGTTTGAAAAGAAGTTCAGTGCTGAGTGTCGGGATTACAACAGCACATCCTACCTGTTCGTCTAATTTAGATCCGTCTGTATATATGTATGTTCTTGCATTTGAGGTGTTTTGATATTCTAGGAAAGCTTGAACAATTTGTGCTGATGGACAAGTGTGTTTTTGTGGGACATCCAAAGTATCATACATGATATGTGGCGTTTCTGATGTGTATTTCTTTTGAGGTCTAGTGTCAAGAGATATGTCAAACCCAAGCTCTTTTTTAGATTTAGCAAAAGACATTGACAATGTGTAACCGCAGTTTCTTCTAATTGTTTTAGGGTCGGCGTAGTTCAGGGATGTGAGCTGTGAGAGAAGAGGGTTGCATGGATGACCTTTGTCTTCTGCAATTTTTGTTCCATATTTAACCGTTGCTTGTAATCTGCGCAAATGGAGTGGAAAAATTCCAGTTTCCCTGTAGATTTTATAAATTGGTGCGGTTCGGTGACATTTGGAGGCGATTCTGAGGCAAGTATTTTGTATGATGTCGAAAGGTTGCAAAAGTTCAGGAGATATGTGTGTTAATGATGAAGAACAATATTCCAAAATGGGTCTAATGAGGGCACAATACAATCGGGTGAGAACAATTCTGTCGGCACAATAAGATGGATGGGACAGGCATTTGATAATGCTGATCCTTTTCAGCGCTCTGGTTTTACATTCGATAATGTGTGGTTTCATTGTCAAGCGTGAGTCCAATAGCACACCAAGGTATTTTGCCTGTGAATAGAATTGAATAGGCGCATTGTTTATGGTTAGTGGTGGAAGAGACGCTAGAGCTGGTGTAAGAAATTTGCGGAAAATTACTGCTTTTGTTTTTCTGATGGAAATTTGAAAGCCAAAAGATGTGCAATTGGTCGCGAATCGGTCTAAAGCTGCTTGTGTTTCAGCTAGCAGGTTATGCATTTCGTTTCCTGTGCACCAGAGCACAATGTCGTCGGCGTATAAGCTGTACTTGATGGAGGCCGGAAGGAGACGTATTGTTTGACACACGGCGATGCTGAAAAGTGTAGGGGAGAGGACGCTACGTTGCGTTACTCCATCTTCCTGTGGAAATAATTGCGAGAGTGAGTTGGTTCGTAGCTGGAAAGTGCGATTATTGAGGAATTCTTTAATGAACGAGTAAAGGTGTCCAATCAGATTATGAGATGATAGCAGTTGAAGAAGAGCGGTTTTTGACATGAGATTGAAGGCTGAGGTGAGGTCGAGAAAGACAGCTATTGTTATTTGTCCTCGTGCGAATCCCATCCTTATGCTCGATGTAAGGATATTGACGTTGTCGACAGTACTGCGCGAGTGCTGATACGCGGTTTGTTGGTCGCTTATAAGATTTGTGGTTTCCAAAAACTGATTTAATCTTGATAGTGCCATACGTTCGTAAATTTTGCAAAAAACTGATGTTAGTTGAATTGGTCGGTACGAAGCTGGTTCAAGGGGTGGTTTGTTAGGTTTTAGTATCGGAATGATATGAGAGTTACGCCACGTCGGTGGAAATTTTTTTTCGCTCCCATATGGCGTTCAGCGCATTCAGGATGTATGGAAGGTGTTGAGGTGACATGTGTTTGAAAAAACTGGCGTGTATGTTGTCAGGACCTGGTGTGGTGCACTGTGATTTGTGTATGGCCAAACGTAATTCTGTCATGGAAAAATTTCTGTTGTAGTGGCAATGTGCTTCATGTATCGATTCGCGATGAAGGGCAATCGAAGATACTGTGTGTTCATTTGTTTGTCCGCGTGTTTTTGATAGGTCAGATATGTGGTTTCCAAGGATGGTGTGCACGATGTGTTGGTTAGTTACAACGATGTCTCCAAGGTTTAGTGTTGGACACGAGGGAATGGATTTTTGTGAATTTTTCAGGGAGCGCACGAAAGACCACAGTCGACCTAATGATGTTCGATGATCGAGCGACAGCAGCAGCTGGTGCCAGCTGTTGCGCTTTGCTTGTCTTACAGTGCGTCTTGCCACGGCCTTTGCTCTTCTGTATTGAAACAGTGCTTCGTTGGATCTGATTAGGCGAAAGTGTCTAAGAGATCGTTTCCTATTTTTCATGGCTGTCTTGCACTCTTCGTTCCACCACGGTGTGTAACGCTTGGCCAAGACGCCGGAATTAGCGGGAACCGAAATATTGGCTGCTTTTATAATTGCATTGGTGACGTGTGGTATGATAGTAGTGTAGTTTTCGGCTTGCTGGAGAAATTCGACGTAGAGTGCTTCATTGAAATTTGACCAATCTGCTTTTGAGAGTTTCCATTTAGGTGATATAATTATCTGTGGTGTGGTTGTTGTGTGCATTGTGGTTTGTGGTGTGTGAGTAGTGTTTCTAACGAGGTTGTATTTCATTAATATTGGAAAGTGGTCACTCCCGTACGGGCTATCGTGGCAGTGCCATGTGAGATGCGGTGTCAGTGTGCTTGAGCAAAAAGAGAGGTCGATGTGCGATGTGGTGCCGGTGCGTTCGTTTAAGTGTGTTGGAGAGCCGTCATTTAGCAGGTGTAGGTCGTGGTGTAGTAAATCTGCGACTTCTCGTCCGCGCCTATCTGTTGTTGGGGATCCCCATATGAGATGCTTCGCATTGAAATCTCCGCAGATTATTATCGGACTTTGAAATTTGTGTGCAAACTCGGTTAACATAGGTGCAAGTACATTTTGACTAGGTGGTAAGTAGATATTACAAATGGTCAGAGTTAAGTTGAGATAGTGAATTTTGCATGCTGTAAATTGTAAGTTGCTTGGGAACTGTATTTGGCATTGTGGTATAGATTTGTGTATGTAAACTGATGTCCCACCTTTCCTTATGGTTGAATCACCGTATTGATGATAGTGGCAAAAATTTGGAAGGTTGGGTAATGAATTATCAGAGGGTAAAAAGTGTGTTTCTTGTAGACAGATGATACTGGGATTAAAAGTGAGAACAATTTGACGAAATTCTGGCCACTTTTGAACGAGGCCGCGGCAATTCCATTGGAGTACAAAATTATCAAAATACATGAGGAGTTATTCAGCGAGGTTCGTGTAATTGATTTTAGTTTAATTCAGATGTTTGGGAAGTTTTGATGTGGAATATCATCTGTAGTTTACTTTTGGGTTTCTTTTTCCCTTTTTTGTGGATTTTGGTTGTGGTTTGTGAGTGGTCACTTCATTGGTGCTGATGTATGTGTGGTCGAAGACTGCGGTGTTCGATTTTGATGGGCTTGGTGTCATTGAGTGTTCATGTTCTTTGTTGTTGGTTTGGTGTGATTGCTCGCTGCAAGTGGAGATGCGGCGCGAGCGAGCCGGTGTGCATTGTGATTGTGTTTCTGTGTGAGAGTCTGATTCTGCAGGTGGTGCTTGGTCGATGGTACCAGATGATTCGTTGTTTTCATCGTTTGTTTTTGTTTGCATTTGCAATTTCATTGTTTCCGCCAGGCTTTGAACAACAGTTGTTAGTGTGCACATCGCGTCGGATATTGTGTTCAGTTTGTTTTGCATTTCGTCGATGATGCGATCTTTTTCATTGCCGGAACGAGCGACTTCCGTGTATTTGCTGGATGAGCTTGATCCCAACATTTCAACCGCTTTTGAGTACGTTACTTTGTGCTGATACTTGGTTTTCAGAATTGCCTGTTCTCTCTGCTGTGTGGGACAGTCTGGCGACAGAGCATGATGCTCTCCCTTGCAGTTGGTACATTTGGCTGTGTTTGTGCACTGCTCTTCGGTGTGGTTTTGTTGGCCGCATTTCAGACAAGCCGGTTGATTCTGGCAGTTAGTCGCGATGTGTCCGATTTTTCCACATACTCGGCATGTGATGGGTCTGGGGTACCATGCTCTTACATCATATTTCACGTACTGAAACTTCAGTTCAGTAGGGCATGTGGTTCTTTCGAATGTTAGCTGCACGATTGGAGATGTTTTTCCGTCTCTTTGTTTCGGCCGGCGTACTTCGGTCACTCCCTTGGGTGCCATCCACTCCGCCAACTCTTCATTTGTCAGGTTGTTTAGATCAGGAGCGTAGATGCTTCCCCTTGTGTAATTGAGATGTTTATGTAGCGTGAAGTATGCTTTTTCTCCGTTCATTTGTGATGCCTCAAGGAATTTGTCTTTGGTACGTATTAGCACCTGACCGTTTTTCAACACGGAGACTTCGTCAGCTGAAGTGCCTCCCAATATGTTTTGTAGACCCTTTTCAATCCATGGCCAACTTTTTTTATGGACGAGCGTCTGGTTCTCAAGACTGAGGGTGACAAATTGTCCCTCATCTGTCACACTGTTGTCGAAGAAGTGTGGGTCCACATACCCACGCCTACCTTTTCCGGGCATGGTCGCCCGTGATATTGGCACAGCTGTGCAGTTGTTGGATTTAATAAAAAAAATCGTTTCCCAACAAGTGTTTCCTTAAGAAGTAAATAAGACCGACTGGAGAAGGAGCACAATTTGGACGATGATTTAGGACATGCTGTCACTTGATTTAGGACAAACTAACAAACAGACTTAATGTGAAAAGGATGAAGAAAACTGTTTACTGACACAGACAAATTCAGTTTTGAGCTAATCTACTCACCCGACCGCACATAACCAAAAAAGCAACACAAATCCCCTCAGTGAACACACAAGCAGACGTACTCGAAACTCAAGCACGCTGTACCCATTCCCCAAAGATCTCAAAAATCCTCCACCAAGTTCAACCTCTCCCACCAACTCCTTCAAAGAGTCTAGTACCTTTGGTGCGACATCCACTTCACGCGACGCTGTTTTGCACTGTACCAACGCCACCTAGATACAGGCCCTTCCACGAAAGTATGACGTCATCGCCACGTGACAGTGACAAGTCTACTGTTTCAACTGTCAGCCATGCAGTTGCACGTTAGCGAGCGCACGTGGTTAGTGCTCTCGTGTGTTTAGTGTTTTATCGCGTGCTATTCTTGGCGATAATTGACGTATTTAGTGAGTTTCACTTCAGTGCGGTTTAGAGTGAAGTGCGAATTTGTCAAATTTCGTGTTAAGTGTGATTTGTGCAGCCAGTTTGTGTTCCTCACACGGATGATTCTGGACATCATCATCCTGGACATATTGATGCGGTCAGAGGTTTCGGTTTAGTGGATATATTCAGTAAAATATGTACATCCATTCGTATTTATGTTGTTTTTTCTTAGTTAAATACGTTATACCAATAAGGCCATATATTTTCATATGAACAGCCAATGTTTGTACAGTGTTTGAGCATCGATTTTCGTCTAGCTAGATTATATTTGGATGCAGTTTTTGAAATGCTTATATTATAGGACTTCGAAATCTACTTGCGGTACGGATATATCACTGTAGTGAGATTCGTTTTAGTATGTGTGGGCTTAATTGTCTTGTATTGTATTTGCTAGCTTGGAAATGTGCCCAGTGTTCGCAAGGTGCTGAATTCACAGTGTTGTGTTCGCATGGTGCTGACGAGTATTGTAGATATCACGTGGCGGATATCGGGTGATCTGTGGGTGAATGGTGCTGTCTTGTGAAATAGTGATACCCCACGCGCCTCATTTAGTATACGTGTATCTGTTTCTGTGTGCGTGCTGCAGTTTATTGAATTTTGGCGTTCACATCCCCATGAATAAATTCAGTAATAACTAGGGCTATCAAAAAGTAACCTTAATATAGAAAAAAGTGTCCTTATTTTCAGGAAAAATAACCTAAATTATCCTTGTGCTGCTGCTTGTAGATGCCCACAAAGCTCTATTTCTCCTCTTAGGTTTTGGTGACATTTCTACAACAAAACACCAGAAAGCATCCCAATACAGGCGAAAAACAATGCTAATGCATGAATTTATATTCCACAAGGCAATCGAATTTATGAGCTGCATAAATGTTTCATGACAGTGAGTTGATTATTTCATATGACAGTGAGTTATCTATGTCGAGGTGTCACGTGATTCAGCTTGTTTCTTTGCGCCAATATGTATGTCTGTGTGTGCGTGAACATTGTACGTGTGTGAGTGTCCACGTCTACATGTGAGAATAATTTGCTGACTGTATAAGGGGGCACTGATTCGTCTCTTGAGCTCAACCGTGGGAAAATGACACTGTCTCACGCTGCAAACATCACGTGATATTTCCTGTCTCGTGCGTATTGACAAGTGTTACATTGCAGTATCGAGTATAAAGCGCTCACTTGTACTATCCCACGCTCCAATAGAAGAACCACATAATATGATATAATAGCAATGGCGAACAAGTTGGCAATAAATAGCAAGCAAATGTAAACTCAATATACTTGATCATCGTACGGTTTGTCGCTCAAAGCTGTTCGTCCGTCGAGTATTGAAGGACAACATATTAAACTTGCGCTGAATGTTGGGAGTGATTTCGCGTTGTTGGCTCATCATTGGGTGATCATTGGGTTCTACAAATAATCCTGATTTATCTCAAGATACTGCTCATTTTATTTAAACAATATTGCGTTGGTGGACTATTCGTAATGTAATGACACCGTATAAAGGCTCCAGGTTGAGAAATGTTTATTCGATGACTGATTCAGCTATGGATGACAGGCCTTTGTTTTTAGAGCATTTCATGAGATGGTTGGATTGATGGATGTCAGACGAGAATATGATCAGTTTGACTAGAGACGTTTTGGATGTGTATCACACAACAAATGCGCTCTGTGAGATCACGAAGTATTGTGAGAAGGATTTGTGATTGCACATTATCAAATCGAATAATATATACTTATATTGATTTCATCAGGCAATATTGATTTAATCACATCATGCACTATTGACTTGAAACATTTTACGTGTTCTGCGGAATATTTTCGTGATATTTCAAAGATATTGCTGAACGTCTCATCTTTCGTATATGTGACGCTGGTATTTCATATTCCCATCATCCAGTGATCGTATATATTGCGGGTTATTGTTGTATTTTCTCTAAAACAGGATTGTCATTCATGTAAAACATTTTGGCTGCGCGAAGTAAAACCATGTCATCCGAAAAAATTTCGTATTCGAGAGAAATTGGTCGCCGAAGATTGGCGTAATATTTTTATGTTGATAATATTGTTTTGCTTTGGTTTTTACTGTGCAGAAGTATATTAAGTATGATAAATTGTGTATTATTGGAAACCAGCGCGATGATAGGTTTCATGCACTAGAAAAACTGAGTGATTGCGGTGTTATGCTTGTTTACTTGTACTGTTCTCAACATCGTAATTTACAATTAATTGCAGAAAAATTGTGCGCACCGCTGTAAAAGTCCTTCTGAACAATAATTGTTGTGACAAATTCATCTAAGATTTATTAGAAACAATGGAAGCGAAAACGTTCCACATTGTATCGTGTATGGTCGTTGCATGTTTGTTTTTTTACTGTTTTATGCCTGTGTGGGCTTATAATATATTCAGTTATTCTATTTGCAATTGTATTTGAAGCTTCTTATGTTGGTAACATGATTTTCAAACTTAATTGAGCTGGAATTAAAGTACAACACCCGCACTAAGCGCAATTTCTTATAACAACGCGTATCGCCCGTACGAGTGAAGCGACCGGAATCGATGACGTCATACTTTCGTGAAAGGGCCTGTATCTAGGTGGCGTTGCAACGGCCCAAGATGCGACCTCGACGCTTGCGACGCGTTTAAGGCATTCAATGCCTTCACTGAATATTTATTCCTTCACTGAAACTTGTAGGTTCTGTTATTATCTGTTATGAAATTGCATTTGTTGTTTGAATAGTTTCTTGCTGTCATATTCTGAGTTGACATATTGATTGATATTGTTGTTCACATTATTTACATCACATCACATTATCACATATTGTTCACATATTGATTTAATATGTCTTATTGGTGCCTATATTTACTTGAGTGCTTATTCTGGTGTCTTATTTTCGTTGCAGTGGAAGTTGTTTGGACCAATTCCATTGTTTGTTGTGTTTTGTTGTGGGAATGATTCTGATAGCTGATTGGTTTGTTAATACCGCAGGTGATTAATTGGTTAAACTGATAAGCGCACGTTTATTTTCTGCTGCCTGTTGTTTTCGGCAATCTTTTAGCTTTCTCTTGTGTGCTTGATCTGGTTTTGATGTTTCTGTATATTGTGTGTGTATACGTGTTTGCTACATTTGATCCATTCTATTTATTCTTGCCGTTGATTATTTGTGCTCGCATATGTGGTTATATGCGCTATACGAAATATATTATTGCTTGATTGGTCTTGTTGCTTTGTTGGTTAGTACATGAGTTAAACTGTTTTCCCTGGTGGTTAATAGGTTAAATGCCCAAGTGACAACTGCTACATGGGAAGAAGCCGAAGCTTATGAACACACAGGTGTGCCCCGTGCAGCTCGCTGCCACCGCAGAACCGACCCTCTCCACGCTATGGCGCCACAAGGACTTAAGACGTATTAGAGAGGGCCACCTCCCGAGAATGCATGGCACAACCTATGACTGATATCTGGTACCATCATTTTCTGCTGGGTGGACAGGGGCTGTGGGATTGTAGAATTCGCCAAATGAAATTCTGCTCCGCCGGGTTTCGAACCACGGACCTCCCGCTTGTGAGGCGGGTGTGCTAACAACTGCACCACGGAGTCCACAAAAGGGTGGTGGGCTTTATGTTGGTCAAACGGTGACGTGATTGATACGAGTGTCGAGAAAGTTTTTCTGTGCTGGCCGTGACTGCGAAAACCCGTGTGGCGGCCGGACCTGCGGTGTGTCAGCCGGGACCGTGAGGCTTTGCCACCGCAAAATTACACGCGAACATAGCCTTCTCTACTGATGTGTTTAAATGCGTATGGTCAACAATCTATATATGGTCAATATGTGGATAAAGTAGGCTACGCACACTAAAAACTATTGAAGTTCATGTAATTTAAAATCACTACTCTGGGGGATGTGAGGGTATATTTACAAACATCGCTGCCCTCTTCAATAATCAAACATCAGATTCTCCAGTGGGCGTCCAAGTTCAAACTGCATTGTTAGTATAACACTTGTTCAGCATCAACCAATATGATTCTACTCAGATTAGTGTTGAACACAATGTGTGTGTGTGTGTATGTGTATGCTCGAATTTCGTCCATGATAAGCAGGTCACAGCGAGCAGCGTGGCAGCTATGAGACCCCGCCTCTGAGCGGATAATACTTTCCATAGTGAAGGGGGACCTGTAGTCATTGTGGACATGTACATCTGCATTCCACTCTGCTAGCCCCGTGGCAGAACAAGATTTGATTTAGTAAGAAATGGTGATGCTTTGATTGTAAGCCGAGCTGTAAATCAGCCATGCATTGTCAGAAAACAGTCACTCAAGAGACACTTCGACAGTCAACAATGAACTAAATTGTTGGAAAGTTAGACAGACATATATATACATATTAAAGTTGACAATACACATCCAGCTTGCTGACTACGCAAAAACACTTCACAAACGTCCACTACACAGAAAAACACGCACAACGCAACACCACCACGGACTCACACGAACTGACCACCCGGAACCACTGCCGGTCCTATATATCACCTTGTCAGTGATGACACCGGCCAATCAGCAGACAGCTAATGGATCGCGTCACTGTCATTCCATACAGTCGAACATACAAAGTCAATCACTCAAATACATACACACAAACGCACACGACATACGCACACACACACATACTTATGCCACACAATCACGCGCACACACTGACTACAATAATATATACAGATTGAGACATCATATAAAATAACACCGCCCCATGTCAGTTTCGCCGCCGGTCAGTCTGTTGAGAGTCAGTCCCTGTAGCGCAATGGAACTCGAATGTCGGCACGATCTCGCAGCCTGTGTCGCCACCCTCCGTCATGTTCAACATTTTCACTACGGCTGTTTTCTGAGCGACAGCCGCGGTCGTCTCCGTCATCTGTATTTTCGCCGTCCTCATTCACTCGCCGCACATGACTTATATGCCGGTTCACGCCATCTCCAATGTCGACTGACCAGCTGTTGGGCACACAAGACACTCTGTGCGGTCCACTCCAGTGACTTGTACACGACGGCTGGCTAGGCTTCAAGTACACCTTATCACCGACACGAATTGAGGTAGGCTCGGAACTGTCTTGTTCCTCGGTCCAGCTTTGTGTGAAGCTTGACGTCTCTGGTCGTCTGCTGTCGGTCAAGCCAGGCATTTTTGGTAACGACCCAAACATACTGACGAAGGGCACCTCGCCAGTAGCGCTGCTTGTTGTTGCGTTGTACCAAAACACCATATCAGCGACACAACTCTTCGACCGCTCCACCATACGCTTTATCGTTCTATGTATACGCTCGATGATTCCATTGCCCTGATGTCTATACGCACAACATTGCATGGGCTTCACCTGCCAATGAGTCAACAATTCTTGAACAGCGGCACTCATAAATGTAGGACTGTTATCGAATAGCAGCATGCGTGGAGGACCGAACTCTGCAAAAACACTTTCTAGCACTGTAATCACTGATTTGGCTGTTTCTCCAACTAGTCTTCTCCAGATCGTGAATCGTGAAGCACAATCTATAATGGTTAAATATGGACACCTGTTTACATACGTTATATCCATCGCTAGCCGCATCCATACGTTATCACAAGATATCTTTCCCTTGTGCCACCTTTCACGCTGTGCAGGATCAATAATACTGCAGCGATCACATTTTTTATATGACTGAATCAACAACTGACCTCGGAACTGACTTCCCATCTGCTTTCATCAGTTCTAGAGTTATGTCAACTCCCAGGTGACCTGTTTCCTGATGCACGTCGGTGACTCGTTCTGAAACACCCGAACAACACATACCATTTTTGCGCAAGACAGTTGAAAATTCTTTTGGAATTCGCGACATTTTATCTGCCAAATTCCGCTGTGATGAGATCAGCTTCACCGTCACATTGAGTTGATAGATATCCATAAGCTCTCGCAATACATCCAACCGGCGACGTATGATCATCTCGGACATTCCGTGAGTCCGAGGCCTGTGAGACCTTTCAACGACACTACTCAGCCACCCCTTCACTGTTGATGATGATGATGAGAAGAGTGACATGTGCAAAAATGGCACACATATCGCCCGTAGCAACAATCAGATCAGCCGTGTTACAGCGGTTTCAGGAGGTTGGCCCACCGGACACTGTCTTTGGCCTGAGTCGCCGCCTCTGCTGTCGTGATGCCTATCTCTGTGAGGTCGTCGTCCAGCATTTGACGCAGGGTTTGGCGACTGGCTCTGCCTCTGCGCAGGGGTTCTGTTGGTGCGTTGACAAAAACGATTGCCATCGGCGACTCGGGTCGGCGCAGTACATGCCCAAGCAACTGGAGTCGCCTCCGACGCAACAAAACACTGGCGGCCGACAACTTGCTGGTGGCGTACAGGGCTGCACTGGAGATAGTTTGTGGGTAGCGCACATTAATACAATACCTCAACAGTGCCCGCTGTCCGGCGTTGATTTCTGCCTCCAGAGTTTTCGTCAGCGACCAGATTTCACCGCCGTACAACAGTACGGTCTGTACACACGCGCTAAAAAGCTTCACTTTGCAGGCCGTTGAAATGTCAGATCTCCACGCTGCACTTAACTTTCGAGCTGCAACCCACGCCAGCTGACGTCTGTGGTGGAATGCACTCTTGCTGTCGGGAACATCACTGCCCAGGTAGCGACACTCGGAGACTGTCGGCAGTGGCGCACCCGAGCTTGTGTGTACAACAGGGCTACCTGATACACTGCATCCAATCAGCGAGACCGTGCATTTTTTTTCTCGTTCAGAGTCAGGCCGACAGAAACAGCTGCGCGCTCGAAGCGGTGCATCTGGCGCTGAGCAGCGGCGGGAGTGTCGGCAAGAATTACAACATCGTCAGCGTATGCCAGCGTCGTGATCTTGACCATTGGGTGTCGTGATGAGAGGCGCCGACGTACTGTGAAACCTTCTTCCTCGGTCAGGCTGCTCCTGAGCACGTAGTCAATGCATAACACGAAAAGATAGGGCGCCAATGTATCGCCCTGTAACACCCCAGAAGTGGTGTTAAACGGTGCTGTCTCGCCGAGCGCTGTGCGCACAGTGGCGGTTGATCCATTATACAAACACATTATGCTGTCGACCAGGGCACTGTTGCGGCAGTAAAACTGGAGCACCTGTTTCATTGCAAAACGGTTGATGCTATCGAATGCTTTTTGGAAATCTAATGCAATCGCACATAACGACTTTTTCCTCACAGTGGCGTCCTCCATGCACATTTTGAGACAGATAATTTGTTCTGTTGTGCCTCTGTTGGGACGAAAACCAGACTGTGCGGGTAGAATATTGCTGTCGATATGCTCGCGTAAACGATTTAACATCACTCGATTATAGAGTTTGGTGGCAGATGGCATCAGCGAGATTCCTCGGAGGTTATGCAGCTCCATGTTGCCAGATTTCTTCGGAATGGTTATTATTACTGACCTGAGCCATTCTTCTGGTGGGCATGCGTAGTTTACAACGCTGTTCACAAAGGGCAGCAGCAGATGCGTCAGCTCGTCGACTTTCCAAACGTCCACTGGGATGCCGTCGAACCCTGCTGATTTACCGCACGCCGCAGAATTGACAGCCGAAGTCAGCTCGCAGAGCGATACTTCGTGATGTGACATGACAGGCATATCTGGTAGTGAAGCAGGCTGCTGTAACTCTTCGGATTGAGTCTGTCGGTTCAAAAGCTCCGAAAAGTGACGCATTGTCGAATTTATGCGTTCGTCGATGCTCTCGGCTGACGTGATGCTCGGAGCCGCTCGTTTTCTGCCGCTAAGATCGTTGATCATCTGCCACATGGAGGCACTTCTGCCTGCCTCGAGATGAAGCATGATTTGCTCCGCCATGCGGCGCACTGTGTTTTCTTGATGCAGTGTGTGTGCTTGCAACAGTCGGTTGACTTTCAGTAACTGCTCATCGCTATTATGCGTCAGAGCTGCTCGCCGGAGGGCAGCGATTTCTGGGTTGTTCCAGAGTGACGATCGTCGACCCCTACGCTGCTTTGGAATCGTACAGTTCACTGTTGAAGAATCAGTAATCAACTCTACATTAGTCAAATTCCACTTAATACACATGTTTATTCCCTTAATTGCAGCATCGAGTTCTGCAACATTGACATGAGATGAATCTTGTTTTTTCCTTAACCAAGATCCATCCTCAGCCACCACTCCACCAATTGTCAATACCACACCTAACACCTCCCGACGCAGGAGGAGGCGGTGTGTGAGTGCCGTGTGGCCCAGTCTGAGGCGGGCCAGCGTCCGTTCCATCCGTCTCGACAGGGAGACTGGTGAACACCACAGGCCCGGCTCCTTTAGTATTTTTGGCAGTAGATATTTTGCGGAGAGTCTTCGCCAGTCAGTTTCAAACGTTTTCGCAACACGTTGTCTTATAAAGCTCTCCACATTGTTCTTTGATCGGCCCAATAGTACTACTGTGGTGTTCTCCAGGGCTCTCTTTGCCGCCCTGTCCGCTGCCTCATTCCCGGGAATATTTTTGTGTCCGGGAACCGATAGAAACCCGCATTTCATACCATTGTTGTTTATGAACCTATATACTTGTATGGTTTGGTATGCAATAAAATCGATGGACTGATAAAGGTTTAAAAGTGCCGATCTGGAATCTGTCACAATGACGGCTTTCCTGAGATTCATCTCCTTGCAAAGACTGGTCGCTTTGTATATTGCGTAACTTTCGGCTTCATAGACGGAGGCCCAGTCTGGCAGGCGATAGTGTCTGACAATTGTTCGTCCATTGGCAGGCTGGTTCGCCGTTCGGCCGCTGGTCACCACCGCACAGGCGGTCCTGCCGTCTGCCTTTGACCCGTCTGTGTATATATACACTGCGTCTGGGTTTTCCGCTTTCATTTGTAGAAACGCTTGCTGGACCTCATTTGCACTTATGTTTTTACTTTTGCAGATGTATTTGATCGGTGGGCGTATAATGGACCAAGGCGGTGACGTAGGCGGCAAGATATATCGCGGTTCTTCGGTCATGCCGAGAGTCGCCATGGCGCGCCGGCCTCTCGTGGCCACATTCTGTAGAACTGGCTGACGAGTGTATCTACGTTTCACCATATTGTTGAGCAGGTGGTTTGTTCTGGATATCGCTTTAGCGTAATACCTGATAGTTATATCCTTCCTTCGTAACTCTAGATTATTAACACCCGTATATCCTTCGAGGAGTTTGATCGGGCTCGTCCTGAACGCCCCTGTAGCCAGCCGTAGGTAGCCGTTCTGCACCCCGTGCAGTCTCTGTAGCACGTGGGGCGTGCTGCCGCGTAGACTTCGGCTCCGTATTCTAGGATGGGTCGTACAAGACTTTTGTATAATTTCACCATCGTCGCTGTGTCGGCGCCACTGTACTGGCCCTGTATAGATCTTAGTACGTTGACCCTTTTTGAAGCCTTTGCAATTAAGTGTTCCACGTGTAGGTCCATCTTCAACTTTTTGTCCATTACAATTCCTAAGAATTATGTAATAATACAATACTTAATACTAAATAATACAATACAATACTTAATACTAAATAATACTTAATTATACAATAAGATAAAATGGGACATCGACGCATTTGATACAAAATTTGACGCATTTGAAGGGATTTGAAGGCTTTCACTGTATGGTGTAAGGATTTTGAAGTTAAGGATGTTGAAGGATATTGAGATTATGATTAAGGATTCAGATTAAGTATATTGAAGTTATAGGGTTTGTTTTTTGGTGCGGGCTAGTGTTGAGTTTATATTAGCTATTTGGAGTATTTTTCGTTTAATGTTCAAATCTGAAATCGACTTTTATCGTTTATATAACAACAACAACAACAACAACAATGTATTTGTATAGCGCTCACACAGAAACAAGCGCGAAAGAGACAACAATTAGAAACAACAGTACACGATATCAAGATGTGAGAAAAGAAGTAGAAAATTTACGTGTATATAATATAAACGTGTAAATAGTGGATTGAACTTGTTGATGTAAACGTATCTTTACAGGCTTGTGCATTCGCTAACTGTCCTTCGGTGTAGAATTCGCTTGCATTGTGTGTAACTACATTGGTACGGTAAAATACGCGTATCATTCGGAGATCAACGGCTAGGCTGAGAGCACCAACAGCCAACGGACCAATGACCAGCTGCGTGTGCCAGCGTTTGTGTATGTGTGTGTGAAGGGGGACGTGTGGACATGGACACCTGCATTACACTGTATTGCGTTTGTATAATTTCCAAAGTTTAGTATATAATATTTGCTTTCCTTGTTACGTCTGTCATTTATCTATGTTTTAGTTTCCGCGTAACTTTTGCGTTACCTTGTTTTGATTTGTCTGCGTTAGGATTGTATCACCTTGTTTGTTTGTTATTGTTTTGGTAAGTTGATAATTTTGATAAATCCTTTGTAAATTTATATTATTTTTGCAATATTTATTTGATTCCTTTTTTGTTAATGTATTTTCTTTTTATTGTTTTGAATATATTAGCGTGTATGTGACATGACGTGTCATGACCTAGGTCATGCCACGTCATGTAAAGCTGATTAGGTTTTTTTCCCTGAGAATACACGCAGTTAACACGCCAACGTTGATCTGTGTGGATACGCTGCGCATCGCTCCTGCACACTGGTGACCCCGATATTTCGAAAAATGGCGGAGGATGATAAATCTGTAGCGTGTCATAATGATTCCCATGTCGTCACTCGTGTGGGCATAAAAGCACCTCCATTCACGGAGGGCTCAGCTGAGAGCTGGTTTCTTATCTTAGAAGCACAATTCCACTTGAGCAAAATCGTGGCAGAAGACACCCGTTTTTATCACGTGATTTCAGCGCTTCCTGCTAACGTCATCAGTCGTCTTCCTCAATCGTGTTTGACCAAAGCTACATATAAATAAATAAATTTACGCATTTGAACACAGCAATGGAAAGGCTAATGTTCGCGTGAATTTATGCATGGGCAAAGCCTCACGGCCCCGGCTGGCACACCGCAGGTCCGGCCGCACGGGTTACATACTCCTCGGTAAAGGAAGAAGTTATTGAGCTGTACGAGCGAACAAAGCCTGAGCTCTTTGAAGAGCTCATTTCAAAGCGTCCGCTTATCGGTCGTCCTTCGGCACGACTGAATGAGATGCAGTCGATCGCTCAAAAAGCTGGTGTCGCAGATGCGTTGATACGACATGAATTCATTAAATCTCTGCCAACGTCGGTTGCTACAGTTGTAGCCGCATTGAAACAGTTACCGCTGGTGCAGGTAGGTAAACTTGCTGACGAGTTATTGACAATGTCAGGTAACACATCTTGTCTGGCGGTGTCAGCCGCTCCGGCGCTGCAGCGTGATCGCCGCCAGCCCACAGTCGAGACAACGGCTTCTTTCTTGCTTTGTCCATACCATCAAGGTCAAAGGCCAAAAATTTGTCGTGCCCACATCCTTTACGGACAGCGGGCACGGACGTGTAAACCTTGGTGCCGCTGGCCCAACAAGCGGCAAGGTCTTCAAGTTCAATCATCATCGCGCTCAGCGTCTCGCTGTTCGTCACGTGACGCCTCTCCTGACAACAGGACGCCGTCGGAAAACTGACGAGGCAGGCCAGCACCAGCGTGAACGCGACAACTGGTCTGCCACTCTTAAAAGTCGCAGTCTGTTTACCGCAAAATGTTGGCCCTATCAATTTCATTGTAGACACGGGGGCTGGGGTTTCCATAATTCCTCCCAGTTGTGTGCCACTTGGATGCTCGCTCGAAAATTCGTCGATTGTGCTTACGCAAGCGGGTGGTTCGCCACTACAGGTGTGTGGTGAAGTGACGTTGAGAGTATCTATCAGATGTTTGCGCCGTTCTTTCGTGTGGGCTTTTGTTGTCGCCGACGTAGTTCAGCCCATACTTGGTAACGACTTTCTCACGAATTTTCGTCTTATAGTGGATTGTGCGGGCAGGTGCATCAAAGACTTGACCACTGATGTCACATCTCCTGTTGCATTCTCGCCTGCCGTCCAAGAGATTTTGGTGAATACTCTATCAAATGTGGCGCCTTCGGTGAGGTCGTTGTTGTCTTGTTTCCCTCGTCTCACCGAACCATATGTGTTTTCGTATGATGGCAAATCAAACACTGTAACGCACAGTATCGACACAGGGTCTTCTCCGCCGGTGTATTCTTCACCCAGACGACTTTCAGCTGAGAAGACCAAAGCAGCTCGAGCGTCTATCGAGATTATGGTACAACAAGGCATTCTTAGGCCCTCCAAGTCGGCGTGGGCGTCACCAAGGCATCTGGTTCCCAAAGATGGACCGCATGAATGGCGTCTCACAGTTGACTATCGGCGATTGAATTCAGTTACGAAACCGGACAGGTTTCCATTGCCCCATCTTTATGATGCGCCAAAGAATCTGTGCTGAAGTACGTGTTTCACTAAACTTGACTTGAAGAATGCATATCATCAGGTTCCCATGACTACAAGAGATATAGAAAAAACGGCCATGACAACACCTTTCGGGTTATATAAGTTCACCACGATGCCCCTTGGTCTTCGTAATGCGCCAGCTACGTTCCAACGCTTCATTAATAACATTTTTGGACACCTCGATTTTTGCTTTTGGTACTTGGACGATGGTCTTATATTTTCTCCCGATCATGCCACTCATCGCAAACATTTGAATATTGTGTTTTCTCTGTTAGCTCGTAACAACCTTCGTCTGAATATTTGTAAATGTCAATTTGAATGTTCAAGTCTTGACTTCCTTGGCTATTCCGTCACGCCGACTGGCATCAGGCCGCGTGAGCAAAAAGTACAGGCGGTCAAAGATTTTGAGAGACCTCAAGACTATGCCGGTCTCAGGCGTTTTCTCGGCATGTTGGGATGGTATCGACGCATGATACCGAAATACGCGGATGTTGTCTTTCCTTTAACGGAAATGCTCCGTACACAACCGAACAGCAAACAACTTGAGTGGTCCGAACCAGATATGTTGTCTTTTTGCGCCGCCAAACAGGCCCTCTGTGATTCGGTGTTATTGCATCATCCATTGCCGACTGCCACAACATACCAAATTGTTACAGACGCATCCAGTCGTGCCATCGGAAGTGTCCTGAACCAACTTGTTGATGGAACACCTCAGCCGTTGGAGTTTTTCAGTCGGAAATTGACCGATACCCAGCGTCGATATTCTGTGTTTGATCGGGAGTTATTAGCTGCGTACCTCTCCGTACAGCACTTCCGACACACCATTGAGGGACAACATGTGGTGTTATTTAGCGACCACAAACCGCTCGTCAGCGCTTTTTATAGTCAGCGATCGGCGCACACTGACCGACAGCAGCGTCATCTCAGCTGTCTTCTCGAGTATGTGGCGGAGATTCACCACATAGCAGGAAGTGCTAACATTGTAGCTGACTGCTTGTCCCGGCCTGAAGAGTAAATATCCGCGAAAACTGACGTCCATGAGACAACCGCAGCAAATGCCGTCATGGTAGACGCTCTTGATCTTAACGAAATTGCTGCCACCCAAGAACACGATGATGAGACTCACCAACATTCTCACAATCTTGTCAAATTTCCTTTGAATGATTCCAAACATATCCTCTGTGACACTTCCACTCCTTCTCCGCGTCCTTTCTTACCATCCAGTTCTAGGTTTTCCATTTTTCAACGTTTTCACAACATATCACATCCTGGTATCAAGGCCTCAATCCGCTTGATAAAACACCGCTACATGTGGCCATCTATGGACAAGGACATTAAATCGTGGGTGAAGGAATGTGAAGCGTGTCAGATGTCCAAGATTGTTAGACACACTAGAAGCCCTATTGGTGATTTCAACCTGGCTGGAGGAAGATTCGAGCTCGTTCACCTCGACCTAGTCGGTCCGTTGCCAGCACCACAATGTCAATTGTCGTGCACCGCACCGTACCGATACATATTGACGATGGTGGATCGGACCAGTCGGTGGGTGGAGGCAGCACCGCTCGTCGAGATTTCCAGCACGGCGGTGGCGCACGCGTTCGTCGAGACGTGGGTCTCAAGATTCGGGGTACCGCTCTACGTCATTACCGACAGAGGCACCCAATTTGAGGCCGAACTGTTCAGTGAATTATCTCGGCTCATCGGATTCCACCGCATGCGTACAACGGCTTATCGACCTCAGACCAATGGTCTGGTCGAGCGCCTCCACCGCGTATTGAAGACTGCTCTCGTGGCGCGTAAATCTGATTGGTTTCTTTCGCTTCCGATTGTGCTCCTCGGTGTCAGACTTATGCCGAAAGAAGACGGCATCTCTCCGTTCACGGCTTTGACAGGAGCTAATTTGATGTGTCCTCGGCTCAAACTGGACCAACAGAGTTCTGTGCGCTCGCAGCACTCTTTTATCCAGGACCTGTGTCGTCGTATGAAAGAAATCGACTTCTCATCTCTCGGTGACGGTCGAACTACATCAGTGCCGCCGACGTATGTTCCGCGTGATTTGCAGACCTGTACACACGTGTGGGTACGAGTGGACCGCGTCCGTCGTCCGCTAGAGGCGCCGTACACAGGGCCATTCCGCGTCGTTCGCCGATCACCAAAAGTATTTTCGCTGGAGTTTCCGTCTGGTGAACATAAAACTGTCTCTATAGATCGACTGAAACCGTCGTACTTGCCAGATTCTGTTTGTCGCCAGCCAGCTGTTGTAGGAGGTAATGGCGCGAACAAAGGTGCTGATGTCGCGGATGCTGGTGGTGAGGAGCACCGGAAACGTGAAAATTCCACCGACGCCGTGCCAGAGATTATCACGACCACCACGACAAGATCGGGAAGATCGGTTCGTTTTCGGGCAAAGCCAGATTATAAATATTTTTAGAACGTGTATTGTACAATTAATTTGTTAGTGTTGCTGTGTATTGTTCTGTTTCACTGTGATTTTGACAGAATTACTGTGATGTTTGTGATCTTTGTAGGATCAGTTATCTTGTATGATGTGGTTTATTCATCGTCTGTGCGTGTGCTTAGGTATTTCAATTGCAGATTGTGTATGTGTGTGTTCAAACATTTCTGTATTATTCTTTGGCAATTTGAGTGTTAAAACGCATCGATGTTTAGCTAATTATCATTGTAATTGTCATTGATGTCTATTTGAACTCCGTTCTCCAAGGGGGAAGGTGTGTATTGCGTTTGTATAATTTCCAAAGTTTAGTATATAATATTTGCTTTCCTTGTTACGTCTGTCATTTATCTATGTTTTAGTTTCCGCGTAACTTTTGCGTTACCTTGTTTTGATTTGTCTGCGTTAGGATTGTATCACCTTGTTTGTTTGTTATTGTTTTGGTAAGTTGATAATTTTGATAAATCCTTTGTAAATTTATATTCTTTTTGCAATATTTATTTGATTCTTTTTTGTTAATGTATTTTCTTTTTATTGTTTTGAATATATTAGCGTGTATGTGACATGACGTGTCATGACCTAGGTCATGCCACGTCATGTAAAGCTGATTAGGTTTTTTTTCCCTGAGAATACACGCAGTTAGCACGCCAACGTTGATCTGTGTGGATACGCTGCGCATCGCTCCTGCACAACACTCAGCTATCCCAGTGGCTGAACAAAGTATGATTCAGTAAGACATGGTGAAACTATGAGTTGCAGGCGAGCTGGAAATAAGTCATGTATTGTCAGGAAACAGCAAACACTCAGGAAACGCTTCGATAATCAACAATGTCTTCCTCACAGACGTGTCTTCATTATAGACATAACAGAGCGCATCAAGCATGTGATGCACCGCACACGATCCACAAATGTAGGACTGACAATATAACAAATGAAAAGCAGATAACTAACCGAAACTGAAAATACGACAAAAGAATCAAAATGCTACTTGGATATCAGTATAACAAAGTTATAATATAATAAACGTGTAAATAGTGGATTGAAATAAACTAGTGAAGTAATCTTTTGCTTATTTCTTTTTGTACTTGTCTCCTAGTGTAGCAAACCAATTTAATTCAGAAGGGAAATTTCGTCAGCAATATCCGCCATAATTGGACCCCTGAAGCACAACAGTCGACTGGAGGCCAGACACCCCCGGGAATTGCCGCGCCAACAGCGACTGAGCCGCATCGATGACTGTGTCATTGAGCCAGCAGTGCGGGTCCGCAAGCGTCGCGCTGATGTTGATGCGGTCCGACGCGCTCGGCACATCCGTCCATGGAGTCAATGGGCGTCTGGCGTCATTCATGCGGCGCCGCTTGACTGCAGGCTCGGTGACACTTTCAGGTTCGTCACACGCTGTGAAGACCGACGACGGGCTGGCGATGCAGGCATCAATCGGCACATTGGAAATGAGCCCATGGTCGCAAGGTGCGGTGTCTTGGGCACTGTCCGCCGGTTCCGCAGCAGCTCCAGGAGACGACGGAGCAGGAATTTGGAGAGACGCTAAATAAGGCTTCAAATGGACCAACGTGACCCTTCGAGAAAGAATTTTGCCTGACGGTGTTTGGAGCTGTGCCGAAGTAAAATCCATATTAGAAATCTCATATGGGCCAAGCCAGTCGAATTCCAGCCTGGATCCCTTACACCTTGGAGCCTGGCCCCTTCTTCCTATCATTACGGCCAATACCCACATCCCATGCTGCGGCACCGAGGTGACAGTTCCAGTCATCCTGCCGTTCATTTCACAACTTCATGATGATCTTTTTCAATGTGCCGTTGGTCCTCTCAGCCTGTCCGTTGGTCAGCGGATGATACGCGTGTGTCACAGCGTGTTTCACCTGGAACACCTGAAACAAAACCTGATTCGCCTTATTACAAAACTCACTACCCTGATCTGTTATTATTTTCTGCGGGCGCCCGAAAAGGTGGAACATTGTTTGGATGTGGTGGGAAACCTGATCTGCTAATTTGGCCTGCAGAGGGAACGCTGAAACCCACTTCGAATAAAGGTCTGTGGCGGTCAGGATGTACCTATTTCCCCTGGGTCTCTCGGTAAGAGGTCCCACCAGATCTATTCCCACTACCTCCCACGTGTCGCTTGTCCTAATCGGTGTATGCTTCGGGGCCATTGTCTTCACTTACCCCAATCTTTGGCACCTATCACAACGGGAAATGGCATCTATCACAAACTTGGCCATCCCCTCCCAGTAAGACTGTGACTGTATCCTCGCCACAGTTTTTATCCTCCCCATGTGACCCCCCTCCGAATGGACCCTCTCAAACACGGTCTGCTTTTCGGCTTCAGAGAAGATGACGTCTTTGAAGCTGAGTTCCCCCCCATTGCGTTGGACAAACTGCATCCTGGAAGTATCCGAATCTGCAAAAACACAGCATGCGTTTAGAGCAAATCATGTTGTCATAGTGCAAAATTCAACTATTTCATTCCACGTCCAATTACTTCATGTCGAAAATCAGCGTAATATTGAATCATTAGTTGCAATTGAACAGACGTGTTATACCAACCATGTAACCGAAACTTAGACGCGCGCTGGATTACTTTGTTTCCTCTGCCTTGACATTGACGAGGGACATACTCCGGTTTGTAAATAGCACCTCACATCCTATAGAGTGGAGCCTGTCTGAAATTTTGACAAGTTTTCAAGTAGTACGTAACCTACTTTATCATAAATTCAAGATTAAACCACGTCATCGCTTTTACAACACAAAACACCAGCAACGAGAACTGTTTATGTGTGCTCTAACCAACCAGACGGCTATAAAAATTATCGTTCATTAACAAACCAGACAACTAATACAATGAGCGGTTTCTAACCGAACCAACCAACCTACGAACCAAGCACCAACGAATTTAAAAACAACAAATTTACTCCAAAAATACATTTTTCCCCTATGAAATTATCCAAAATACATACCTGGGTACCCATGTCTACAATGAAAAACTAGCAACTACCCAACTACGTTACTACAACTGCACTGCAAGAATCACTAATCAGAGCACATGCTATAACATCCAGTGCGCATGGTACGAAGGGAAATCCTTCAAATTCCATCAAATGCGTCATATTTTGTATCGAATGCGTCGATGTCCTCATTTTATCTATGTCCCCGTTTTATCTGTCACACCGGCTCCAATGGGGATCCTAGCAAGTGGATCGGCTGCAATTTGTGCAGCGCCTGGTGCCACTTGAGATGTGCCCACTTGTCTGGAGTCAAGCTAGATGCTATTAAGCATGTGAACTGGATTTGCTGCCCCTGTCTGGCTAGAGCAAAACTTGCTCTGAATGTAGTCAGCAAATTTGACGATCTGTCGTCTCGTTTGCTGACTATTGAAGCATCGCTGAATCCAACTCCTTCTGCTTCTTCTGCTCAACTGGTGGCTGCTGCTGAGCCTGTTGGCTCGTATGCGATAGTCATCCGACCAAAGACGGGGGACTCGCAGGTCCGAGCCGAAACTGTCGCTCCCGCCCTGAAGGATGTGCAGGTGGTCGGCTCCCGGCAGGCTCATAACGGTGGTCTCGTGCTGCGCTGTCGTTCACCGGGTGCGGCTGCGCGTGCTGCTGAACGCGTTCGAGCAGCTGTGCCGGGAATTGATGCGCACGTGCCACAGCGGTCATACATTCAGCCAAAGGTGACGGTGGCGAATATACCTCTGGACGCATCAATTGATACGTTCATCGATGGTGTCCGGCTGAAGAATCCCGCGCTTGCCGATGTCCCGGCTGCTGAATTGAAGGTGATGTTCTTCACCACTCCCCGCCATGAACGCATGCACGCTGTTCTCGCCGTGTCTCCGGCTGCAAGGGCCATCATTCGTAGCAGTGGCGACCGTCTGTTTGTTGGCCTGTGAGCCTGCGCTGTTTATGACCGTTATTGGGTCGCGCGGTGCTACAAATGCGCTGGTTTGGGTCACAAAGCGGCCCAGTGCACCCGTTCCGCGACGTGCGGCCGCTGCGCCGGCCCCCACCTGTCATCTGCTTGCGACCAGTCGGCCCCGCTCAAATGTGTAAATTGCTCTCGTGTTGGCCGTGATCACCTCCACTCATCTTTCTCATCTGATTGTCCTTCTTTTGTCGCCGTCCGAAATAGTATTCGTTCCCGCACTGCCACTTCCTCCTCTTTCACTTGTCCCACTAGCTCTCGTCAAACTTCTGCCTGACTTCCTGTCAACCCTCGTGTCTCCGTTTCGCGCTCATCACTCCCGTTTGGCCTTTTGAATATCCGCTCTTGTCGTTATAAGTTTGATGTCGTCTCCTATCTTTGTTCTTTTTATCATTTATCTTTCTTATGTTTGATTGAAACTTGGCTTTTCGATACTGACGTTGCGACTTTTTCTGCTCAGCTCCCTCCGTCCTACAAATTTCTCCACTCTTCCCGCTCACTTTCTAGCAAGTCCTGTGGTGGTGGCATTGGCATCGTCTATCACAAGTCCCTCTCCTTTTCTTTAATTGATTCCTTTACTTCCGTTTTAGTTCGTTTGAATGTCTACCTATCTGTTTATCTGTTTACCTATCTCATCCTAAGGTCTGTATTTTGATTGTTTATCGTCACAACCACCCTGGTACTGCATCTGTTTTCGCTACTGAGTTCTCTGATGTTCTAGATTCCATTATTTCTTTATTCTCGAATCGCTTTATCGTTCTTGGTGATTTTAATTTTTGGGTTGATGCTCCTCGTTTGTCGCCTTATGCCTGTAACTTTCTCTCACTCATTGAATCATTTGGTCTTGTTTCTCTTGTTTCTTCCCCTACTCATCAGTCTGGTCATACTCTTGATCTCGTTTTGTTTCCTGTCCCTGTCTTTCCCTCTGACATCCCCATACCCGAAGTGTTCATCCTCCAGGTTCTTCAATCTCTGATCATAGCTTCCTCCTCTCTGAACTCTCTCTCTCGCCTAATCCTTCTTCCCCATCTGCGTCTATCTCATTTCGCTCCTTTCGCAATTTCGACCCTATTCAGTTTTCTGCTCTTCTTGTATCTCATCTGCCGATCCAACTGCTACACTCCGTTCCTGTGTCTGATGTCTATCCCCTTTTTTCCGGTACTCTTTCTGTAATTAATGACGCTTTGTTTCCTCTCATGTCTCGCTCAAGTAAATCCTCCTCCTCATCTCCTTGGTCTTCTCCTGGTCTGTCTGCTCTTAAACGTGATCAGCGTCGTCTGGAGCGGCGCTGGAGACATTCTCCCTCTTCTATTTCATGGTCCTCGTATTCTGCTGCTCGTTCGTCTTATATCTCTGCTCTGGCTCTGGCCAAAAAATTCTACTATACTAGACGTTTATCCTCCCTGTCTCGCTCTCCTAAAATGTTTTGGTGCACTCTGAACTCTCTCCGCGGTTCTAATTTATCTACTTCCTGTCTGGTCTCGGCTGAGGAATTCGCTACTTTCTTCTTGAATAAGCTTCACACCGCCTTCTCAAGTCTTCCGGTCTGTTCTTTACCTGTCACTCATTCTATTCCCTGTGGTGAATTCTCCTCGTTTTCCCAACTCGTTCTTACTGATGTTTGTAAGCTCATTTCCTCTTCTAAAAAATCTTCTTCCCCTGCTGATCCTTTGAATTTCCGTGCTATCTCTGACTCCATACTTCTTCTTGCTCCTTATTTCCTACATGTCATCAATTCCTCTTTTCTTCATGGTTCATTTCTTGCCGATAAGCACGCTATCATTCGTCCCTTACTAAAGAAACCTTCACTTGATCCATCCGTCATGAAAAACTATCGTCCTGTGTCTCTCCTCAGTTTTCCGTCTAAACTTCTTGAGTCTGCTATCTACTCTCAACTGTCTCCTTTTCTAAATCAATCACTTTGCTCCGCTCAGTCTGGATTTCGGCCTTTTCATTCTACTGAGTCTGTGTCTATTTCTATCCTTGATCACATTTTCTCTCACTTTGCTTTGGGTCGCTCTGTCCTTCTTGTACTATTAGACATGTCCTCTGCTTTTGATCTCGTTGACCACTCTATTCTCATTGACGATCTTTCTTCACTTGGTATTTCTTCATCCGCTCTTTCTCTCCTCAAATCTTATCTCACCAATCCAACCTATTCTGTGAATGTCAATTCTTCTCTCTCTTCTGTGTTTCCTCTGTGTTCTGGTGTCCCTCAAGGTTCTGTGCTTGGTCCTTTACTTTTCAACATCTACATGACCCCACTATGCCCTATTCTTGAACGTCACTCTCTCACCTTTCACGTATATGCCGACGATATTCAGTTTTTCATCCCTCTTCCTCTTCGCACTCCTTCTTTCATTGCTGATGTTCTTGCTGATGTTTCTGCTTGGGCTGCTTCTAGACGTCTGCTTCTGAATCAATCTAAATCTTAGTTTATTGTTTTCCATCCTCCTCGCATTTCTCCACCTCTTCTTCCTTGGCCTGTCTCCCAGTCAGTGCGTAGTCTTGGTGTGATCTTTGATTCTAATGTTTCGTTCTCCTCTCAAATCACCTCTGTTTCTCGTACGTGTCGCCTTATTCTGAGATCTTTATATCCTATTCGCCCGTTTCTTGATCGCCCTTCTGCTATTAAACTTGTTATTTCTCTAATATTTTCCCGTATTGATTATTGTTGTTCACTCTATTTCCACGTTCCCCGTTATCCCCTCCGCATTCTTCAGCGTGTTATCAACTCTTCTTGTCGTTTTGTCCTGTCTCCTACTCCTTGTCGCCATACTTCTGAATTTTTGTTTCAATTTCGTTGGCTTCCTATCATTCCCCGCATTCATTTTCGCCTGTGTTGTGTTATTTTTAAACTCATTCATGACCCTTCTCAGCCTTCCTATCTTTCTCACCTTTTGTCTGAATCTGTTGTTCCTTCTCGACACTCACGCCCACTTGTATGTTCTAGAGCTTTAAATGAGTCTACTTGGTCTTCTAAATCGTTTTCATTTTTTGCTCCGCGTCTGTTTAATTCTCTTCCCTCTAACATTGTTCAATCTTCCTCCTTCCATTCGTTCAGGTCCTCTTTGTTTAAATATTTGTTTGATCAATCGTTTGACGCTGTATCTCACTCTCTTACTCCTTATGCTTCTGTGTGATCTGTTTTTAGTTATTTCCGATACACAATTTTTATTTGCTTTGTGTACCTCATCTGGTTTTGCTGTTCCTGCATTGTGTATTGTTTGAGTGTTGTGTGTGTATAAGTATTTGCTATATGTTTTTTCTTATTGCTAGTCAATTGTTATTTTGCGCGCATGTATTATGTGTGTATTCATATGCGCTAAAGGAGATGTATTTATTTATTATTATTATTATTCATAATATCTTTCTAGCGTAGTTGGCTTTTGTAGTTGTCCGCATGTTATTTTGTGTGTGTGTGTGCGGTGCTTTCATGTTAATGTTTTTATTTTCCAATCTTCGTTGTAGGTTGCCGCGCTTGTGTCCCTGGATGAGCGCTATACAAATAAATGAATGAATGAATGAATGTTTCCTTTTCATTTTTGATTATGAGATATATTGGTATTGTGAGAACTGTGGACTAACCTGAAATATTTTCTCTGTAGCCTGTGTCTTTGTAGAAATAGTTGTTCTACGGAGTTTCCTCGATCAACCTTATTTGAACATTTGAGTGCTCGAACGATTTGATTGACGATGATGAAACTTGACGATTGAATTTGAGGAACGACTGCTGAATCTCCAGAGTTGAATTCCCCGTGAATATGACTCGATCTGACTCAATTGACTGCCCAGTTGATTGCCACACACGTTGCTCCCAAAAAAACGTATCACCACTCCCAAAATTCACTTCACCATCTCCGCCTTACATCCTCAAGTTGCCAGTTGTGTGATTGCCTAATTTAGCGATAATTATAGTTCTTACACACTCCCCCGAACAGATGCGGAATTCGAAGAATTCTGCATACACCGACAATTGAAGGCAGATGCATAATGATTGAACTCGATGAGGATGATGACGATGTCCATGATGATGAACACGGCTTGAAATACGAAGCTGTTGAATCCGATAGACTGTGAAGCTTCAATGCGTTGAAATGGTTGTTTGAGTTGGAGATTGTGATGAAGTTGAGTTGAAATTGAGTGTAGTTTGAAAGGAAATTTGCGTTGAGTTGAAGACAATATTTGAACACATGAGAATATAAAAATACGCTGTCTGAAGTTAAAGGCGATCTTCAGAGATCAGCTTCTGTACCATTTCTCTTTGATTCTTTGCCGCTGTTCTTTTAGGTCGTTCTTGGTGGACTTCATTCGAATGATCTGACGTGGACACTTCATCTCGATGATGTTCTGTCGTTTGACGAGTGCCGGCATGAAAGATTTGCACCTCTAGAGGGTACAGCTGTCTAATTGAATGACGAGCAGTCTTCCCTTTGTTTGTTCGCAGCAACACTTGTCGCACCTTTCCGTCATCGCCCGGAAGTAATTTGATGACCTTACCCATTTTCCAGAAGATGCGAGGTTGAGATTTGGTTTCGATCAGTACGACATCTCCACACCGGATTCGGTTTTCCCAGTGTGCTTCGAAAACAGCACGACTCATCTCACGAAGACTTAATAAATACTCTCGATACCATCTTTGTTTGAATTCTTCAAATATTGTTTGTTGAGCATTCAAGGTTCGATTCAGCGATGCATGAAGGTCTGTTCCTTCTTGTTCCTATAAAGGGTCTGAGTTGTCTTGGTCACTCAGGTATAACTGAACACTTTGAGACAATTTGAGGACATGGTTCGGTGTTAAAGGTTCAATTTCGTCGATTTCACTAAACACGTAGGTTAGTGGTCTGTTGTTGATCATATTTTGAATGTTTGATAGGTGTGTCAGTAGATCATCAGCACTGATCTTGGCTCTGCCTACTACCTTGCAAAAACAAGATTTGACTATCTTCACTTGTCGCTCATATGTACCTCCTACCCAGCTAGCATACACTGGAATAGTGTTGTGTGTGATGTGATGAGAGGCAAGTTCCTCTTGAAAATCATCACCCAGTATTACCTCGTTGAGAAACCTTTGACTTGCTAAAAATTGAGGCGCGTTGTCGGTGTAAAGTGACTCTGGTACAGTATAGGTGTTGCAGAATCTTTGAAATGATCCAAGTAACGTCTGGAGACTCATGTCTCGAAGAAGGTCGAGACGTATATGGATATGCTGATGATATCACCTTGATGGCTGTAATTTCATCTCCTTCGGACAGACCACAGGTGCGTCAAACGGTCAACGACGATCTCAGCAGCGTCCTGAAGTGGTGTGAGAGGTGGAATATGATGCTGAACACTTCGAAATCTAAATGCTTGTAGGTTCCTAGGTCACGTACCGTTCAGCCTTCACATGGAGCTATCCTCATAAATGACGCCCAACTCAACGTGTGTGATGAGCTCAAAATATTGGGAGTACATGTAGACTCAAAGCTGAAAGCCATCCGCCCGAATTTCATTGCGATGATGATGTAATATCCGCTATAAGGTATGTTGTCTGGTCTTTACATGTATATATGTATATATACATAAAACGAATAAGCGCTAACCACCAATGTTACAAATGGACCATTATGCACAAAATATTAGCACTAGCACAAGACAAGACTATGTTCGCAATACTGTGTGTTCTCCTAACACATGATGCAATACATTACACATGTTTATCGCAGACATTACTCGGAAAATACATGCTACAACATTTGTCATCAATTTTAAACAATTACATTTCGTAACATGGACATGTGAAACAAAAAGTTGCGGCAGAATCAGCAAACAATATACAATACATTCACAATGTACATTCACAATTAAAGCGAATACATGACGCCTACAGTGTCTAAGTGTGACACTATCAAGTGTGACACTGTCGTCCTAAGTGTGACACTATAAAAAAACTTTCTGTCATCTCTATAATTCCAGATTAATGCTTCCGCTGAAACAGCATATGCATATAGTTGGCATTACATGATATTGCAGCCCATATCCTTATGCAACTTATGCTTATGCAACTTGAAATTAAACCAATTAAATTACACAGTAAAATTCAGTAGTTAACTTTGTTCCCAGTAGCATTTTACCCGCCCGTCGTGCGGAACAATTCATGTGTAATTATTGAGGACAATAAAGCCTTTATATTCAGTATAGTGTAGCATTAATAAAACTGTACCCAATAAAACCACACCATCCATGCTTGGAGCTAATATGATGCATTCTTAATTGTGATTGGGCTTCAGTCAAATTTAATCGGTGTATATTCCTGTGTAATCGCAAGTGCGCATAATAGCTGTCAAATTGGCAATATGTCCTTTTGACTTTACACCGCCGTAACTTCCTTTAGGTACACTTTGGAAAATAAATAATTATTCCGTATGGTAGAGAACAAACTGTGGTGTGAGTTTGACTTTCATCGAAGCGTTTGCAGATAGCAGAGCGAGAGCGTCTTTAGGGGAGGATGTTATTGTGTGTGAGCGCGTGCATATGACGCGTCTCATGTTTCAAGTCTCGCGCCCGGGTATCGCGTCTCATGTGTCGGGCAGTTGACGAGTGACGGTGTTGCGTTGAGGGTTGTCGTGGTGTAGCGTCATTGTGTCTGGTGTTGTGTATATTGTGCATATCCTTATTGTGTTTCTTCTCTTTATCTGCCTTTCTTCAATACACTGAACTACAAGCTAACCGGCCACATACGTTATGGAGGCGGTCAAAAGTGACTATACGCTGAGCATGTTCACGGGCGAAGGAGACGTGGTGTCGTGGCTGAAGAAGATCAAGCTGGTGGCTAAATTGAAGAAGGTTGATGATCTGGCGGGTTTTATTGCACTTCATCTGGAAGGCGATGCTCTTGCACAATTTATGGAGCTGGAAGAAGAAGATCAAGAGGATGCAGATGCAATTGAGAGCGCGTTGAAGACGGCTTATGCAGACGACTCATTCTGCGCGTTCCAAAAGCTGTGCGAGAAAAAGTGGACGGGAGAGTCGGTAGATGTGTTCGCAACAGATATTCGCAGGTTTGCTGGTCTTGCAAATTTTCACAGTGAAGGGCTGGAGAACATTTGCAGATTACGATTTGTCAATGGATTCCCTGGCTATATTCGTTCAAGCCTGCAAAGGATGGCAGATGTTCAAACGATGAAAATGTCTGAGCTCATCAGTCACGCTCGAGTAATGACCAAAAACGGAGGGCAAGGTGGACCTGTGTCAGCTGTGTCAGTAGTGCGCCAGGTTTCAACAGTGAGTCAACATGAGGGTGCGGCACGTCAGCTCACGGAGACTGCAGTGCAGAAACCGACAGGATTCAACGGCAGGTGCTACCAGTGTCACGAGATCGGACATATGGCGCGTTTCTGCCAGACGGGACTGCGTGATGGACGTCCGGATGTACGAAGGTACGGAGGTGATCGTGCAACCAGAGGGCGGGTACCCACCTGCTATACGTGCAACAAAGTGGGACATACTTCTCGGCAGTGCAGCAATTCGGGAAACGAGTGAGGGGTGGCGTATGCGCCAACAGTCGCCCCTGCACCGGTAAGGCGCCTTTTCATGCATTACCATTTGTTGATGTGTGCTGTGAAAATGTGAAAACCAGTGCTCTTGTCGACACTGGTTGTTCGATGACTGTTGTACATTCTAGTTTTGTGTCTCGTTATGGCGGAGAAGCTGTTATGAAAGCCTTCGATGGAAGTCATTTTGTTTGTAAGGGTAATGGTTGTGTAACACTAGTTGTAAGCGGTGTCAGCGTAGATGCACATGTCGTAGTGGCGGATAAGTTGATAGGTGGTGTTAGCGTTGTTCTTGGTATGGATGTTATTGATCGGTTGGGTGGTGTCACAGTGAAAAATGGCCTGGTGTGGTTTGGGGTTGATAGTGTCCCGGCGGAGGTCGTTAATGCCATTGGCGATGTACATGCATGTGTGACTAGCGTCGTATCTGGTGAACGGGCAAACAATACTGACGAACCAACAGTGACCGTGTCGGACTCAGATTTTTCTGCTATTTTTGATGGTCGTGTGTGGACCGTTAAATGGCTGTGGAAGGAGAAGCCCGTGAAGTTGAGAAACACCATATCTATGTATGACAAGAAAGTTGATGATCATGTGAAAGACGAATTTGATCGAGAGATCAATAAATGGATAAGCTAAGGTATATTGGTACCTTGGGAGAGTAACGTGCAGGTGGGTATTACTCCTCTCATGGCTGTCGTCCAGCCCACAAAAAATAAAGTACGACCCGTCCTGGATTTTCGGGAACTCAACGAGCACGTCAGATGTCACACAGGTGATGACACGATAGATATATGTGATGAGACGATTCGACAATGGAGAATGGCTGGTGAGAACGTATCAATAGTGGATTTGAAATCGGCCTATTTACAGCTGAGAATTGACAAAGACTTGTGGTCGTACCAGCTGGTCAAGTACAAGAATAAAACATACTGTCTGACCCGAGTGGGATTTGGTTTATGTTCCGCTCCGCGTATTATGTCCAAAATACTGAAAACAGTCTTGAGTAAGAACGACACTATCCGACGGGCCACCAGTTCGTACATTGATGATACCCTGGTGGATAAATCTCAGGTGAGCGTAACAGAAGTGATCCAACATTTGGAAAAGCTTGGACTAAAATCAAAGAGTCCAGAGCCTCTAGGAAGTGGAGCTGTGTTGGGGTTGAAAGTGTCCAGAGAGCAGGGAAATGCAGTACCTGATATCCCGGCGATGTTGACAAGGCGGGAACTGTTTTCTGTATGTGGTGTATGGGTGGGCCACTATCCGGTCGCGGGATGGCTTAGAGTCGCATGTAGCTTTATAAAGCGTCAAGCTGAGGGATCACGGTGGGAAGATTTCGTAGGAGAGCGAACGCAGACGATGATAAGGGAAGTGATCAGTAGAGTCAAAGTCGAAGATCCAGTGAAGGGGGCATGGTGTGCGCCAAATGGTGGAAGGAGCATTGTTTGCAGCGATGCTAGTAGCATTGCTATTGGTGCTGTGCTGGAAGTGAACGGAAAAGTGGTAGAAGACGCAGCGTGGCTTCGCAAGAAAGATGACGCGAGCCATATCAACGTGGCAGAGCTTGACGCAATTATGAAAGGCGTCAATTTGGCTATTAAATGGGAGTTGAAGGATGTGGAGCTTAGAACAGACTCGGCTACTGTAGAGGCGTGGGTGAAGACAGTACTTGACGGTAACAGGCGAATTAAGACAAAGGGTGCAGCAGAGTTGCTTATTAAACGGCGTTTAGGAAATCTGAAGGAGCTTATCTCCGAGTTGGGATTGAACATAAAAATTACGCTGGTGCCTACCGATAAGAACAAAGCCGACATTCTAACTCGAGCCAGGAAGAATTGGCTGATGAAAACAGGCGCTGTGTGTGAGAACTATTGTGCGGCCACAGTGGATGTGAAAGAACTGCATGAAAAACATCACATGGGGATGGAGCGAACGCTGTACTTGGCGAGAAAGATGGACCCAAACATATCGAAAGATCAAGTAAAGACGGTAATACAGAATTGTGATCGTTGCCAGTCAATAGATATCGCTCCAGTCGTTCATTCACCGGGTGAATTGCACATAAACGAGAACTGGAAAAGACTAGCGGTAGATGTGACTCATTACCAACAGGTGCCATACTTGTCAGTAGTAGATTGTGGGCCGGGACGATTTGCCATATGGCGGAAATTGAAAAGAGAGGACGAGGAACAAATATAATCAGAACTGGAAAGTATTTTCTATGAACGAGGCCCAGTGAACGAATTGTTACTAGACAACAGCACGGCGTTTCGTTCACATCTTCTTGGCGAGATGCTGTCCCGTTGGAATATCATACGATTTTTTCGAGCAGCGTACCGACCGTCCGGCAACGGCATAGTAGAGCGACACCATAGGACCATCAAGGTGATTGCTGAGAGAGGTGGTATAACGCCCATTGAGGCAGTGTACTGGTACAACAGCACCCCGCGTTTCCATCAAGATGAGATGTCGGTACCACAGAGGTCGGTTTTCACTTACACATGGCGATATCCGTCAGTTGTGGTAGAAAAGCCGAACGAGGGTGAACATGCTGGGTCAATCAAAGTAGGGGATGAGGTTTGGGTTAAACCTCCCAACTCTCGTTGCACAGCTCAGTGGTCCAGAGGCATAGTGACTGACATACATTCGAGAAACAACTTGGACGTCGATGGTGTGCCTAGACACTATCTGGATGTAAGACCTGTTCGAAACTCAGACCAAGCTATAACATCTAATGGGAACTCAGATGATGGTGAACCATTGACAGCGGGGCGTAATGATAACAGAATTAGCGATGTGCCCCCAACCGATCATGAACCAGTGGCGCGTGCACAGCGGAACGTAAGACCTCCAGTATGGATGAGAGATTACGTTTAGAATTGTGTTATTTGTGTCGTGCTTGAGCCTCATTTTTTCGATATTGTTTAGCCTGTTAAAGTTGGCTACTGTGAGTTTGCCATATGTTTACTGTTTGTTTTTATGGCGTGAGTATATGCGATTTGAGTATTGTGTGCTGCGTTTTTCGCTTTTCATTGTTGTTTTCGCCGCGGAAAGTGTTTAATAACCTGAATGATGCTTAACTAAGTGTGTCTGCCTGTGTGGTTGGGTATGTGTGTGAGTGTGTGAGTTGTGTGTGATCTTCAGATCACGGGGAGATGTGGTGTGAGTTTGACTTTCATCGAAGCGTTTGCAGATAGCAGAGCGAGAGCGTCTTTAGGGGAGGATGTTATTGTGTGTGAGCGCGTGCATATGACGCGTCTCATGTTTCAAGTCTCGCGCCCGGGTATCGCGTCTCATGTGTCGGGCAGTTGACGAGTGACGGTGTTGCGTTGAGAGTTGTCGTGGTGTAGCGTCATTGTGTCTGGTGTTGTGTATATTGTGCATATCCTTATTGTGTTTCTTCTCTTTATCTGCCTTTCTTCAATACACTGAACTACACAAACGTTTTTTAAAATTTATTTCAATGTGTGACAAATAGTTACTGAGAAATAGGTAGAAAAATTAATTAATTTTATTCGCACCGTGTTGAAGTAACATTTTCGACGTAGATTCAACAGCTCCTATAAATCTTTCAGCAGCAAATTATATAAATATCTTTTGGATGTGTACATAGATATACATAGATATGAGAACTACATGGTGGCCATCGGTGCCGAGTCGTACCCAGACACCAGACTTCGGGCCCTCCTGCTACATTGTGTCTTTGCCGAGGCTCGACGAGTTTATCGTTCGCTGCCGGCCGAAAGCAAGCGGGAGGACGAAACAGAGAGCCAGAAAGTCTTGCGACAACTGACAACTTTCTACGTTTGTACGTTTGTACGTGCTTTTCTAAGTGGAGGTACGTGCCACTCGAGCACGCTGCCACCGAGCGCCTCCATTTACACGGCTGAACTTCACGCTATCCTGCTGGCCCTGGTATTTATTCGCTCATCTTCTTTTTCATTGTTTTTAGTTTTATCAAACTCCCTTAGTGCTTCAACTTCATTATCATCTTTCTCCTTACATCATCTTATACAGAGGATTTTTATCTCTCTTGATATCATCCACCACCAGGGCAAGCGTGTAAAGTTCTGCTGGATTCCGGCCCATATTGGTATTTTGGGCAACGAGCGAGCTGACAGAGCCGCAAAAATAGCTGCTGAACTATACTTTTATTCATTTTAATTTAACTTTCCCATTCCGTATTCGGACTTTTGTCCTATTATACCTCGTTTTATCCGTTCTCGCTGGCAGCTCTCCTGGGACGAATGCGGTTCTAACAAATTAAAAGCTGTGAAGCCCGAAATCGGACATTGGATATGCTCTTGTCGCCGGAAGAGGTCCGAGGAAGTGGCGCTCTGTCGTCTGCGTGTGGGTCACACGTACGACACGCATCGCCATCTTCTACTCGGACAACCTGAACCCACGTGCAGCGCATGTAATGCACGTCTCTCCGTGCAGCACATCCTGGTTGAATGCCCATCGTTCTCAGAGGCGCGTCAACGTTTTCTTGGATCCGTTCGGACTATTCACGATGTTCTCGGACAGGAGCAATCGGCGGTCATTGAGGGCCGCATTTTTGAATTCTTACGGTTTTTGCCTTTTAGAACTATTTATTGATTTTTATTCTTCTGACTTCCATATTCATATCACTCAACCTCACGCTTATTTATTTCATCGCTCCATTACGTTCATATGCATAGTTTTAGTTTAATTTAGCTATTAACAGAATGGGGGTGCCATATGGTCCTAGAGGCCGGCGCACCCCAAAAACTCAATTATCAATGAATGAATGACAACTTAATACGGCCCGAGAGTAAACGTCATTGCCGAGCGTTTTGCGTTCCGACAACGCAAGCAGCTTGCAACGGAGACGACTGCAGACTATGTCTCTGTACTACACGGTTTGGCCTCCAACTGCAGATTTGGATCGTTGACAGACGAGCTCATCAGGGATGAAGTGGTCGAGCAGACACTGCACCCACGGCTATGCGAGAAGTTTCACCAAGATCCAACGTTGACGCTCAGCTCACTACTGCATACAGCTGAGGCGTTTGAGCTATCCAGGCGACAATCAGCGCTCATGACGGCTCCGGGACGTGATTCAAGTATCGGCGAAACCAACGTCGTTCGAGGCGCAGCCAGCAAGACGACCAGCACAACCAGCCGATTGGAGAGTAAGTGCACACACTGTGGACGCAATCACAAAACGCCACGCAGCGAGTTTCGCCCAGCCAGGACATCTCAATGTAACAACAATGTAACGGCCGAACAGGTCACTGGGCTGTCGTGTGCCAGTCAAAATGCATAAAGAAAACCAAGCGTCCGGTAAAGAGCGTCATCAAATTGTCGTGTTCCTCAGCAGGCAAGAAAATTATGTGTGATGCGCTTGTAACCGTAAGCAATCACGAGGTTATCGAAGGTTGACACCGGCGCGAGTGTTTCTATTCTCAGCCTTCCCCTGGCAAGGTCACGCTTCAAAGGGTCGGAAGTGACGCACACGGACACCCGACTCTACGGCGTGGGTCGGAAGCCGCTGGACGTGGTAGGTGTTCTGCCGGCAACAGAACAGTTGGGAGAACACACTGCACGCTCTGAATTTTACGTGATCGACACTGCCTCGACTGAAAGTGTTCTGGGACTCACCACTATGGCTGATCTAGGACTCACAATACGACCTGGTGAAGGTGTCATCAGCGCAGTATCCGGCCATGCCACAGCGACGGACGAGTGTCTGCCGCCCATTGCGGGGTTCTGCTATCGCATTCAGTTGAAGCCAGACGCTCAGCCAACATCATATCCGCTTCGCCGCCTGCCGCTTTCTGTCAGGGCGGAGGTATCTGCAGAACTGCAACGACTGCAGAACGAAGGGATCATAGAGAAGACCGACGCTTCACAATGGGTCAGTCCTATCGTCGTGGCGAGGAGAAAACTGGCGGCATACGACTGTGCGTCGATTTACGCGGACCAAACAGTCAAATCATCACTGAAGTGCACCCCTTACCGACGCTGTCCGAGCTGATGAGCCAATTAAAGGGCACATACTTCACAAAACTGGACCTACGCTCGGCATATCACCAGATGATGCTTCACCCGGAGTCTCGACAGATGACCGCCTTTATCACTCACGAAGGACTCTTTCAATGCGCACGAGTGCTGTTTGGTCTCGCCTCTGCGGGAGCGGCTTTCCAGCGACTCTTGGACAAGCTCCTGACCGGAATAGACGGATGTGTCCACTATTTGGATGACATTATCTGCTGCGGACGGACTCGAGAGACTCACGATCAGAGGCTTCGTGCGGTGATTAATCGGTTAAATGCGGCAAATGTGACTCTAAACCTCGACAAATCGGCAGTGGTGAAGACCGAGCTTGAGTTATGTGGCTAGCGTGTGTCAGGCAGTGACGTGTCACCATCACACGATCATCTGCGAGCTATTCGTGACGCGCAAGCGCCGTCAGACACCAAAGAACTGCGCAGTCTTTTAGGACTGTGCGGCTGGCTGTCGCACTTTATTCGGCACTACGCCAGCACTGTGAGCCCGCTACAGGATCTGTTAAAGAAAAATACCACGTTTACATGGACGCAGCAGCACGAGGAAGTGTTCGAGAAAGTCAAGCAGCTGATTGTTTCTGCCGACCCGGTCCCTCGGTACGACAAGTCGAAACCGACGATCGTCACAACCGACGCCAGTCTGAAGGGATGCGGCGGTGCTCTATCTCAGATCGACGACAATGGAAACGAGTCCATCATCTCGCTTTGGAGCCGTAAGCTGTCGCCAGCTGAGAAAAAAAATTCAGTCACCGAGCGGGAGACATTGGCAGCAGTTTTGGCTGTTGAAAAGTGGAAGATGTTTTTATGGGGCCGCCATTTCACTCTCCGAACAGACCACAGTGCGCTGAAATCAGTTCTGTCGGCGAACTTCAGTGGACGTGCGGGTGCTCGTGTCGCCCGATGGCAAGTGAGGTTGATACCGTACTCATACAGCGTACATGCGTACGTACTCATGCACACGTGCCAGGCCAGTGAATTCCTGGCGCAGATGTACTGTCGCACTCGGCATGTGACGAGGACGACGGCGATGAATATGACGTAATCGCAACACTGGACCACGACGAGCCCAGCCTGTCGATGAGCGCGGTTCGTGACGCGAGCCGTGCAGACCCGGACATCGTCGCACTTCGCAGGCACGTTCTGGAAGGGTTCCCGGAGTCAGCGAAACAATGCAGCGCGGCTATGAGGCCGTATTTTGCCATCCGTCACGAAGTGTCGGTGGACGGCGAGCTGGTTATTCGCGCCGGTCATCGATTAGTCGTGCCAGCAAGGTTGCGGGACGATTATCTATCCCGTGCACACGCGGCGCATGACGGGTGTGTCCGCAACAAGCAGCTACTCCGTAGCCTGGCGTGATGGCCGGGCATGGACGCCGACGCTCAGCGGGTTGTCGACCGGTGTGCAGCATGTCAAACGAGTGATAAGGTGCTGTGCAACCGCACGCGCATTGCTCCACTTCAGCCTGTTGAACTGCCCGAGCGGCCATGAGCAAAGCTGGGCCTCGACATCGTCGGACCGCTGGACAGAGCGCCCGAGGATTGCCGGTTTGCGGTGACGCTCGTTGATTACTACTCAAAGTGGGCGGAGTTGTGTATGACCTTGTCGGCTGAGACGTCACACATTATCGAGTTTCTCGACAGCGTGTTCGCCCGAGAAGGATATCCTGACCAAATCGTCAGTGACAACGGGCGCCATTTCGTCGGTGCCGACTTTCAGTCGTTCCTGAAGCAACGAGATATTGAGCACCTGTGATCAGCCGCCTACTGGCCCCGCGGGAACGCCGCTGTTGAGCGCTTCTACAGGACATTCAAGTCGTGGCTTCAGGAGCACCACAAGGGCGCGTTCAGAGAGCGCGTCAGGCGTCTGCTAGCTCAGTATAGAGCCACCCCGCACTGTAGTACGGGTTGTGCACCATCAGTGCTGCTCCACGGCCGCGCGATCCGACTGTATCTGCCCGTGCCGGCCGCGACGACGCAATGTGCGCCTGGAGACGTGCGCACACGTGTGGAGCGACAGCAGCGACGCAACAAGAAAAATTACGATCGCCGTCACGCTTCACGAGAGCCGGAGATCCATCCAGGCCACGCGGTGCATGTACGTTCTCCGGGACGAGTGCCGAAAATGTCTCCGCGTTTCAGTCCGCCGCAAAAAGTTGTGGCCATAAAAGGATCGTCGTTCCTGTTGGAGGACGGAAGCGTGCGAAATCCGGCTAAGTTGGCCAGAGCCAAGGAAGCAATGAATGACGACGACTTCCTGTGGCACGACCCGACGACCGTCGACACCGACCAGGGCACACAGCGCCGTAACGGCCCAGTCTCGGTCAGTCAAGACGTGCCAGACGACGGGACGACAACGACGGACACGTACGAGCTGCAGCCGTCGTCGAGAGGACGTCGCCGATGGCTGCCCTCTAAATTGCGGAGTGCATAAGAAAAGCTTTGAAGTGTGGGGGGTATGTAGTATAGAGCTATAAGGTGTTCAGACAGACATTCGGAACATACACGTATATTAGAGTTCACGAATGATTTCATCTGCAAACAAAGCAATCATATACATATCAACAAAACACTTCTAATAGCCCGCAAATACTACCGTTGGGACACAGTACACACGCGTTTGAAAATACGAGTACACAATCTCAGTACACAATGGGTTTAGCGGGTATTGCCACTTACCGGGCGAAAAGGGCACATGCGATCCGCGCGCCTGTCAAACACTGAATGATCACATAGAAGTGTGTGCACACAAGCGCACTAATGCGTGCCTAACGCTGGCCGGTGACCTTGCGTAGGTCACACTGCTCTACGCACAGTTCGCTCACTATTAGCTGCATTTCTACATCATCCCCCCCAAGTTTTTGGCCGGCGAAAAACTTACCATGGGACATAATCCTTCAGACGAGCTGGGGGTCGTCGTTCCCGTTGTGGTCGCTGTCGTCGTGGTGTTGTCGGCTGTGACGCTGGTGGCGACGGAGCTTGCGACCCTGGTAGTGACAGCGGCTGTGACCTTGGTGATGCATCTGGTGTGACCGGAGTCTCACCGGGATGAGCTGCCACTGCTGGTGGCTCCAGGCCATCTGTCTCTAATTGAGCTGCTTGTGTTGTCGCTTCCCCCGTCTGACTCTGTGTCGATATATCGCCATCTCCTGGTAATGCGTGATTCCTGGTGTCTTCACCTGATGAATGAGCATGCTGATGTGTGACAACCGGCTCAGGTGGTGCTGTTGTGTACGAAGAGGGCGCTGCTGTGGCTGGAGATGTTAGAACCCGGAACTGCCGAATGAATTGGCGGTTGCGTTGCGTCAGAAGACCTGATCCATCAACTTTGATAAGGTATTGGTCGTGTGGCCTAGATTCCACGATCACTCCAGTACGGTCCCACCTCTTGCTGTTCGTACCTGCTTGGTTTTGTAGCAGCACGCGGCTGCCGGGTGCCAACGGCGGCAGGTAGCGGGTGGTCGGTTGCAGGTCGTCCACCTGTGCTATGAATCGCCGCCGAAGTGCCGCCTCGCGCTGCTGCCATACATCTCGCCACACCGGATGCACTGATTGCTCTGTAAAAACCTGTGATCGAGGTGCGACTGGCAAGAGGTCACGTAGATTCTTCCCGAATATTACCTGTGAGGGGGATATTCCCGTGTCCGCGTCTGGCGTGTTCCTATACTGAAGCAATCCAGCTGTGATGGCCTTGTCGTCTGCTCGGCCATTACAGTCCAAGTGCGATGAGAGTAGCCGCTTCATCGACTTTACATTCACTTCTGCACGACCATTGGACTGTGGGTGGTAAGCCGACGATCGTCGATGTCTCACCCCCCAGCGTTCAAGGAAAGATTCCGTTGCTTTGGCTGAAAACTCTGGCCCACCGTCCGTACTCAGTTCGTCGGGGATGCCAAATATGGCAAAGTACGCCAGCAGGGTGTTTATCAGTCCCTGCGACCCTGACCGAGCCGCAGATATATGGGGCCACCCGCTGAAGCGGTCTACTATGACAAGGTAGTCCTTGCATCGTGTGCTGAAATAATCAGCTGCCACGGACTGAAAAGGCCTGGTCGGTACGCTTGGTTCAGTTGGGGGCATCCGCGCGTGTGAAGGCGTCATTCGCCTACATTCTATGCATTCATCTCGTTGGTTGTTAATGTCTGCCGTGATTCCTGGCCAAGACATCGTATTTGCCGCACGAGCCATCATCTTGCCCGTACCTTGGTGAGCTGCGTGCAATCTGCGGAGCACCTCTCCACGCAAAGACTTCGGGACAATTATTCTGTCCTCCAGTATGGGCACACCGTCTATGGTGCACAGGCGGTCTCTGTACTGCCAGTATGACTGCAGGACTTTCGAGACTCGGCCGCGTGAGATGGGGAATCCATTCTCGATCATTCTAATGAGATCTTGGAGTGTGGAGTCCTTGACAGTCATCTCTCTCACTCTCTCCCAGGTTACTGCTCCCGCGTTTAGGACGGTTGACCTGGCTGCCCCTACGACGTTGACTTCCAGATCATCGGAGAGGCCGTCTGATGTTCGAATCGTTGCTAGATCATCTGGCCTGTAGTCATCCGCGTCGTCTGTATGATGTCTCGATGTGGCGTCCGCGGCAAGAGCGGATTTCCCGGGCACGTGAACAATCTTGTAACCCCACATCATAGTGCGCTGCTTAATGCGGAACAGTCTAGGGTTTGTGATCGCGCTCATGGCTTGGTCGCCCGGAATCTTTACCAGAGGTTTATGGTCCGTTACGACGGTGAGGTTGCTGCATCCCAGAGTAAAAAACATGGTGTCTTCCAGTGCCCACATGATTGCGAGCGCTTCGCCTTCGATGGGGGCGTAGCGCCGCTCGGCGGCTCTGAGAAACCTGGATACTGCCAGAGTTACGCGCCATCCACTTGTACAGCAGTCTGGCGAGATTGTGCTGCATTTACAATGTTTCTGTCTCAACCAGTAGCCGAACCCAGATTTTGACCAGTCTGTGTGGAGGCATGTTGGTCGACCTGGTTCAAATATCTCGACGCCGTGACAAATTTATTTGACTATGCCCGCTTTGGAGCGTTCGAATGCCTAATCGAGCGTTGCATCCCATTTGAACGCACTTTTGGGACTCAGCAGCGGTTTAAATGGTTCCATCATGTTCGTTGTTCGTCCGTAATGCGAGACCTGATTCACCAGGTCGAACCAAGCTCGGATGTCGGTGATATTGCGCGGCCGCGGGAAATTCGCAATGGCATCGAAATATTTTTGCAGTGGTCGCAGCGCATTGTCAGTAATTCTAAACCCAGCAAAATCGACCTCGAGTGAGGAAAATTGGAACTTTGCCGGATTCAGAATGATACCGTTGCCACCCAGCCACTCTAAGTACTCTATCACCCGCCACCAGTGCTCCTTCAGATCACTGTCCCACAACAATGTGTCGTCGACGCACTTAATTTTCCGCGGAATGTCCGCGATGATAGCGTCGTACCGTTGCGTATACGCATGCTGAGACGCGATAAATCCCATGGGTGCTCGGTAGTATCTGAAACGGTCTTCCTCCGTTATGAAAGTTGTCTTCTGACGGTCTTCTTGGCGAATCGGGATGGCGTGGTACCCGTTCCACGCGTCTGTAACGGTTTTTACTGTGTTTGGTGGCACAGCTCTGGCTTGCTTCGCTGGTGGGACTGTGTGATGCGTTTCTCGGTCGCAATAACGGTTTAGCTGTTGCAGGTCAACGGTGCGCCTTGGTGTCCCGTCTGCCTTTGGAGTAATTACCATGTTGTGCAGCCATGTAATTGGCGTGCTTGGTGGAACGCTCTCTATCATGCCTAGTCTCTCATCCTGATGCAACTGCTCGGACACGGTCTGCCGCCAGTGTACGGGCACATGCGGTGGTCGGTGTGTCACCATTGGTCGGGCGTCTGGCTGCACCCTGAGTAGTAAGCCTCACCACTTTGTTACATATATTTTTTTTTTTTCTAACCTAACTTTTTTGTGTATACCTAACCTAACTTTTTTTTTGTATTCCATACCTAACCTAACTTCTTTGTGTATACCTAACCTAACTTCTTTGTGTATACCTAACCTAACTTCTTTGTGTATACCTAACCTAACTTTTTTATTATATACCTAACCTAACTTTTTTATTATATACCTAACCTAACTTTTTTGTGTATACCTAACCTAACTTTTTTTCTTTATTCTATACCTAACCCGACCCAAGCCAACTTTTAGTTTTATTTCTTATTCTTCCTTTCTTATTATATTTATTCTTTATTCTATGCCCAACCTAACTTTTTTTCTTTATTCTATACCCAGCCCGACCCAACCCAACTTATATTTTTTTATTTCTTATTCTTCTTTTCTTATTATATTTATTCTTTATTCTATGCCCAACCTAACTTTTTTCCTTTATTTCTATTTTATGTCACGATACTCATTATATCGGGATCGCCAAGTCGATGTTTGGCAGAGACGAGAATATAATAATATTCAATCATACTTGAAATATATATAAAAAACGGTTTGAATAAATCGGTCGCAAAGACAATGTTCCAATATGACGATGAATCACTCGCCAAGTTTATATAAAGAGTCTGGTTTATGTCAAATACTGCGGTAAGGTAATCGGATTAAAATGCCAGATGAATTCATTGGCGTCAAGCCAAGGATGAATATTTTGAATATATTTACCTGATACACAGGTATAGGATTAAAACATTTGCCGGTAACAAAGACCAAATTTACACGCAATTTATGTAAATGTAGCCGAAACGAATGCCTGTGAATCACTAGCTACGTTTATATAACGTGTCTGGCTTATGTCAAACACTGACTAAATCGGTAATTAAAACGCTATTCGACTGTGTCGGAATTGATACAAAAATGACTTGCAACGAAATGACCTTTGTGTATTTTCACTTGATACACAACTATGGCAAATACACAAGTGGAAATCATGTAGAATCATATTGACGACATGATTCAATAAACACATCGTGAACACAAATGTTTGTTGATTTTTCGATCAATTTTGATGATGTAAATCATATCGTGTGTCTCATACACAATTTCCAGTTCAGCCGACCATGTATCAGGCACAGAAACACCTTCCTGTAGAGCGTCCGAAAGACACACGTCAAACGATGTGTACTCCTTGTACGATTCGCTGATGATTTGTTTGCAATCTGACGAAGTACCACCAACATAGCGATAGTTATAATTAGGCACTAGTGTAGCAGGAGAAACACAGCTCATGGTGCTTATACAAAGAAAGATAAACAATGACTGTAAGAACGAAATCATCAATCACGGAGTGATGGCGATAATTATGACGCATGCTCTGAAAAGTAGTGCAATTAGTCTCAGCCGTGATACGCAGTTGAGCTCGAGACGTTTGCGGGTGAGGTTGTGTAGTTTTATATTGCGGAATTGTCAACATGAGTCAGGTGAATACAAACTTTGATACGGCCAAGCGGATCCTACCAATAGAACATCATGCGGTCAAGTTTGTTGCCGACACACCATTAATATGTGGACACCCGCTGAAGCAGAGGATTTGGATTATTTTCGGACGACTGGAAAAACACAGTCAGACCGATTTCGAACACTTACAGAAACAGCTTACTAATATTATGCAACTGGAGCGATATTTTGACCCTTTTTGGAAACTTCGTCGCGGCGCGGTCAGAATATTCACCAACGAGGAGCGTGCACTACAGATTGTGATCGATACACCTATGAGTCGGCCAATGAGAGATGCTGTTCTTGGAGCCGTTGCAGCTGCTTTATCATTCAAAGTGTTGTCGGTGGCGTTGGTGCGAAATGACGAGACTCATATTTACCGGCCGCTCGATGAGACCCGCAAGACAATGGAGTGGATGAAGACCATTGTTATGAGCTACTAAGACTCGAGAAAACAGTACTTGACCGAAACCAAGGTTTATCGTGAATTTAAAGCTGACAAAATGAAGATGATTGTGCACAAGGAGGTTCAAGGTGAACCACAAAGTAAACGGAACAAAATTTGTTGAATTATTCTATGTGTACGGTATACCAATACATTTCGTAATGTGTCGCAAGAGTTTTATTATTGCGCGCGAAAAAAAACACTTTGCTATCGTTCAATTTATTAAAATGGTAGCATGCGAGGTGTACACAGATTCATTGCATACATCAATTTAGCGAAATGTTGACAACGTAAAATACAGCAGTTTGTAGGAATGACATGGTTATATGGACACGGTGTGATGCTGGGTAGTACATGTATGTCGCGTGCGTTCATGGATAAGTAGTCGGGTAGGATGTCTTCGAGATTTTCAATGTGTAGTTCAAGTAGATGCGAAAGTCGACAAGCCTTGTCGAGTCCTTTGGCGTAGATGTGGTCGGGTGCTAGACGTTGTATGAGGGAACTTGCGTCGCGTAGCCTTTCTTCATACTTGTGCGTGTTGTAAGGATTGTAATTATATTCCAAGCCGTGCAGGGTCGCCGTCAAAAATAGAAAATGGTTGCGTCGCTCAGCGTTGAGTTTTAAATGTGGAGGCGGTAAGATGGTGTGCCACAAGTAACCCGAACACAGGTCATGCACAGCCAATTCCTTGACAACAAAAGGTGAATCCTTGTGCTGGAAACCGTCGCAGTCTACAAGTATGACCATATCAGCGCTAAAAGCTGATTGTTGATAGCAGGATCGGTGGATAAGCACGAAACAAAATCGTGCAGATCCCAGCCAGCGTCAAACAATGCAACAAATAGAGCACAGTACTGTCCACACACGTCCGAGTCCGGCGCCTGAATGACGCGCGTGTTCAGCATGCATCGACTGTAATTGACATGTTTGTTTATAAAATTTACAAACGAGGGATGCCAGATGGGTGAGTTGCCAGACGAGTCGAAATATTGGGGATTTTCACCGTCCCAGGCAAACACGACCCAATGCAGACCCGATTGCCAGCGCGGCTGTATATTCACAATAATTGATGTGCGCACACCGCGAGCAAATGTGAAATGTTTTAGCCGGTCGCACGCCCAAGCCCCCCGAAATATGGCAACTGTGTCGAGCAGCCGTTCCAATTCAAGAGCGTTCATAGTTGAAAATCTGTGCTGACACGTCCGGCGCTGTCAATTGTGATTTCGTTTTCAAACGTGGCGTAGATTAGAACGTTAATTGTCTCGGGTAGAGCGTAGGAGAATGCCAGCTCACACCTCACATTACCTTGTTCACGCGGATGCAAATGATCACCACCACACTGATCCGGAGTCAAATCTACAATAAACAGAGTATAGCCGGACGCATAATCATGATGTGTGATATCCAGGCCCTGGTTTTCCGTATCGAGGCCGGTGCCGTCAAACAGTGACAGATACGATCTCATATATAGACCCTTTGTGAAATCGTGGCGATAGGGGTGCGTGGGGTACGGCTCGCCATTTATATAGAACTGAAGACTGTTTAGATGGTAATGGTGAAAATTCCATGGGTTTTTCTGTAGCGATCCATGATACGCTTCAGTGCTTACGAGTCCCAGCAGAATTTGTCGCGGCACTTGTGAGGTGAAAATATTATTCAGCGTTCCACTCATGTTTCCTTTGGGGAGAGTATATGTTTTCAGTAGAACTCGTGGAATAGGATAACGGGCTGGTGTCTTCGCCAACTGTTTGTGAAAATTCACCCACATCGAGTCGGAAAGCGTTATTTTCTCGACATGCACACACAGGTCGACAATTTCAATCTTGTATTCTCCCTCGGCACCGAGTAGAGCAAACTGATCAGAGTTTCGAATAAGTTTGAGTTTCTCCGAAACTGTACCGGACAATATACGACATTGATGGTTGGTATCCAGCTGTAGCGGTATACAAAAATAAAAAACTTTGCTTCCAGCCACCCATTGTTTGCGTTCATTAAAACCAATGTTCAAAAGTTTAACATCATGCAAGTGTCCAGCAGTATCTTTACGCCAAAAACCCGACCGTAAATGACCGTTTTTAGCGTTCTGGTTATACGACAACAACGTCTCAAGATAGGCACGATAGCCATAGAGCGCGCTGGAATCCGATACAATAGTATCATCAATCTGATAGTCAATCTGTTTGAAGAGAGCATGTGGTAGCAGGTTGACAACGCTCACGTTGGCGTCGTCCATTAGTTCGCTACCGTCACGATTGACAACACGTGCTTTGCCATAGAGCTTGGTTTTTGATGGACGCGTAGACGATTTACCGAGCGCAGGTAAGTGAAATTCAAACGGACCTTCGCTGCTTAGTCGACTCACCGGGTAATATACATGGGTTTTGGACGATTTCACACTGGTTTCAAACACTGGTCGAGAGAATACCTCGGTTATTTCACAAGCGCATTCGTCTACGTTTTGCATTGTTAAAGATGTCGCGCTCCTGTTGACGTCGTTGACGAACACCTTTTCGTTTCGTCGGTCGTCGAGAGACTGATTGATTCGTCGCACGATTTAAACTATTTATACTGGTTCGAAGAATACGTTTAGCTTCGTGTCGAGAGCGATTGCGGACGGCTTGATTTGCATTTCCCCGTCGAGAACGTCTTGCAGTGTGCGTACCCCCGTCTTCAAGGCGGATTTGGCCAGATGTTTTGTCAGAGGTTGTTTGGCAACAGTTTTGACGGCGGGTATCACCACTCTCATTAAGCCTCTGAAAATACTCCCAAGTCCGCTGCCACGCTGTATCATTGGACCTCGAAATATCAACTGAGAATTTGTCATTGTTGTTTTTGCATAAAATGTAGTGTCAGGTACGAACAACCGTGGTGAAATGGAACCAATTCCCCATTGCTCTGTCTTATATGCACTCCCAGATCGGTAATGAACTCATCTTCCAGCGGTACATACTGAATTTGATTGAATGTTCGATGAATTTGAGGTGATTGTATATCGTTCGTGTACGGACTGACAACGCGTAATACCGGAGCCATAGTATCACCAACCATCTGCGCCTGTAGCTTGTCCATGTAGATATACAAAAATGTTGGGTTGAGTCGACTTGCATCCATCACATTCGACGAGCGTGTATGTTTTTCAATATCAACGCGACTATCTGACACTACGTGGCTGGTGAACCCAAGAGCCCTAGCTATTTTGGTGCTTACTGATACGTCAGTGTCCCCACACCATACATGTCCACCAGTATCCAGAGTGAGCACTTGTCTACCGCAAACATAGTGGAAATTTTCCAGCAGCGCCTGATTGGACATGTAGTGCCCTGTGATGAGTTGGAATGTCTCACCATCAATCTCGAATTCATTCATACGATTTTCTACATTCAGCCAGCGAGCGGAAAATGTGATTTCGGCCAGTCCAACAGTCCACGAACGATCTAGATTCAGTGGTGCCGGTAACTGAACACGAAATTGAGATGCAGTGTTTCCAGGATAAAGATGCAGACAGCTCGAACTGTCCAACGACACATAGAAGCATTGGCTGGACATTTTTCGAAAATGTAGCGTCAAAATTAGACCCGGACCTGTAGTGAAAGGGAATTTCTTACGGGATTCGTCAAGGATTTTCACCTGAACAGTAGATATATTGGAATGTGACAAAGGTTTATAATACATTTGATTAAATACCAATTCTTGTATTGGCGACGTATTAGTCACATGTATTTGACGGAGTTGTGGCTGCAGTGAGCGGTTGACAATTTGTGCAGCTACAAGATATGTTTCGATAGTCAACAATTGCGTCGAGGCTGGGTCCAACGGAAACGGTGTGGACATGATCATAGTGATATCGCTGGCGTCAAACACACCATAATGTGCATAGCGATATCGTCGTGTCGAGTGTGCTATCGATCCGTTGACATGCAATAGTCGGGAAAATTGTTCGCTTATGTGCAACACAATGTTTGTAACCTCCAACCATAAATGATTGTCTCGTGATACTCTTACTTTCACATGATCGCCATTCACATGCGTTTGTAGCGCCGAAATGAACGTATCGACAGTATACTTGCCAGCATACACAGTTGATGATTTATTGAGATCGTCCGTATTTGGACTGTACTCTGAAAATATTATATCCTTTTTGAGGGTCAGCCAGTTGGTGGGCAGTAAAACAGAGTATAAGGCAACTTGCCATTGTTGTGTATCTAAGCATAAAGTCTGAGGGAGATTCACCGAGAATTCAGCGGTGGTGTTATGTGCGAAGGTCTTAGTGCTTGCCACACTTGGCAGCGTCACATAAAACTCATTCATATCGACCAGTACACTAAGTATATTTATGCGTTTGTCGATCTTATATACAAACAGGAAACAAAATAAACTTATATAAAAAGAAGAAATACACACACACACACACACATATATATATATATATATATATATATATATATATATATATATACGCGATAGACCAAAACATACACACACACACACACACACACACACACACACACACACACACACACAACGCTGCAATGTTTAATTCTGAATCAAGTCTTCAAGTTGTGGTTAACACCTAGATGAGCTGATACAGATGTCCTGGCAATGTTGAATAAAATTTGAATTAATTCCGGATTAATTCTTCAAGTTGTGGTTAACACATCGCTACAACCACCTGACAACTAATAATCTATGCAGGCTTAGCCACAATTTTGATTACCGAATTAGGCAATAGACGACACTGTTGACTCACAAATCAGTGTAGTCACAAGTATTAATGAAATGTTCACATTGACGCATTGAAACAAAGCATGCCCGGGTGTGTAGCATATTTTCAATATTATCGTCGCCTCTGATCCATTGGAGCAGCGCACACGTGCCTGCAAAGATAGTTTATTTTTGTGACACACCAAGTTGTACACGTCAGCGTGGGTATATCAACTGCGGTTCACTTAAGCACAAATCATTCACTCATTGCTCACGCTAGTTTGTATAATTATTCAGTATGGCAGGAAAGAGACAGTTGGAGGTTGACGAAGTAGTAGAGAAAATTAGGGACGTAGCTATGTTGGGAAATGTTAGTATAGACCTTAGAAAGATTAGTGAATATTATAGCCGTAGATATAAAACTAATGTAAAAGCCTTCATCATTCATCTTGACTTTACACGACCCGACGACATCCGACAATGCATCCGCTCGATCGAAACGACAATGGACACCCTCATCAACACCATCAAGGAGGGTGTGCATCCTGAGGACCTGGTAGGCGTCACACTGTCCAACAGCAACATCCAGCATGACGCCTACGTGGTGCCCCGACCAGCCAAAGATTTCACGGCGTCACTCTTGGCACAGAGGTGAGCAAGATTGCATATTTGATTATATGTTAAGATTTCGTTTGACTACATCAAGTGTTTAAAAATATTTTATGTTGTATTACAGACTGGAAAAAATAGCGCAGTCCAACGCGTCGTTTGTCACCGACAATTCCAGTCTCGTGCTCAAGGTGACGCATATTGCCAGACGTCCACCGCACGACATCCCGGACGACGAAATGGAGGGCTCGGCGCGGCTCAAGAACACCGGCGATTTCGCCACGTGGTTCTCCCGGAAGAACTGTTTCTTCCGTGTACTTGGCACACAGTGTTTGCCCCGGGCACTGGTTGCGGCCAGGTACATTGCAGAGAACCACGCGGCGTCGAGCGCCTTCCGTGTGCGGATGCATCGTCTGGCAAGGGACCCCGCAAGTTTCATGTCTGAGGCCAGGGAATTGTGTGACCGTTCCGGGGTAGACTTTTCCCTGCCCAGCATGGGCTTGCGTGAGCTCCAAAAGTTGGTGGCTGGCTGGTCGGAGTACCGGGTCCATGTCTACTCGACGGATCATTTTGGGCAACTCGGCGCAACCTTCGGTTGGTGATTAGAAGAACTATTCCACTAGCGTTAATGATTTGCATTCATATAATTCAATTTGCATTAATTCGCATGTGTGTGTTTCAGGCACAGAACATCATCATCTCTATCTGTATCATCATCATCATCATTTCGACGTCATCACCAAGATCAAGGCATTCCTCGACACGAAATATTTCTGCGAGGAATGCCAAACGCGCTACACCCGTCCTGGGAAGCATACCTGTGCCGGAGGCTGCAATGACTGCGGATCGCCTCATCGATGCCAGCGGGAAGGTGCGTTAATCCATTGTCCCGAATGTAGTTTGAATTTCATATCCCGCTCCTGTTTCGAGGCTCACAAGCAATCACGCTGTAAGGTGCGGCGTGGGTGTCGCAGATGTGGCGATGTGCCTTACAAATCGTATAGCAAAAATCGCCATATCTGTGGCACTCACATATGACCTTACTGTCGTGAACGAGTCACGAACCACGAGCTCATAGATGCGGAAAACGTCCATCGTTGCTTTCTCCAACCTTCGCATCAATCCTCTGTCAACAATAATCAAATCTATATCTTTTACGACTTTGAGTGTATGATTGACACCAGCACCAACCTTCACATACCCAATAATTGTGTCGCACACGTATGTTGTGAGTCCTGCTTTGATCACATTGACCGGCCATGCACTGACTGTGGGACAGAGCAGCACGAACATGTGTTCTCTGGCCCAACGACGAGACAAGACTTTGGTCGGTGGCTTTTCACGCTCAAGGACGCGAAAGCCATTGCCCATTATGCCCAAGGTTATGACAACAACATTGTTGCCAATTACGCGTTGAGCCAAGGTGTGGTGCCAGACCTGATCATGAACGGCAGAAAAATCCTCTCCATGAAATTTATAAATTCCAAACTCCAATTCATTGATTCCTTCAGTTTCCTTCCTATGCCTCTTGCGAAATTTTCCTAAACTTTCAACATTCCTGTCCGTAAAGGTTTCTTCCCTCACCTCCTCAACACTACGGACAATCAAAATTATGTAGGTCCTTTTCCTTCAGCCGATATGTTCGACCCGGGTCGCATGTCCACCGAACAGCGCGCCTAGTTTCTCACTTGGCATGCCTCGCAGGTGGGCCGGCAGTATGACCTGCGCCAGGAAATGGGAGCGTACTGCCGCGATGATGTCAATGTACTTCGTGTCGGTAGTATGCGTTTCCGCCAACAATTCAGCGATGTGACTGAGGTGGACCCATTTCAGAGCATCACGCTTCCATCTGCGTGTCATGAGGTGTGGCGTCAAAAGTTTTTGCGCAAAGACAGCGTCGCGTTGATACCGAGCCATGAGCACTACCGACCATGTGGCAACTACTCGAAGAAATCGATCCAGTGGCTGGAACTGGAGGCGTCGTCTCGCGACATCAATATCCAGCACGCATTGAACTCTGGTGAGGTGCGTATTGGGTCGTACAAAGTGGACGGCTATGCCAAAGTGGGAGACCAAAACCTGATTTTCGAGTTTCTCGGTTGCTATTTTCATGGTCATCGGCATTCTGGGATGTGCTCAAACGGCGCCAGCAAAAACTGTCGCTATGTGATGAACAGTGGGGCTCCATCAACGCGCCATCTATATGATGGTACAATGGCTCGTCTGGCGATACTGCGAGCCCGACCCGACACAACTCTCATCACCATCTGGGAGTGTGAATTTGATGCACTGCTTCGAGACGATGACGACCAATGTTGTCGCGACAAAGCAGTGCAAGTCTTGCCGCCGATGAATGTTCGGGACGCGTTCTACGGAGGGCGAACAGAGGTGTTTCGTCACTACGCCGAATATGCTGGTGACGAGCGGATCGAGTACGTTGATGTGTGCTCCTTGTATCCTTACATCCTTAAAAACGGCAAATTTCCCCTTGGTCATCCTTCTCACATTTTCCGTCCTCCCATCACAGATTTTCACAAATATTTCGGCATCATTTATTGCACCATTCTCCCTCCACAGAATCTTCACGTTCCCGTCCTTCCCGCACGCATCATCGACCGCCTCATGTTCACTCTGTGTAGAACATGTGCCGAGCAGGGTATCGGTGGCAATTTCACCACGAGGTCGCCGCCGTGTCACCATTCGGACGAGGAGCGCAGTCTCACTTCCAGCTGGGTGTCGCTGGAAGTAGCAAAAGCTTTGGGGTTGGGATATCGGCTCACTTCCATCCACGAGTTTTGGCACTTTGCCAACACCACACAGCTCAACGACGGCGAGGCAGGCGGATTGTTTGCACAATATGTAAACAAGTTTTACGCCCTCAAGGTCGGCGCCGAGGGTTATCCCGCTCACGTGCAGACTGACGACGACCGACACGACTACCGACAGACTCTCGAAGCGCGTGAGGGTATAACCCTGCCGACCATTGAGAGGAATCCGGGCCTGAGAGCTGTGGCCAAATTGTGCCTCAACAGCCAGTGGGGCAAGTTGGCTCAGCGCGCAAACCTGGGGCAGACTGAATACGTCACTTCCATGCGTCGTGTTTACGATCTGTTGGAGGATCCCGTCATGGAGGTCTCCGCGTGTGACCTCATATCGGTGGCTGACGATAGTGAGGGGGACAGCACAATGCACGATGTATGGAGGCTGACGTATTCCCATCGACAAGACAAGACTGTGGCCGGTCCGCTTAAAACTAACATCATCCTTGCTGCTTTTGTCACATGCCAAGCCCGACTTTATCTTTACTCTTTCCTGCAACTCCTTAATCCTTTTCAGCTAATATACTGTGACACAGATTCAGTCATTTACAAAGCATCACCAGAAATGCCGCGCATACACACATCACATTTTCTCGGCGACATGACTGACGAACTGACTTGTTTCGGGGCAGGCAGCTATATTTCTCATATAGTCTGTCTGTCTCCCAAAAATTACGCTTTTACTGTACACACACCAGACGGGGGCACCAAGACTATAATAAAAATGCGCGGTATCACACAAACACACGACACGCAGCAGCTTATTTCCTTGGACGCTTTCCGATCCTTGTTAGAGGCGCCTGGTTCCACAATCAAAGTCCCCTTTCGACAATTTAAAAAGACTGCAGATTTTAAGATAATTACGGTGGGAGGGGAAAAAATTAATAGGTTAGTGTCCAGTAAACGCAGGGTCCTTCCCGATTATCGTACCTTCCCGTATGGCTTCATCGACTGACCGACCGACCGACCGACCGACATCATCATCATCGTTATTTATTGCTATTTATGTGTTGTGTTACCAGTGTTAGTTGTGCTAGGTGTGTGAGTTGTGCTAGATGTATTGGTTTATTTTATAAAAGTGTCGGCTGTGTTAGCGTGTTAATTGTGCTAGTGTGTTAGCTGTGTTAGTGTGTACACAAGTTTCGGTGTGTGTGTAAGTAAGTAAGTAAGTAAGTAAGTTGGCCTTTATTGCGCTCCACAAAGGCTTTTCAGCACAATAAGCTACTCTACAAAAAAAATTATAGATCAATAAAATAAAGTAAAAAAAATGAACAAAACGGCAGATACAGTGACAGATTCAGGTTAAACATGTAGCCTAGTTATGTGTGAAAAACATGACAACAATATGTTTGTGTTTGACGATTGGAAAAAGCGAGCAGGTGTGGAATGTGTTTACAGCAATAATATAACTGTCGCGTATGACTTTCGGTTATCGTTCACATAAACACATCAACATCATAAAACATTCGGTTATCGAGTACACATAAACAAACACTCCTATTTTCGGTCGTTATATAATTTTATAGCGCTGAAATTCATTCGCCTACGTCCCGATTCTGTGTTTATTTTTGCTGGTATGATATTCGTTCGGTTTTTACCCAATCGGCGTTCGTTCGTGTCTAGTGTCGTATATATTTGCTGGGGAATACAATTGGTGATCATTTTTCGGGTGAAGTCGAGTCGCCGTTGTTCTATCATCTGAGTAGCAGTCGGCCATCCTAGTAGTTCATATATCGGTGTTATGTGATCGCATTTTCTTGTTCCTGTTAGAATTCTTGCGCAGAAGTTCAGTATCTTTTGTATGCGTTTAGTCTGAGTTCGGTTACAGGTTCCGTATATGGACATGCAATATCGTAATTGGTTGAAAACTAAGCAGGTGATGATTTCTTCGTGTGTCGTTGCTGGTAAAGACAATTTAAATATGTTGAATGATATTAATATTCCTGTCGTCTTCTGAGCAAGTCGTGATATGTGTGCTTCGTATGTTAGTCGTTGGTCGAGTGTCACTCCCAATAGTTTCATAGTATTGGTTGGTTTGATGACTTTTCCGTTGAATGAGAGGTCCGGTGAGTCAATCATTGACAGTGCTTTATTAGATCCGAAGATCATCATCTGTGTTTTTGATTCATTTATCTTCAGTCTATTTCCGTGAGACCATTCGAGAATATCGTTCAGGGTCGCTTGGATTTCGGCTATTATTTCGTGTATTTGTTCGCATCTTCCTCTGGCTAATATGGTGGTGTCGTCTGCATACTGTACTAACCTTACTTTCGCTGATATTATCGTTGATAAGTCGTTTGTAAATATATTGAAGAGTTGGCAGCTCAGACTACCTCCTTGGAAAACTTAAATCGGTTGTCTCATCGTTTGCGTATTCGATATAGATACAGTTCCGTCAGACTTGACTATTTGTACTTGTTGAGTGTGATTTTTCAAGTAGTGTTCAAACCATGTGTTATCGATTCCGCGGGCCTTTAACTTGTGCAAAAGCCGTTCGTGGGGAATTAAGTCGAAACATTTGGAGAAGTCGATGGCCACCAATACTGTCAGCTGGTGTTGGTCCATCGCTTCCAGAATATAATCAGTCACCACGGCAAGTGCAGTTTCAGTAGAATACCTCCTTCTGTAAGCATGTTGGGTCGTAGTCAAGAGATCATGATTTTCCATATATGTGGTAAGTTGCAGCTGAACAGCTTTTTTAATGAGCTTGGTGACAGGCGGCATGATGGTAATAGGTCGTGTTTCATTGGCTTTGTCCTTGGGAATTGGTATGATAGTGGCGTTCTTCAGCTTCTGTGGCATCTGCCCACTGGTAATGCTGGTGTTGATAATGTCAAGTAGGATGTGGGATACTCCGTCGAAGCATTGGTATAAAGTTTTCATAGATAATCCGCTTGAGTCGTTATATGTGGACTTCTTCTGCGATCGTATGATTTGCCAGAGGTCCTCCATCCGTATTGGTCGTAGCTCCAGAGTGTTTGTGTTTATTCGTTGAAGTCGTATCGGTATGTCTTGATTTGGTTGAGGAATATTGGGTAAGATATTTTCTCCGATGGATAAATAAAGGTCGTTCAGTTCGTCCGGATCAGCTTCAATACTTCGTTTCGTTTTCTTCGTTCCGATCATCGGTTTACAGGCCTGCCATATATTAGTCGATTTCGTTTCGATGACCTTTTTGATGTTAGCAGCCTTCTCGTTTCGTATGGCGATTCGACAAATACGGTTTATTTCCTTGTATTCCTGTGTCTTACCATCGGCCAACGCAGCTTTTCTCTGCTTCAATTTCTCTCGTAATTGTAACGATAAAGGGTGTCGGTTCAGCTTCGATTGTTTGATTTTGTACTGTCGGATTGGTGCAACAATGTCTAAGTGGCTCATCACTTTTTCGATGAAGTAATTATACTTTTCGTTTACATCGTTCGCCGCATGAACTGGCGTCCAGTCAGTGTTTAGGAGACTGAGATTTAACTCATGAAAATCGATGTCGTTAAAATGTCTTTTGATAATTGTCTTGCTTCCTTTTTCGTTGTGTCGTTTCGTTTGTTCGGTTCGCATGGTCACTATTGTGGCGTTGTGTGGGGTGCCGTATCTCCCTTGTTCAACTCTAAACGTGTCGATCAGTTGTGGTCTATTTGTGGCGATGATGTCTAGCAGTGAGTCAGAAGGTCGATAAGTTGGCTCGGTTGTGTTTATAATGTGTTGGTTGTATGTTTGACAAAGCTGGATGAGCGAGGTCGTTTCGCTAGTATTCGTATGCTTAATGTTGCAGTTGAGGTCTCCGCCAATGATTATGTGCGATTTCGGGTAGCGGGTTATGGTGTTCTGTAACTGTTTCTCAAGGTCACCGAGGTCAGCCTTACACTGCGACTTCGATCTTGATGGAACTCTGTAAATTGTAGCAACTATCACATCCACTTCGTTATTCCTCCGTATTCTCACCCAGAGTGATTCCAAGTTGGATGTGTGGATGTTATTTTGTGGAATAGCACATGTGTCTGGTTCGAATCGTTCGCATGTATAACGGTCGCGGTGCAGTATCGCTACTCCGCCGTGTCCGATTGCTAAGCCCAATTGTTCCGGTCTATCCTGTCTCACCAGTTTGTACCCTTCAATGTTTAAAAATCGACTTTGTGTGTTACCCTGTAGCCACGTTTCTGATATTATCACTATGTCACATTTATTTCCGTAGTGCAGATCGAAAGTGAGATCGGCTATATTAGGCTTCAGCGACTGAATATTTATCTGCATTATCTTGATGCGTTTTTCTGAAGTATGTTTTGTATCGCGACCAGTCTGTGTGTGTATTGAAGTAAGCTCGGTTCTTTGCGGACTGGTTTCGTTCGTTCTGTAGTGGTCTTTTTGTTCACTTCGGTTGTTTATTATGTCCTGATGTTTCAGTAAGCTTATTGGTTTTTTGGTTCGTCGCCATCGCATCCCGCCGTCCGACGAATAAGGGATTCCCTCGCGGCTATGAACAATGAACATTGAGTGCTGAATGCCGGGTGATCAACTTCGCCTTTGCCAGCTTGCTTACAGTTTGTGCATTTTACAGACAACTGATTAGTACAGTCTTTAGTTTTGTGACTTCCTGAGCAGTAACCACAGCAAGGTTTTTCCTTTTTACACCTGGAAGCGGTATGCCAGAACTCGTTACATTTGGTGCAGCGTGTCACCCAAAAATGATTGTATGTTCTACAACGCGATGTGTGGATGTACAACATATTGTAACAATCGTCTAGCGCTTTCCGAATAATCGGTGTGACTTTGACTACGAATGAGCGGAATCCGTTAGTGTCGTCTGTGGAAAACAATACCTTGAAATCGTTTTCGTGTTTGATGAGCTCGCTGATGTTCGGGTTCTTCCCTCGAACGGCGGCCAGTAAGTTGTCGTCGGTTATTTCGTTGGGCACGTAGACAATTTTTACCTTCGGCATGATTTTGTTGGTTGTCGTAATTTTCATTTGTGCAGATGCTTGGTTCTGTTGGATCGCTGCTACAGCTCTAGTTGATGTGCAGATATCCGGGAAAACTGCTTTCACGGTGTCCTGTTTAATTTCCCGTAGATTTACGATGGGTATTTCTTTGCATGTTGTTGCGATTTCATCCGACAGTTGTTTGCCAGTTTGTGTGTTCGACTGTATGATGATAGCCTGACTTTTGTTTTCTTTGACGGTATCCGTGTACAATTTCCTGTTTGAATCGGGGTTGTAGCTATCTACACGGCGCGCCAGTGTAGTGATATCCTGCCGGATACCGCTCACTGCGGCCGTCAGCTGCTGCAGGGCGGAGCCGGTCGGATGATTCATCAGCTGATTTGTGACGTCATCGTCTGGTGTGTCACGCACTGCTCCCAGTTCGTTGACCCACTCGAGCAGGGTTCGGTAGTTGTCGGTCTTTTGTTTCATGCATTCTTCGCAGACATAAGTAATCCTGGACGTGAAATATTTTACTGCCATATAATTCTGCATCCGAGTGCATTTCAAGTGGTAGAGCATTCCGCAGGTATCGCATTTCACAGCCGCCGTGTGGAGATCTCCGGAACACTTGTTGCAGCTCTGTCCGTCCACTTTGATAATTTTATGGGGGTTCACGTAATCCATGGCGATGAATTTATAACGTTGACACACACACACAAACACACACACACACATACTGACACACACACACACACACTCGCTTACTCCGCGCTTGCGCTTCTAAGAGCTACCATTCATTCACTTACATTTGTGTGTGTGTGTGTGTGTGTGTGTGTGTGTGTGTGTGTGTGTGTGTGTGTGTGTGTGTGTGTGTGTGTGTGTGTGTGTGTGTGTGTATGTGTATGCGTATGTTGAACCGGTTTTCGAGAGCCCCGGCACGCGCCGACGTGTGTGTGTGTGTGTGTGTGTGTGTGTGTGTGTGTGTGTGTGTGTGTGTGTGTGTGTGTGTGCAGGCTTTAATATACAAGTGTTGACGTGTAAACGTGTCATTCAATTGATAATCACCGAGATGGTGACGCATATAATATTGCTGCTTCTTTCACTATTGCTCATTGTCAGTCATGTTGAATGTTTAATTACAGAGCTGGTAATTGTGGGATTGTTATATGATCCGATTAAGCGCCGAGGGTGTTTGGCTAGTGATTTACCGCAAGAAGTTGCTCCGAATATTCACGGGCAGCGAGTTTCGACAGTTGATCAACGATCGGCAAATATCCCACGCAAATGGATAGTAGGCTGATTTGGTCGCAAAGAACCAAACAACTCCATCGTCCAGTACGTAAGCGCTTCGTACACAATGCATACACCTCCACTGGACTAAATGATACATGGCAAGTTGATTTGTGCGATGTTTCACGTCTGCGTGGGCATAACACACAAGTACGTTATTTGTTGGGTGTAATTGACGTGTTTAGCAGACAAGCATATGTGCGTGCATTACATAGTAAACGGGGACCGGCCGTGGCCGAAGCAATTAACCATATTCTCACCAACAATTGCACACCGATGCAAATAATGAGCGACCATGGTGGTGAATTCACAGGGCGAGAATTTCAACGTGTTTGAAAGAGCACAACATCTATCATTATACGACATCTACAATCATACGGAAGGCATGGATAATTGAACGATTTTTCCGGACTCTGCTCTCGCTGATACACAAGTTTATGACCGAAAACAACACAAAAAACTTTGTCAAAAATCTACCTCAATTGGTGAATTTGTATAACAGCACTGTACATAGATCAATCGGTATGACACCTCGCGCTGTAACTTTATCAAATCAACACTTGGCCAACACATTGACGCGCAAAAAGCAAACACCAAAGCTTCGTGTAGGCGATCATGTGCGAATGTTTATTCCGAAAACTCTATTTGAAAAAGGATATCGACAGACATTTAACAACGAAACGTTCAAAATTGATTCCATATACAAACGTCGATCAATTCCGATGTATAAGTTGTGTGATGATGATGGAAATTTGATTACCGGGACATTTTTCTATCAAGAACTTCAACGTGTTTGAATACAACATGAATATTGTGCATTGTCTTTGCGACCGATTTATTCAAACCGTTTTTTATATATATTTCAAGTATGATTGAAAATTATTATATTCTCGTCTCTGCCAAACATCGACTTGGCGATCCCGATATAATGAGTATCGTGACATAAAATAGAAATAAACGAAAAAAGTTAGGTTGGGCATAGAATAAAGAATAAATATAATAAGAAAGGAAGAATAAGAAATAAAAAAGCGCAAGTCATTTTTGTATCAATTCCGACACAGTCGAATAGCGTTTTAATTACCGATTTAGTCAGTGTTTGACATAAACCAGACACGTTATATAAACGTAGCTAGTGATTCACAGGCATTCGTTTCGGCTACATTTACATAAATTGCGTGTAAATTTGGTCTTTGTTACCGGCAAATGTTTTAATCCTATACCTGTGTATCAGGTAAATATATTCAAGATATTCATCCTTGGCTTGACGCCAATGAATTCATCTGGCATTTTAATCCGATTACCTTACCGCAGTATTTGACATAAACCAGACTCTTTATATAAACTTGGCGAGTGATTCATCGTCATATTGGAACATTGTCTTTGCGACCGATTTATTCAAACCGATTTTTATATATATTTCAAGTATGATTGAAAATTATTATATTCTCGTCTCTGCCAAACATCGACTTGGCGATCCCGATATAATGAGTATCGTGACATAAAATAGAAATAAAGGAAAAAAGTTAGGTTGGGCATAGAATAAAGAATAAATATAATAAGAAAGGAAGAATATGAAATAAAAAATATGTAGAAAACAAAAAGACTAAAATATATTAGAGACAGACGCGCGCGGGCATCACTGCCCCACGCGCGCCTACAAGACGTCACGCCACAACCGCAGCTCATACAGGACTCTACGCTCACACCGTATCACACGGGAGCACACACGGACACACATACGCGCACACAGTCCTCACCCGCCGCAACAGCCAATCAGCGGCGAGCCGGTCAATCGCTCGCCGCCGCGGGGCAACCATACTCTACAAACACATACACACACACACACACCGAAACAACTGCACACACTCACCGACACAGCTATACACACTCGCTCACACACTCTCGCACGCAATATACAATTCAACCATACACGATCACATATAGACACACTAACACGTTCACGCACACACAATCTTTCACACACACACACTCTCTCACTGCACACGATCACACCACACCTCCACCTGTTTTAAAGAAACATAAATCAACAAAAGAACAGACAATCGAAAAACGCGAACCAAGCAAACCAGGAACCAATAAAAAAACCTAACTCGACGACGGCCTCCACCAGATGCACACACCGTGGTTGCGGCGAAGCACAACACGTCAGGCCCCAGCGTCCACCGCGCTCCCGCCTCCGCCCGTGCTCTTCAGTGCTTCGCCGCAGCCTGCCGTCTTCTTTATCACAGGCTGCCGCGACAGGGCACAACACCTCGGCCCCAGCACCCACTGTGCTCCCGCCGACACCCGTGCTATTCAGCACCCCGTCGGAGACAGCCGTGACTCCGCCGCACACGCAAGCCGCACCATCGTCGTCGTTCGTCATTTCTCCTCCGGCGTCAGCAGCTCCTTTCTCTCACATGCCCTCCAGCACCAGCAGTCTCCACCAGCGATCTTCTATCTGCCCGGCGACGAGTCCAACACCAGTGCAGGCGGGACGACGAGCAACCCTCGGCTGCAGCTCCTCCGCTGCTTCCTGCCGGCACCATGCCCTACTGCCGTCCCCCTGCACACCAACCTGACACGCCGCCGAGCATCTCCACCACTTCCTCCAGGCCGCTGCTAATACTGGAGGGCACCATCTCCGCTGCTGAAGCCGGGTCGCAGACAAAAAACCACTTCCAAACTAAAAGGCCGAAATAGCTTGTAGAAAACAAAAAGACTAAAATATATTAGAGACAGACGCGCGCGGGCATCACTGCCCCACGCGCGCCTACAAGACGTCACGCCACAACCGCAGCTCATACAGGACTCTACGCTCACACCGTATCACACGGGAGCACACACGGACACACATACGCGCACACAGTCCTCACCCGCTGCAACAGCCAATCAGCGGCGAGCCGGTCAATCGCTCGCCGCCGCGGGGCAACCATACTCTACAAACACATACACACACACACACACCGAAACAACTGCACACACTCACCGACACAGCTATACACACTCGCACACACACTCTCGCACGCAATATACAATTCAACCATACACGATCACATATAGACACACTAACACGTTCACGCACACACAATCTTTCACACACACACACTCTCTCACTGCACACGATCACACCACATAATATAAGTTGGGTTGGGTCGGGCTGGGTGTTGTGAACGCGAGGCAATATTCGACTTGTATTAGTTTAACCCGTCATTCTTTGTCACTTGCTGCGCTCGAAGGACAAAAGGGTTTTTTCAGTATTTGGATTGTTTGGTGATGGATTGAAAGGGCGTGGATTGCAAAGAGATATTGTAACTTATCTTATCTTATCTTATACTTACCTGGTCTTATCGTCAGCTTATACGTATCGTCATCCTATCTGATTTTCAACGTTTGAAGGGAAATTAATACACGGATTGTGGAAAGAAGGATTAACATCGTATTGCTGGAACGATATATTGGTTCACATATTCCGTGCTGCAAGGTCTGTGCGGAGTATATTGGTGAAAATAAATTGGTCATAACAAAGCTTACAATATCTCCGAAATTGTGCGTAAAACCATGTCTTTATCGATGATGAAAAGAAAACGTGGCAGTCAAGCTGCAATAATCACCAGACTGAGACAAAGAGGAGAACTGATAATATTGTCAAATGGCAGTCGTGCTGGACTATTGGAGGTATTGAAGGAAGTTGATGAAGCGCTAACTGTGTGTTGTGAAATTAATGCAGAGTATGTAGATAATCTAGCGTCAGATGCGGAGGAGACACCCAGAGCAGCTGCTTATGAAGAAAAGGTAAAAGCAGACTGCGAAATCTTCAGGGTATCAGTAACACAGTATTGGCAGAACAGAGCAGGCGACACACCATCTGGGGTATCAGAGGCTAGTGCTGTTCCGTCGGCCACTTCTGCACACTCTCAGGCAGCTGCAGAAGTATAACTGCAAGTCAAGCAGAAGGAGACACAGGAGTTGAAACAAAGACTGTCTATGCAAAGAGAGAAACAAGAATTGGAAGACAAGTTACTTCTCAAAGTCAAGGAAGACGAGGTTGAAGCAGCCAGACTCCGATCAGAGTTATGGAAAAAAACAGAGCATTCATTGGAGTGGGAGAGGAGAAATGACTTTGAACCGTAAGACCCAGTAAATGAGGGGAACAAACATGACTCTGCGAAACTTCAAGAAGGGCAGCAACAAGGAGTTAGAACGGCTACGGAACCAGTGAGTACAGCCAATACACATAGTGATCACACTCTACCTAGATTGACTCTGCCAGTATTCTCTGGTGATGTTGCGGAATGGCCAAGATGGTATACGCTCTACAAGTTATTGGTACACGACAAGCCAATATCCAAACAACAGAAAATGATCCACCTTCAAAGTGCTGTAGCTGGACGGGCTAGGAACTTGATTGGCACGATGACATTTCAAGAGGACAGCTATGATATAGCGTTGCAGACGCTTCAGGAACGCTTCGGGCAAGAAACTGATGTAGTGCATGCAGTGCTGACCAAGATGTTCACTTGTCCACCTCCCAAGGAGCCAGATGTATCAAGTCTTGAACACTTTCAGGGAGTCGTCCACATAGCGGTATCTACACTGCAGCAGCTAGACTATACAGCAGATCTACAGTCTCAAGAGAACCTCCGTCGGCTGGTAGAGATTATGCCAGTCGAATTGCGGAAATCATGGGCCGAACACTCGATTGCGCTTCAAACATCATCGCTAGTGGATTTGGACCATTGGTTAAAGTCAAGACTCAGAATAGCTCTACGTATGAGAACACAGACTCCAGCACAGCGAACTGGCTCAGCACGGCAGACCAGGCAAGCCCATGCTACTGCGACGATACCACCAAATCAAGTCTGTGTATGCTGTTCTAACTCACATAGCTTGTACAATTGCGAGAAGTTCAAGTCCCTGAATGTTCCAGAAAGAATGAAATTTGTTGCTGACAATAAGTGCTGTATCAGTTGTCTGAGGAAAGGTCATCGTATGAAACAGTGTTGGTTTTCAAGAAAATGTGGAATCAATGGTTGTGCGTTGAAGCACAACAAACTCCTCCATGGCCAGCAAACGAAGGTAGCCAGCCCGACGACAGAACATCTCACCGAGCCGCAACTAGAAGGCTATCAGATGCAGTCAGAGCGACCAACCCCTGCAAGTAGCAGCCGGTTTGTGGCGGTGACAAACTCTATAGAAAACACAAGCCGTGTTTTGTTGCAGGTTGTGCCAGTGAGAGTGCATGGTGCTAATGGTGAACACCGTGATACACTGGCAATATTGGACATGGGCGCCGACACATCGCTCTGCAGCGACAGACTTCTGGTGGAACTGGGCATCCGAGGTGAGATGCAATCCCTGGCACTGCAGACGGTAGATGGGCTTGGGGCACAGCGAAGCACTCAGAAAGTACAACTTACATTGACTCCCTTGGCGGCATGTGAGGAAGGAGCACCACCTATAGTAATCTCTGAGGTTTTTTCTGTGAGCAATATTCACGTAAGGACACCCGTGATTTCGCGTAAATGCGTGAAAACGTGGCGACATCTGAGCGACATCGAACTTCCGAATTACGCGGGAAAGTCAGTAGAAATACTCATCGGAGCGCCAGTCACACAGGCTCTACTGCAACGCGAAGTCCGTGTAGGCAAGCCTGGACAGCCTGTAGCGATACGCAACGCATTCGGCTGGGCACTATCTGGGGCAGTCTCTCAGCTGGTGGCCGACTCTGAACGTACAGTCATGCACGTCGTGCACGGCGTAAGCGACGACGATGTGTCCGAGCAACTCCGGGAATGGTGGTGCACCGACTCATTTGGGACTACAGGTGAGATGAAGCGGCCGACTTCACGCGAGGATGAGAAAGCTTTGAAGACATTGCAGGCTACAACGCGTCGAAACGGCAGCCGATATGAAGCGGGACTGCTATGGAAGCAAGACACTGTCTCTTTTCCAGATAACTACCGCATGGCGGAGAGACGCTTGCAAAGCCTTGAAAGGAACTTGGAACGGAATCCCGAGCGACGTGCGGCATATCAAGAGGCGATAGAAGCCTATATGGAGAACGGGTACGCTCGAAAGATCGACGCCGATGAAGAGCAATGTGCAAAGCGGTGGTACCTGCCGCACCACGCCGTCGTGAATCCGACTAAGAACAAACTTCGCATAGTGTTTGACGCGTCAGCTTCATATAGGAATACGTCCCTCAATTCAGAACTGCTCACCGGACCAGACTTGCTCCAGAGTCTCAATGAGGTCTTGCTGCGCTTCCGGGAGGAGTACGTTGGTATAGCAGCAGACGTGGAGAAAATGTTTTTGCAGATCTCGGTTCGGGCGGAAGATCATCCGGCCATGAGCTTTCTATGGCGCCGAAGAAGCAGTGTTAACATCGAGAAGTACCAAATGAAAGTCTTAATTTTTGGAGCCAAGTGTAGTCCGGCGATCGCTAATTATGTCCTCCATAGAATCGCCGAGGATTGTGCGCAGGCCGACGAACAATCGGCAACAGCGGCCATTACGAACAACTTCTATGCCGACGATTTTCTGCGCTCCGAAGCAACACCGGAAGAGGCAAACAAGTCGAGGAGAGTCGTGACGTCAGTAGCAGCAAGAGGAGGGTTTGTCTTGCGGAAATGGATTTCAAATCGAAGAGAGGTAACCGAGGAGCTGCCAGAGGATGCTCGAGAAGTTCATGGTAAAATCCAGATAGTATTGGGATGTGTGTGGAATACGTCAGAAGACTTGCTAAGCGTCGAGATACCCAGCAGCGAAGTCCCGAAGACAAAACGGGGTGCGTTGCAGTTGATGGCGCGGATATTTGACCCGTTGGGCATTGTTGCACTGTTTTGCCTGCAAGCGAAAGCTTTCATGCAATATTTGTGGACGCAGAAATACGAGTGGGATGAGCTACTCAGCGAGACCGACCTACGCGTATGGGATGAGTGGGTGAATGGGCTCTCCCGCTTATCCGCGCTGAGCGTACCACGCTGTTTGAAGCCAGTGGGCGAAGTCCCATTGAGTTTAGAGCTCCACATTTTTGTAGACGCATCCAGCAAGGCATTCGCCGCTGTGGCTTACGTAAAGACGGCATATGCGGGCGGCGCGCACGTTGCGCTTCTGATGGCACGGACACGTGTGGCCCCGTTGAAGGGTTTAACAATAGTCAGATTGGAACTGCAGGCAGCAGTGCTGGGCGTAAGGCTGAAGAGCGCTGTAATGGATTCTCTTTCCTACCGATTTGAAAGGTGTATACTCTGGACCGACAGCGAAGCGGTGCTCAAGTATATCCGAAACGAAACGCGTCGGTTTAAAGTCTTCGTTGCCAATCGCGTCTCGGAAATTTTGGACTCGTCAAATCCAGATCAGTGGAGACATGTGGCGGGCAAGTTGAACCCTGCTGATTTGGCTTCGAGGGGTGCAGGCACGAAGGAACTGGAGCAGTCAGACGTGTGGTGGCACGGACCCGCTTTCCTGAAAGAAGAACAGGATTACAGTGTACGGAAGTCAGTGGACGAGCTTGACACGCACGACCCCGAGCTCAAAAGAGAAAGGGTCGTCCAGTGCGTCCAAACGTCAACAAGAGCCAATGCACATCTGGTGGACCCTACACGCTTCTCCAGCTGGAATGGCTACCATCGTGTAATGAGTTGGTGTCTTCGTTTCGTGAATAATCTGCGCGCGAGTGCCAAACGGACAGTGTCTATCACGAGCGGTCCGCTGTCTCTTCCAGAAGTGGAGGAAGCAGTCAACCGGGTAATCAAGAAGGATCAATAAATACACAGCAAGCGTATTGAGATGTCGGAGACTTTCAAGGACAAGTACGAGATTCTGCGGTTGCGAGGGCGCCTTAGCAGAGCACCACTAGCTGAGATGTGTCGCAATCCGATTATTTTGGCAAACGAGAGCGATCTTATGCGTCTGTTGGTGACTCATGCCCACCATCAAGTGATGCATTCTGGTGTCAGTCATACTCTGAATCGGTTCAGAAAAGACTACTGGACACCGAAATTGAGAGCGACGGTAAAGAAGGTACTGCGCGGCTGCGTATTCTGTCGCAACCGTAGAAGCAAACCACGGCAGCCGATCATGGCCGACTTGCCGGATACTCGTTTCGACCAGACACGTCCTTTTTCTTCGGTCGGATTGGACTATTTTGGCCCGTTGGAAGTGCGCAAGGGCAGAAAAGTGGAGAAGACGTATATTTTACTCGTTACATGCTTGGCGACACAAGCTCTCCATCTCGAAGTCTCGTACTCCCTAGAGACCGACTGTTTCCTCATGGCGTTGTGGCGGTTCATTGCGCGTCGGGGGGCACCAAATCTGATAACGAGCGACAATGGCACGAATCTGGTTGGTGGAGAGAGAGAGCTGCGCACAGCGATACAGAAGTGGAATCAGCAACAGATAACTGAATAAATGATCCAGAAAGGAATCGAGTGGCGCTTCAACACCCCGTTCGCGAGCCATATGGGAGGTGTCTGGGAGCGGTTAGTCGGGCCAGTCAAGCGCGCTCTGAGGGTCGTTTTGGGCCACCAGAGATGTACCGACGATGTCCTGCAGACGGTCCTCGCTGAGGTGGAGTTTATGGTCAACTCTCGAGCATTGACGTATGTGTCGAGTGACGCTGGCGATCCCGAGGCGATTGCGCCCAATCACTTTCTGCTCGGTGTACACTCTGCCGATTCAGGACTTCCCCCTGGTGTCTTCTATGACAGAGACATTCATCACCGAAGAAAGTGGTTTCAGTGTCAGGGCCTTGCGGAGCAACTGTGGAAGCGTTGGCGGAAGGAATATCTGCCGACCCTGGCGAGGCGCACCAAGTGGCAGAAGTCCGAAGAAAATCTGCAGGTCGGGGACGTGGTGCTGCTGGCCGATCGGGATGTTACGCGTGCACGTTGGCCTCTGGCGGTAGTCCAACAGGTGTTTCCGGGTCTGGACGGTATAGTCCGGACTGTCGAGATCCGTACGGCACGGTGGTCCTACAGAAGACCGGTCAACAAGCTGTGCGTTCTGGAGAATGCGTCCATCGACTCATTACCGAGTGTTGATTAATGTATAGTGTATATATATCTTGTCTTGTACCTATGTTAATCCGTGTTGGGTAGATGTTCGATTCCCGTTGTTAGGTGGTGGGGTGTCGTATGGGACATAACGTTTGTGGCCTTGTGCGTTGTTTGTCGTGTATAGTTTCGACGTTTTCGAAACTGAGGGGGGAGGATGTTGTGAACGCGAGGCAATATTCGACTTGTATTAGTTTAACCCGTCATTCTTTGTCACTTGCTGCGCTCGAAGGACAAAAGGGGTTTTTCAGTATTTGGATTGTTTGGTGATGGATTGAAAGGGCGTGGATTGCAAAGAGATATTGTAACTTATCATATCTTATCTTATACTTACCTGGTCTTATCGTCAGCTTATACGTATCGTCATCCTATCTGATTTTCAACGTTTGAAGGGAAATTAATACACGGATTGTGGAAAGAAGGATTAACATCGTATTGCTGGAACGATATATTGGTTCACATATTCCGTGCTGCAAGGTCTGTGCGGAGTATATTGGTGAAAATAAATTGGTCATAACACTGGGTATAGAATAAAGAAAAAAAGTTAGGTTGGGCATAGAATAAAGAATAAATATAATAAGAAAGGAAGAATAAGAAATAAAACTAAAAGTTGGCTTGGGTCGGGTTAGGTATAGAATAAAGAAAAAAAGTTAGGTTAGGTATACACAAAAAAGTTAGGTTAGGTATATAATAAAAAAGTTAGGTTAGGTATATAATAAAAAAGTTAGGTTAGGTATACACAAAGAAGTTAGGTTAGGTATACACAAAGAAGTTAGGTTAGGTATACACAAAGAAGTTAGGTTAGGTATGGAATACAAAAAAAAGTTAGGTTAGGTATACACAAAAAAGTTAGGTTAGAAAAAAAAGAAGTTAGGTTAAGTTAGGTTAAGAGTGACGTCAGAGTGATGTCAGAGGGGGGTGACGTCATAGGGGGGCAAGGGGGGAGTGTGACGTCATATGTAACAAAGGTTAGTACTCTTCTACTCCCTGATCTCCATAGGAGGACCTGTCATAGTTGGCAGCGGTTGATGTGAGCACACGTTGAATGTCGATGCCCCGTATCGCTTGAGTAACCAACTTTTCATTGTGGCGGCATTCTTCATTGTTGGTGCAATTGGAAGCTGCTTGGGCCTGGCTGGCGGCTCACTTCGCTTTGGGCATCCACATTCTGCTAACGGAGGCTCGCCGCTGCAGCTCGTTGAGCTGAGAGCGGCCAATCTGTGATCCGCTGCGCCAATGGTCGGGAAGTCCAGACCGATGATACCTAGTTGTGTCAGTACTGATCGACTTAGGTAGAACTTGTTCGTTGTTGGTGTGACGAACACTTCGGCTGTTGCACGGATTTGCTCTCGCTGTTTGTTTAGTCCCGAAAACTTGAGACACATTACTCCCACAACAGGTATTTCCTTGTTATTTGCCGCCAGTATTCGTCGATTGTTGACGTGGAGATGCCGCTCATTGAGACCAAGTCGCTTCAAGAAGGAGCTGCCCATGATACATGTCTGGGCTCCGGAGTCTGCTACGACTATCACTATAGTCGGGCGGCTCGGTGGTCTCGGGAGCTTCATGCGAGAGTACGCAGCCTGGTCCACGGTGACCTCAACTGTGAGTGTTGGGTGTGCCATATTGACATCCGATGTTTGAATGTTGGTGTTGACAGCCCCTGCGGTTTCGAACAAGCTGACCCAGATATTTGACGCTTCTGACGATCCTGACTCAAGACTGGCGGAATTCACACAGAAAGTTTCCTCCACAGCGCTGACCCGAATATTCGACTTCTTCTGCTGGTCACGTTTTCTGCGCCAGCAGTTGATGCACGTTTCAAACTCTTTGAGCTTGCCGCGAATTTTGCCAAACCGTGGAGTTGTGGTTTCACACGCGCACTGGAATACCTGCGCCGTATTGTCTTCCTTCGAAAGGGTTTGCTTCCTTCGAAAGGCGTTCTTATGCACATTAGTCGGCCGCGATTGTTTTCGGTAGCTGCTGGCTGCTGTGCTGGATGACGCCGCCGTCATTGCCCGTGCGGCGGTCTCCTTGCCGTCGATGAGTGCTGTTACTTCATTGAGATTCTGGTCATCTATGGACGGCGTCCCCAGGGCTTCATTCCGTATCTCGTCGTCTGCGAGTCCACTGATGATCACGAGCTTAGCGATTTCGTCGCTATAGTTACAGATGGCGCGGCCCGTGCAGGTTGCAACGCTACAGGGTCAGCTGCTGCAGCTGTCTTTGTCCACTGACATACGTTTTCGAGTCCGCGTAGGCGGGCTACGTACTGCCTCACTGGCTCCGCTGGATCCTGCACGCACTTGAGCAGCGACGTCCGACGCACACTCAGAGCGACGTAAACGACCGCCAGGCGATGTATTGCGGCGATTATCTCATTTTCGCTTCGGGAGGCAATGTCCGGGTCATCTCTGAAGAGAGCCGCTTCCAGTTCAGGTGAGCAGCATGCCAACAGTTGTGCATTCATCTGGCTGGGTGTCAGCTCGGTGCAGTCACGGAGCATGCTCCAGCGTCGTTTGAAAGCGGCTCAGTCGTCCTCACCGACGCCTTGCTCCATCGATGGGCGACATATTTTGGGCGGTGGCTGACGCTGCGAGTGTTCGTGCAGATTTCGCTGATGAAGCTCCATTAGAGCAATGCACGTTGCCATGTCATCGCCTCGCTTGATTTCACCGCAACCGGCGGCCTCGCACTTCAGTGTCACCGGCATATTCACTCGGCGATATTATTTCCAAAAATGTTTGATAGAGATCCCGATGAAATCATGTTCAGACAGACATTCGGAACATACACGTATATTAAAGTTCACGAATGATTTCATCTGCAAACAAAGCAATCATATACATATCAACAAAACACTTCTAATAGCCCGCAAATACTACCGCTGGGACACAGTACACACGCATTTGGAAATACGAGTACACAATCTCAGTATACAATGGGTTTAGCGGGTATTGCTACTTACCAGGCGAAGTAGGCACATGCGATCAGCGCGCCTGTCAAACACTGAATGATCACATAGAAGTGTGTGCAGACACGCGCGCACTAATGCGTGCCTAACGCTGGCCGGTGACCTTGCGTAGGTCACACTGCTCTACGCACAGCTCGCTCACTATTAGCTGCATTTCTACAATTGGCGCCACCTATTGGACCCGGTAAATGTCAGTGTGATTGTGCACTATAGGATCGCAATGGGTTGGGCGTGACCAGTAGCGAGCGATATGATCTATTGCCGGTAGGCATGATTGGTTGTGTGTATTAACTCACCGAGGGTATATAACTGGGTCGCTCAAGGTTTGTAGGTCACTTGTGGTGAGATTTTGGACGTGTGAATTTATTGTTTCTCGTGTGTATCGTGTCTCTTCGGCCCGCTCGATATTACAACCTCCATGGACAAAACGATTCTTAGTCACTAGTTTTTCATTAATAAGACCACTGGGTATTTGGTTTGACTTTGCAAACATACGTGGGCAGGGTTCGTTTGGTTTAAACCATTTGGTTTAAACCAAGTGTTTTTTTATATAAAAAACAAGGTTTTTTTTTAAATTGTTTTTTGACAGAAATGATTTTTCTCATATAGGAATGATCAAATATTTTCAGAATTAGTAAATGTAACAACGGCAGAAGAAAAAATATAACAATACGCCAATGCACTCCCAGGCGGACACACCTGATCACAACCACGGTTACGCACAGACTCACTCACTCAACCACATAAGTTCTGCGTACTAACTAATGACCAAGCAGCGTACGCACACGCACACACCGTGACCTTTACACGACCTTGACCACACAACACCCGCACACACACATATACACACATACATACACTGTACTCAACGATAATGCGCCAAACAAACGCAGCCACGCTGCCACACCTCCCCATGATATACATATCACACAAACCCCCATAATGCACAACTAGCTTACATACAACACATTCACGTACACATGAAGCAGTCGCGATATCGCCCCGGCGGGCGGCGAGCACGCTCACTGCGACGAACACAAGGCAGGCCAAACTCGCCATCAGGAGCTTGGACAGGCGGTCCATCAATGTCGTCCAAGCCCGTCGACGTTTCGGCCACATCAACAGGTGGGCACGGAAACACCAGCAGGGCTACGTCCTCGTCTTCGGCTCTATCGCGATTAAGATCAGGGTCGTCGCGCTCGCCGGCATTGTGTCGTGGCCGCAAGTCACGCACGTGGCGGGGTACACCGTCCACATTGACCACTTGGTCGGAAACAATACTGGTGACGTCGTCAGCACGCGACAGGTCAGTGCAACGTGTGCCACGCTGCCGCACCCACACTTTATCGCCGGCGAGATACGGTGGTGCAGCGCTGCTCTGCGGATCATGAATGGCCTGCTGTGTTGCACTTGGAAGCTTGCTCTCTGATGTTGCTTGAGCCACACGCACGCAATCACGTACCGGATAGGTTGTCGCTGATGGGCATGATGCCGCTAGCGATCAGTCCCAGTGGCTGTGGCAGCAGGTGTGCCGTGAACCAGTGGCGTAGTGTACGAGTGACGGAGGGTGTGAGACCCAGTCACTCACTAACGCCAACTGCAGCGCACTGGAACGACAGGCTGTGCCCTGTCTGTCCACCCGAAATCGACTACCCTACAGCGCGACGCTCGGTATAAAAACCTTCCGTCTTTCTAAGAGACGTCCGAGTTGGGAGTGCACCGCTAAGTGACACTAGCCAGACTCGACGGTTTAAAGCTAACGTCTGATGCCTCAGAATCAAATGTGCTCAAGCCCACCTCTATGGGTGTCTGTCTCGGAGGAATAACCGGCTACGGTATTCAGTCCAAGACAGGCGGCAGAGCACAATTTATCCTTGGCAAAACGCTGTTAGGGCGATGTGGTCTTTAAAAAGACCGAAATGTATATTGCGTAGGTTAACTCGCTAATTTTACAGGGAGCGGGAGCGGTACAGTGGAGACCAGTCAAACTCAGAGCCGACGACGTGAAAGAGACCTTTATTGCCGAAAGTGCACGCTTTATATACCGCACGTTGTAACCGTACGGTGTGGTGTAACACGTGACGTCACTGCTACCGTGTGCAACATGATGAACGTGTATGTGTGTGTGTGTGTGTGTTTGTCTGACGCGCATGCGCGTCTAACATTTTGCGATAAATAAAACAGCAATAACAATCAAAAGCATATACAAACACCGTGCACACATAATTGTTATATAACGGAATTAATACGTAATGACACTCGCGGTAATACAGTGACAGTGATATAATTGGCAAATGCAAATACAATAAAACAGTGTACACATTTGGCATACATGGAACAGAATTGATGTGTGTGGCTACACTACCCCCTCCCTAGACTGTCGAGTACAAAGGCGACATGTCGATATCTCTGTGGGGCACGTACAATGCGTCCACTGCGTGTTCTGATGCACGACTTACTTGTAACCACCGGTGAGTGTGTGTGCTGTGAAGTTCTGTGCGTGCTGCTGTCTGTGCACTCAGATGTCCGGTGAACAGGCGCGTCGGTTCTGACAAACAACTCGGTAGTGTCAGGTTCTGTTGACGTGGAGTCGTTTATGATCGGCGATGAAGCAACACGTTCTTCAGCTATTTCGACAAATGCCGGTTTGCAGCGATCAATGGAGATGACGTCGTCTTTGCTGCGTCGCATGATGGTAATGGTCTTGCCAGTCCTGGCCTTCACCAAGAAGGGACCGTCGTACCGACTCTCCAGGGGATAGCGATGACCATCTTTGCGCACGAAAACGTGAGTGCACGTTGACAGGGCACTGGGAACGTATGAACGCTGCTGAACCGGACGTGGCAGAGTTGGCCTAAGTTTCGCCATATGACGTCGCAGTCTGTTCACGTACGAAGACGGGTCAGAAGCCGGTGCTGAAGAGTGAAAGAACTCTCCGGGTAATCTCACCGTAGAGCCGTACACGAGCTCCGCTGCTGTGGCACCGATGTCCGGTTTGTGCGTGGCTCGGATGCCTAGCAGAACCAGAGGCAGAGCGTCTGTCCAGGAGGTGAGATCGTGAGCCCTCAGGCCCGTTTTCAGCTGCCGGTGCAGCCGTTCCACCATGCCGTTGCAGGCCGGATGGAAGCTGGTTGTGCGCTTTCGTTGACAACCAAGCATGCGCTGCATGTCACTCCACAACGCCGACTCGAATTGAGCGCCGCGGTCACTTGTGATGGTGGTTGGCACGCCGTACCTCGCGATCCAGCTGCTGATGAACGCACGTGCGACTGTCTCGGTGCGTGAATCTGGAATGGGGATGGCTTCCGGCCATCGAGTGAAACGGTCGACACAAGTGAGGATGTAAGAACAACCACGAGACGGGGGTAGAGGACCCACAAGGTCAACATGGATGTGGTCGAAGCGTTCTTTTGGTGCGTCAAATGTTCCGATTGGTGATTTGGTGTGACGAGTCACTTTGTTTTTCTGGCACTGGATGCAAGCTCTAGCAATGTGCCTCACTTCTCTATCCATATTGGGCCATGCGAAACGCTTGCTCACCAACTTCACAGTGGCGTCGACACCCGGGTGAGAAATGTCGTGGAGAAACTTCGTGTAAGGTTGCCTCAATGCCACCGGTAATACTGGACGCGAAGATCCGGTCGATTTGTCACACAGCAGTGTAGTGTCGTCTGTCAATTTGACGTCCTTGAGCTTCAGTGAGCCAGGTGAACGACGGATTTCCTCTATGGACGGATCCTCCACTTGAGCGTGCGCGAGTGCGGTGAAATCGTCAATGGGTACGCTTGGTTGTGTCAGCATAGTCACAGTACGCGATAGAGCGTCAGCAGCTGCGTTGTCCTTGCCAGGAATATGCCGAATGTCTCCGATGAATTGGCTGATGAAGTCAAGATGTCTCAGCTCACGGGGAGAATGACGATCGGATGCGGCACCGAGTGCACTCACGAGCGGCTTGTGGTCGGTGAATACACAGGGATGCTGCCCTTCGATTATATGTCGGAAGTGTTTCACTGCCAGGTACACACCGAGAAGCTCACGTCCAAAGGTGCTGTACTTGCGCTGCGTTTTGTCGAGTGACTTTGAGAAATATGACAGCGGTTGCCACTGATGGTTGACTTCTTGCTGCAGCACTGCTCCTACGCCAGTGTCTGATGCGTCCACTACGATGCTGAGCGGAGCACCAGGCCGTTGATGGGCGAGCTGAGTTGCTTGTGACAACGTGTGTTTGATCGATTCGAACGCATCTTGTGTTGACACAGTCCAGGCGACGGCAGCTCTGGAGCGTTTGGCGCGGTGTGTGATGAGCGCATGGAGGGGCTGAAGCATATGGGCGGCGTTCGGAATGAATCTGTGGTAGTACGCTACCATGCCCAAGAAGCGTCGTAGTCCGGACTGGCTGGAGGGCAATGGGTAGTGACGTATGGCGTCCACTCTCTCAGGAAGTGGGTGGACACCGCCAGAGTCTACCATGTGTCCCAGGAACTTGACGCGTTTGGCACCGAGTACGCACTTGTCCTTGTTTACGACGATGCCGTACTGTTGAAGTCGAGTGAAAACGGTTCGCAGGAGGTTCTCATGATGTGTTTCGGACGGGCTGGCCAGTAAAATATCATCCAGGTATGCAAAACAATGAGGAACTCCGCGCAACACCTCGTCGATGAACCGTTGAAAAGTTTGTCCCGCGTTGCGAAGGCCAAATGGCATACGTACCATTTCGTAAAGCCCAAACGGCGTTGTTATTGCGGTTTTTGGAATGTCCGCCGGTTCGACAGGAATCTGATTATAAGCGCGTACCAAATCCAGCGTAGAAAATAACGTGCAGCCGTGCAGGTGCGTTGAAAAATCTCTGAGGTACGGCAGCGGGTACCTGTCAGGCACTGTGCGTGCGTTCAACCCACGGTAATCGCCGCATGGGCGCCACTCACCTGGTGTTTTCTTCGGCACGAGATGCAGTGGTGATGCCCAGCTGCTGGACGATGGGCGTATGATGCCGAGTTTCAACATCTTGTCGAATTCGCGTCTGGCAATGACATCGCGACCCTGTGGCAGACGTCTGGGCCTGAAGAACACTGGCTGGCCGGTGGTCACGATGTGGTGTGTGACTGAATGCTTCACCTGTGACGGTGCAGTGGGAGGAGCTGTCAGGTCCGTAAACTCGTCCAGGACGTGTTGGTAGGCGGTGAGCGGCATTGCAATCACCTGAATGCCGGGTGCTGTCAGCTGTAGAATCGAGCCCGTATTCAGGACGACGCCATCTCGTAGTAGCCGTTGCTGGTTGATGTCCACGACCAATCTGTGTGCTCGCAGAAAATCCGCGCCGATAATAGGCATATTTACGTCAGCGACCAGAAATGTCCACGGACACGTTGCGCCGTTGCCGAAGGTAACGGTGTGGTGTCTAGTGCCGTACATCTCAATGGCAGACCCGTTGGCGGCTCGTAGTCGTGTCTGATTTGCAATGCGTGAAAAGCAATGTTTGTTGCTTTTGTATGGCAAAACACTCACTTGTGCACCAGTGTCTATGAGATATTTTTCATGTGTTGCCCTATCACTCACGAACAATAATGGCACTAACCTTGCATTGCCTCCCAAACACTGCGCCACGTGCTGGGGGCTCTTCAGTTTAACGCCCATGAGCAGGGAGGTGAGCATTTACGAGCATCAGCACCGAATCGAGCGTGGTAATGGCAGATACGCCGCCGCTGTGAATGTGCTGGCTGTTGTGGTGAGCGTGATGCACTGTGGTGCGTCTCACCTCTACTGAAGGATTGACGATGCCGTGTAGGTCGTGGTGACGGTGATCGCCGGCGATTGTTGTACGCGACGGACTGCTGCCGATCACGTGACGTCGGGCGGTCATGCAGCGCTGTGCGTAGCTCCTTGTTGGACGTCTCCAGTCGTTGCACTGCTTCCACGAGTGTAGAAAGCACTTGCTCCAAAGCAGGTGGGTGCTGCTGCTGGATGGCCGTGACGTGCTGAGCTGCTGTGGGTCGAGATGAAAGACCGCTGGCCTCCAGGTATCGATCGGCGGCGCCGGCGAGCTCGTCCAGTGTGCTAGAAGCTGGCAGTAATGCCAGAGCAGCACGTGCTTCGTGTGGTAAGCGCTGAAGAAACAGTGTGCGGAGAAAGCCTGTGTCTGCAGGAACATCGCCAGCTGAACGTAGCTCATGCCGCATAGAGCGCAGTAGGGCGGTGGGCTTCTGGTCGCCCAGTTGCTGGTTGGACAGTAACGCATCCAGTCGACTGGCGTTTGACTGCGCGAGCCGTTCCTGCAGGGCGGTGCTCAAAGCAGCGAACGATTTGGGTCCGCGTAGCACGTCCTTCAATTGCGTGGCGATGTGTGGCGGCAGGTTTGCCACAACAAGCTTGAAGCGCGTCTCGTCGCTCTCGATGCAGGCCACATCAAACGCACACTCCACTTGTACCAACCAGACTTCAGGATCCTCCGGTAGGAACACTGGCAGTCGGAATGTGGTGCTGGGTCTGGATACCGCTTGCTCGGAGCCATGAGGCTGAGCGCCATGCGCTGCCGTGCTCTGCACGGGGTCACCAGTGTCGCTGATGGGCATGATGCCGCTAGCGATCAGTCCCAGTGGCTGTGGCAGCAGGTGTGCCGTGAACCAGTGGCGTAGTGTACGAGTGACGGAGGGTGTGAGACCCAGTCACTCACTAACGCCAACTGCAGCGCACTGGAACGACAGGCTGTGCCCTGTCTGTCGACCCGAAATCGACTACCCTACAGCGCGACGCTCGGTATAAAAACCTTCCGTCTTTCTAAGAGACGTCCGAGCTGGGAGTGCACCGCTAAGTGACACTAGCCAGACTCGACGGTTTAAAGCGAACGTCTGATGCCTCAGAATCAAATGTGCTCAAGCCCACCTCTATGGGTGTCTGTCTCGGAGGAATAACCGGCTACGGTATTCAGTCCAAGACAGGCGGCAGAGCACAATCTATCCTTGGCAAAACGCTGTGAGGGCGATGTGGTCTTTAAAAAGACCGAAATGTATATTGCGTAGGTTAACTCGCTAATTTTACAGGGAGCGGGAGCGGTACCGTGGAGACCAGTCAAACTCAGAGCCGACGACGTGAAAGAGACCTTTATTGCCGAAAGTGCACGCTTTATATACCGCACGTTGTAACCGTACGGTGTGGTGTAACACGTGACGTCACTGCTACCGTGTGCAACATGATGAATGTGTATGTGTGTGTGTGTGTGTGTTTGTCTGACGCGCATGCGCGTCTAACATTTTGCGATAAATAAAACAGCAATAACAATCAAAAGCATATACAAACACCGTGCACACATAATTGTTATATAACGGAATTAATACGTAATGACACTCGCGGTAATACAGTGACAGTGATATAATTGGCAAATGCAAAGACAATAAAACAGTGTACACATTTGACATACATGGAACAGAATTGATGTGTGTGGCTACAAGGTATAGACGCCAGCAGCAGGCGCGAGTGCCGACTCGCGGGGTGTAATGTTGTATAAATGTACAGCCTCGACAATAGAGCACTGCTTCCTAGCCGCCAGCACTTTAATGGTTCGGTGGTTCCGCTCCACGATGGCATTGCCGCTCGGCGCATGAACAGCGCGAAACCGTAGGGTGACGAGCCAGCTGCTCAACCAATCGAGTCAACTGAGTGAGGTGTTCCTCCATTGCCGCGTGTGCTAAGCAAGCGTCAAATATGATTATATAAAAAAAATCCAAAATCACACAATATTGCTGAGAAAAAAAAATCACACACTATCCTGTCGGCTGCGCCATGTAATACGTGTATTCACAAAACGATACGTAAGACTGAGCTTAAGTGAACACAATAGCCAGCGAACACATACACACCGCACACAGACATACACCAGGACGTTCCGCGAATAGACGCTGCACGGCTTGCAATATAATCTTGCAGTGCTCAAGTAACCAAGCGAAGCATAGGCGCACGCAGTATGTTACAAAAATAAGTCAAACAACGAAATTTGCGAACAGCAAAGGTTAACAATCCTGTAAAGAACAAGTTATCACAAGTCAAGAAAAAACCTGTGAAGAAATCATTACAACAATAAACGTGTCCAAAAAACAAGGGGTCACCACTTGTGGCGAATGGCCACCAGTTAAACACAAGATTAATACACACACACAAAATCTATTACAATCAATCACTAAGCAATAGCAATCATAAACACCGCGAGAACAATGCTGACAAAGCAGCCTGTGAACAACGATACAGGCAACAAGATTGTCAAGGCAAGAACGCAAGATGGGTACAAAAGAATAACGCGCGCGCAAAAAGCAAGAGTGAGCCAGCCACAGAGAGTAGCCCTGTTAAGACTGTCTAGCGACTATATAAAACATCGAGTTTATATATCAAATAAGCAATGTATGCAACAATTGGTGTGTGTGTGTGCGTGTGCGTTTCCGGCGGTTCACTATGTACAGTTGATATATGTGCGTATGTCGCCTGGAGCGTTTGGCTGGTATGCTGGATTCGATTTGCACGAACACTGTCACTTGCACGTGGTAGTGATGGCTTGCAATTTGATGCTTGTGGCGATATGCGCGTGTGCCGGGAACATGCACATCCGGTGCAGACGCCACAGGAGCCACCTCCCCAGATTAAGGTGAGAAACGCACCGGGGGGCGAACAACTCGCCCGGACCGTGTGCGACGAACCGGAGTGTTTGTCACGGGCGATGCTTGAACCAGATGTTGGGTGGTGTCTGCAGGATGACTGATTGTTTGGTTCTCCAAAAATGCTGGTTTCAGTCGGTCCACACAAATAGTTTCTTCACCGTTACTTTCCACCGTGAAAGTCTTTAGGGTGCGCTTGATGACCCGATATGGGCCACTGTAGAATGGCTGCAGAGGACGGCGATGGCCGTCGTTGCGCACGAAGACGTACTCAGCTGAGTCGAGTGCTGGCAGAGTGAACGCGTCGGTCGTAGATTTTTGTCGGCTCTGTACAGGTCGGATCATTTTGAAATGCTGGGACAGCTCTTGCGCGACCTGGTAAGGTGGCACATCATGATGTTCACGAAACATTTCACCTGGTAGCCGTAATGCAGTGCCGAACACGAGCTGAGCTGATGAGCACTGCAGTGGCTCCTTGATGCAGGAACGTATGCCCATCAGCACGATGGGTAGTCGGTCGACCCAGTTCTGGCAGCCTCGCAGCGCACCTTTTAATTGCCGATGTAGGCGTTCGATGAAACCATTGGCGCCGGGGTTGTAGGCAGTTGTATGGAATGAGTCTGCGCCCAGTCGTGCTGTGAGATGGTGCCACAGCCGGCTGGTAAACTGCGAGCACCTGTCAGACACGATAGTTTCAGGAACACCATACCTGGATATCCATGTGCTGATGAGACAACGAGCCACGGTATCTGCAGAAATATCTTGCATGGGACAAGCCTCTGGCCACCTGGTAAATCTATAAATTATTGTCAGTAGATAAGTTTGATTCTTGCAGTAAGGCAAAGGTCCAACAATATCGATGTGTATCTTCTGAAACCTGCCAAATGTTAGACTGAATTGACCAGGGGGTGAGTGATTGTGTCGCGAAATTTTGCATTTTTGACAATGTATGCATTGTGAAACCCACTGCGATATGTCGCGTCGCATAGAGGGCCACACGAACCGGTCAGATATGAGTTTCTGAGTGGCTCTCCTACTAGGGTGAGATAACCCGTGAAAAGCATTGAACACTTGCCGGCGTAATGGGTTCGGCACGATGGGACGGGCTGTATCTGTGGAATCGTCACAGATTATTCTGGCGGTGGCATGTGTAGGCAGTGGTTTCATGACAATATGCAGGGATGTGTTGTTACCTCCTGTTAATTCTTGCAGTTCGGCGTCGCTTGATTGGTGTGTCGAAATTTCTAGGAGGTCGATTGGGCTGCGGACGCTAGCCACTCTGGATAATTCGTCGGAAACGACGTTTTCTGTTCCCCTGATGTGCTGAACGTTGGTAGTAAACTGTAAAATATAATCGAGGAGGCGCTGCTCGCGTGGTGAATGATTTGATGTTGTCGACCTGACAACATGCACAAGTGGTTTATGGTCCGTGACAAGGACAAACTCGCGGCCATCGACGAATGGTCGAAAATGGCGTACAGCCATATATGCTGCCAATAATTCGCGACCAAATGCGCTGTATTTTTGTTGCGCTTGTGCGAGTGCTAAGCTGTAGTAGCCAATCCTGTCAAGAGATGGCGCCCGCAGTCCATTCCATGCGTTGGCGTCGCCATGGGAACGGGTGATGAAGCAGTGTGTGCGCAGTAGTGGCCTTGAGTGGAGTGACGTTATTACGGTTCAAGTGAGAGGTGTGTGTATTGTGTCGCAGGTTTTCATGTGTTATCGTGTTAATGTGTTTTTGTATAGTCAAGTGTTCTCGTCAATAAAGATCCAGACAAAAACATGGCGCTGCCGACATCAGCCGAAAACAGTGCGCAGCCTACATCAGAGCTGAACGAAGCGGTCAATCGATCCGCGTGGAGTGGGAAAATTGTTCCTCCAACAAAACTGGACTTATCTGTCGATCGAAGGGACTCATTCAGCATATGGCGAGAACGCTGGAGCGATTACGTTCTGCTTTCAGGACTCAGAAGCCAAAGTCGTGCAATTCAAATGGCGGTCTTACGGTCGTGTCTAAGCGACGAATATCTGCGAATTGTCAAAAGTCTCGACATTCCAGAGACTGACCGGGACAAAATCGGCATAATTCTGCAACACCAGGACATCTACGCCAAAGGGCAAGTAAATGAGGTGATCGAGAGTAAAAATTTTAGCTCTCGAAAACAAAACGCCGGTGAAACTTTTGATAATTTTCTCATTAGCCTGCGAGAACTGAGTACCTCGAGCAACTTCTGTGACACCTGCAAGGACAGCATCGTTCGAGATAGAATCGTCATGGGCATACAAGACTCGTGCACGATCAAGAAGCTGTGCAGCGTCAATAATTTGAAGCTGTCTATGGCTGTGGACATCTGTCGCGCAGAAGAAGCTGCCTGTCGTGACACCGAACGTATAGAGACCGACAGAGTTAACCGCGTATACGGCGTCGTAGGACACCGACCCAGACATCAAAGGTCTGGAACCACCTCAGAGCAACGTGAGTGCAGCCGCTGTGGGAGGCAACACACGCCTGAAAACAAATGTCCGGCACGTGATCAAGAATGCAGACGATGTGGCAAGCTTGGACACTTCGCCAAGAAATGTTGCACTGCGATGGGGAAAAACAGTGACAACAGACGGAGAAACAAGTCGCCAGACGACAAACCCGTGTCAGCTGCGATAGTGTCGAGCGTCACGTCGCTCAGAGCACCACGTGTGGACGTCGTAGTTGACGGGTGTTTCACTGTTTCGGCTCTTCCAGACACAGGAGCAGACATAACTGTCGCCGGTCTGGACGTGCTCAATAAATTCGTGGACGAGAACAATCTGCTGCCAAGCACCGATCAGCCAGTGTCAGCCGACGGATTCCGCATGGAGCCAGTTGGAGTCTGCCCGACTACAATCGCCATCGGCGGGACAGAAGTGAGTGTTGACATCCACGTCATCAAAGGAGTGACTGGGTTGCTGCTCTCTTGGCACGTTTGTCGGGCTTTGAAACTGATTCCGAGCGATTATCCTTCGCAAATGCAGACGCCGGCCGTACGAAGCGTCGCCGAGCGCAAATCCCAACGGGAATCGCCATCGTCAGTGGACAACCTCATCGACGAAATTCCAGACGTCTTCAGTGAGCGTCTTCTGTCAACTTTCCCGACATCATCACAACAAGAGTCTGAAGACACCGAGGACGAGAGGACCATCGTGGCATGTGTAGCCGCTGAACCAAACATGTCAGACACCAACTTTCAGCAGGTTCGGAGTACAAGTGCTTCCGACTCGGAGATGCAGATACTTCGAAAAGTTATCTTAGATGGTTTTCCGAATCATAAAGGCGATATGGACCCCATGATCCAGCCATATTGGACTGTGCGTGAACGCCTATCAGTGGAGGATGATCTTGTCTTCTACGGTCGACGACTTGTGATTCCGAAGGCGTTACGACGGGGAATTCTGAACGAGCTACACGCAAGTCATGCGGGTAAAGAGAAGACGAAACAGAGAGCTCGCCAGGTTGTGTATTGGCCAGGAGTGGACAATGACATCGACAACATGACGAAACAATGCACGACATGCCAAAAGTACTTACCATCGCAAGCCGCCGAGACTATCAGACATCACAAACAAGCCTCTCGACCTTTTGAGTTCGTTTCCATCGACTTCTGCGAGTATGGAGGGCACAAATTCGTTGTGCTGGTCGACCACCTCTCTGGATGGCAGTTTCTTAATCACTTGGGCTCATCTTCAGTGACGGGGAAGCTTCTCGACACATTACGGACCGTGTTCTGCATGGTGGGTGTGCCGGTAACCATATACTCCGATGGAGGCCCCCAGCTCACGTCAGGAGAGTTCGTCCGATTCGCTGAACGTTGGAAATTCGAACACGTGCGTTCCTCACCACACTATCCGCAATCCAATGGGAGGGCGGAGGCAGCGATCAAGACGGCGAAAGCACTCATCAAAAAGTGCTGGAAGGCGGAAAGAGGAGGATTTGATCCTGATGAATGGTCAAAGGGAATTCTCCAACAAAGAAACACTCCAGGACCGGACGGAAGATCTCCAGCCGAGATACTCTATGGACGACCAGTGCGGGACATGATTCCTGCACATAGACGCCAGTTCTCTGCGGAATGGCAGAAATCGAAAGAGGAAGCTGAGCATACAAGGCGCGAACAACAGACAAACGTGGACGAGAGGTACGACGGACGTGCTAAAGACCTGCCAGACCTGAGCCCGGGAAATCATGTGGCGGTGCAGTGTCATATCACAAAGGAATGGAGCAGGTACGGTGTGGTCGTCGAAAGCCTGGCGCACAGGCGCTACCTCATCAAGCTGTCGAGCGGACGTGTGGTCTCTCGAAACCGACGACACATTCGTCGCCGGTACGGTCATGTGATGAGACGAGATCCGGAGCATCCGACGCTCCAGTCGACCGACGAGGCGCCGAGTCCAGAACCGTGTTCAACGCATCCAGAACTGCGGAGGTCTACGAGAGAACGGAGACGTCCTCAAAGACTCATCGAAGTGATGAGGACGTCTAGGGGGGCATGTGCGAGTGCTAAGCTGTAGTAGCCAATCCTGTCAAGAGATGGTGCCCGCAGTCCATTCCATGCGTTGGCGTCGCCATGGGAACGGGTGATGAAGCAGTGTGCGCGCAGCAGTGGCCTTGAGTGGAGTGACGTTATTACGGTTCAAGTGAGAGGTGTGTGTATTGTGTCGCAGGTGTTCATGTGTTATCGTGTTGATGTGTTTTTGTATAGTCAAGTGTTCTCGTCAATAAAGATCCAGACCAAAACAGCGCTGTGGACAACTTTTGAGACCAGAATGCAAGCGGTTTCCACCTACCGCGCTGCAGTTGCTGTAGAGCGCAACCAATGCCGTAGTTGCTGGCGTCGGCGAACACGCCAAGCTGTGCGTGAGGATCTTGATGGCTAAGTACGGCGGTGTCGCATACTTTCTTTTTGGCCGCGGCGAATGATTCGTCTGCCTCCTGCGTCCACTGGACCGGCGCCTTCGAACGACAGTGCTTGTGATCGAGCAGGCGGTGCAGCGGCCCCAAGGTTTCAGCGACGTGTGGCAAAAATCGGTGGTAGAAATTGATCATACCCAGGAAGCGTCGGAGTTGCTCCTGCGTCTGCGGTTTTGCAAAGTTATGAATGACAGCAACTTTCTCATTCAGTGGGGTGATTCCGTTGGCGGAGATGTTATGGCCAAGAAATTTGAGCTGTTTAGCACCAAACACACATTTCGTTGGATTTACGCGGATGCCAAATTGGTCCAAACGTTGAAAAACTGTTTCGATGTGTTTTAGATGCTGATCAGGGTCTTTACTGGCAATCAGTATGTCGTCAATATATGTGAATACAAACGGCAAACCTCGTAGTACGGTGTCCATCAGTCGCTGCATGGTCTGAGCGCTGTTGCGCAGGCCGAACGGCATCCACGTCATTTCAAACAGGCGGAACGGTGTGCTGATGGCCGTTTTATGCACATCGTCAGGATGCATCGGTACCTGAAAATACGCCTTCACCAGGTGTATCGTTGAAAATATTGAAGTGTCATGTAATGCAGCGGAAAAGTCATGCAAGTAAGGCAGAGGGTATCGGTCCGCCACCGTGATCCTATTGAGTGCGCGGTAGTCGGCGCAGGGACGCCACTCGCCAGGGGCGGACTTAGGTACCATGTGTAGTGCACTGGCGTACTGACTCTGGCTGGGTCGAACGATACCATGTGTGAGCATGTTCTGAAACTCACGTTTTGCGATGTCCAGTCTGGCGGCATCAAGTCGGCGCGGTCGACAATACACCGGCTGGCCGGTGGTCTCAATGCGGTGGTACACGCCATGACGCTGTTCACCGCCGATGATCGGCGAGGAAGTCAATCGGGGGTATTTAGCCAGCAACTGCTGAAATCGACAGTTTGAATTGGCGAGAAGGAGCGATATTTGTGGAGATGCATGTGGCTTTTTGCTGCTCACCGTGAGTTTGGTCTGATTGTCTATAATCTGCCGCAGACGAGGATTGACGCTGATGTTATGGTACGCCAAAAAATCGCACCCGATGATGAAGATATCTATATCTGCGAGAATGAACCACCACAAGAAATTGCGACGGAGGCCGAGAGACACGGTTATGTCTTTGGTGCCGAAAGTACTGACACGGCTATTGTTGACCGCCTGTAAAACCAGCGGTGATGGCTGCTGCGACGATTCATGCGATATCAAACTATATTGTGCGCCAGTATCGATTAAGAAACTGATACCGGTGTTATTGTCGCGTATGAAGAACGGCGTGTTTTTGTGGCCAGTATATGCAGCGGTGAGAAATGAACCTGGCTCTTCACTTATCAGTGCTAGTTTAAATGAAAACTGCATGGTTTGATACATGTTCTGGCTTTGCTCCCGAATTTCTCGTGGTACCAGCACATACCTGCGGTGGAGTTCGATCGCTACGAGAGCGGCGGTGTGGTTCGATCGAGAGCCGTCTTAGGTGGCGCTGAATGTCGTCCAGCTGAAGTTTCAAGGCCGCCAGTTCGTTCGCGGTGGTCGTGCATTGTGTGTAGCTCTGATCTGAAATTGCATTCGAGCTGGTTGTGTTGCGTGGCTTTTCACTCACCGTGCTAATGATTGATCGTTCATGAGGGAGTGATGAAACTACTCGATCTGCGGTTTCTGCCAGTGTATCCAGGGGTGTGCTTGGAGGTAGAAACTGCAAGAAAGGTGTTGCTGACTCGGGCATTGCCTGCAAGAAAATCTGCCTTATGAGTACAGACTCACCGTCCTGCACGTATGGCGATGTTTGTTCTCGCAGATGTCGTAACAACTGTGTTGGTTTACGGCCCCCGAGCTCTTGGGTGGCGAGCACTGACCTGAGCTTTTCCGCCACTGATTTGTCGAGTCGCGATTGCAGGGCTGCGCACAGCTGAGTGTAGCAGTCAGCTGGAGGATTGCGGATCAGATCGACAAACTCCATGACGTGATGGGCTGGCAGTAGAGATGCTGCTGTCTGGAACATAGTCTCCTGGTCGCTGATTTGTGCCTGTTTGAAATACAAGTTAAGTTGAATAATCCAGATGTTTGAATTATCCTCAACGAAGGGCGGAGGTGGGCCGACCACAGCGGGTTTATCGTAAGACATTGGGTAAAACAAACAAGAAAATTAAGATGACAATAACGAACAGCGAAAAAAACAAAAACAAAACTTTCAAATGGATAACGAAAGACGCTAACTACCAACGCAATTGAGTGCGTCAAGTAAGCTGAAAATAAGTCAAACAACGAAATTTGCGAACAGCAAAGGTTAGCAATCCTGTAAAGAACAAGTTATCACAAGTCAAGAAAAAACCTTTGAAGAAATCATTACAACAATAAACGTGTCCAAAAAACAAGGGGTCACCACTTGTGGCGAATGGCCACCAGTTAAACACAAGATTAATACACACACACAAAATCTATTACAATCAATCACTAAACAATAGCAATCATAAACACCGCGAGAACAATGATGACAAGGCAGCCTGTGAACAACGATACAGGCAACAAGATTGTCAAGTCAAGAACGCAAGATGGGTACAAAAGAATAACGCGCGCGCAAAAAGTTAGAGTGAGCGAGCCACAGATAGTAGCCCTGTCAAGACTGTCTAGCGACTATATAAAACATCGAGTTTATATATCAAATGGGCAATGTAGGCAACAATTGGTGTGTGTGTGCGTGTGCGTTTCCGGCGGTTCACTATGTACAGTTGATGTATGTGCGTATGTCGCCTGGAGCGTTTGGCTGGTATGCTGGATTCGATTTGCACGAACACTGTCACTTGCACGTGGTAGTGATGGCTTGCAATTTGATGCTTGTGGCGATATGCGCGTGTGCCGGGAACATGCACATCCGGTGCAGACGCCACAGCACGATATGGGAAAGATTTTTATTAACATTTATTTTTTGCTGAGGAAAAATTGTAGTTGGTATATATGATAAATCCTAAATATTTACGACAAACATTTGAGTTTCTACGAAAAACACTATTTTTAGAAACCTCATGAAACCCCATTAATGCCGAGTGGCAACTATAGTTGCCACCAAAAACAAGCTCTCTATAATCTAAATCAAACAGACATTTGTTTACCAACGACCACCGTTCGAAAGGGGAGAATCTCCTCTTTCTCTTACGATGAGATAAGACACGTTCTACGCAGCGAGCAATCCACACATGCGAGATTGTTCAGTGAGTGTCCGATATGGCTGAACAGCGCATTGATCAGAGGCATGTGATTTCCTACTAAATGCGAATTTGTTTTGTTTTTTTGTCTCATCTTTTAGAGTGAAGCTTGATCTTTCCAAATATGTACATATATTTGCAATTTTTTAATATAATTAGATAATAAATCAGTGTTTTCGGAGAGTGGCAACTATAGTTGCCACTCGGCACTTACGTGTACAAAATATTGTCATATGGAAAGTTCTCAAGATTTAAAAAGAAATTTATCAGCTCTATGTTTCAATAACTGACTCTACATATATTTGCCTTATGTTAACAATTGAAACATAGATGTTTCAAATAAAATATTTATTTCAGATGTACTATGAATGAATTTTTGGATAACTTGGATGATCCAGCTGATGCAGACGCCAGCAGCGACCACCTACATATACTAATCTTACAGCCTCCAAGTGAACTCCCAGATGCAGATACTGACCAAGATTCTGATGCCAGTGACGGAGAAGCGAATTCAGACCCAAATCATTTGCCTCGAAGGATTTTGTGTGCCCCAGCTGAATTGATGACAGACAGAGATGACGTGGAATCTTCATGTGAAACGGCTTCAACGAGTCACTCTCAGCCTGACACGTCGACACAACGAAGACCAAAAATACCAAAAAGGGACAAACAGCCAAAAAAGATGGACAAATAGCAGACGCAGACTTGGCCAGAAAGTGCCTCAATTTTGTGACACAATGGCGCCCAAACCAATCGATGGTTTGAGAGGTGAAATCAAGACTCCATCTCAATGCTTGAATTTGTTCCTATCTGATGAGCTCATCGGCCATCTAGTTGAACAAAGCATTATATACTCCACCCAAAAGGTCTTGAAACATCCGTTATCACAGAAAGCAATATACGAGTAGCTTTGTCCATCATGATACTGTCTGGATATTCAAGTGTCCCAAATAGGAGGTTGTATTGGCGTCGAGACGGTGATGTATTCAACGCTCTGGTGGCACATCTACTACGAAGATTACATCTTGCAGACAACTCCAAAATAAGTGTGAACAAACCAGATTCCTATCAAAAAGTTCGGCCGGTTTTTGAAATCACAAATACAAATAACAAGCTCATCTTACCTCCGGAGGAACTTTCTATTGATGAGTGTATGGTACCCTACTGCGGCCACCATCCTACAAAGCAATGCATCAGGAGCAAACCTGTGCGATTCGGCTTCAAACTGTGGATCATATGTACGTCTGACGGTTTCATGCTTCACTCGGAACCTTATTGTGGGTCAGCGACACAATTGGACAGTTCCGGACTTGGACAAGCAGCAGATGTCGTGTTGGGACTCGCTTCGAAATGTCAACTGAATCCTGGTCACCATGTCACATTTGACAACTTCTTCTCTTCTGTGCGTCTTTTGGAGCAGCTTTCCACGATGGGCATTGCAGGGACATGCACTATCAGAGAAAATCGAGTGCCGAAAGATTCATCTTTGATGCACAGCAGCATGGTGAATAAGCAGAACCGAGGCTATGTTACTTCAGTTTTTGTTGATGACCTCTCTTTAGTGAGATGGAAGGACAACAAAGCCGTCGCAGTTATCAGTAACAAGCACGGTTTTTGTTTGACGTTTGTTCAGTATATTTTTGTTGTTGGCTCTATACCGTGCTTATTACTCATGACTATGACGGCTTTGATGTCCTTCCATCTCACTATATATATATATATATATATTATGTGTGATGATGTATATATTATGTGTATATATATTATATATTTATGTGTGTGTACATATATGCATATTTTTGTCATTGAAATATAATAAATATACCTTCATAAACATTCATGTGTAAATGCTTATATTTTACAGTAACATGGTATCTAACATTTGAAGCCAAGTTTGAATATAATAGTGACATTTTTAATTTAATCAAACTCGGGATGTTATAAGATTAATATGTTTTTGAGTATAAGTCTCACTTATATGTTTTTTTCTCAATGTTTTGAATGATGCTCAAGAAGTTTAAGAATGTACTGTTTTTTGTCTATGCCACTGCCGAGTGGCAACTATAGTTGCCAGTCTGAAAAACCTTGTTAAAACATTTTTTTTCTACAAAACTTCGTGAACATGCAGAAAGTGCCCCAGAAATAACATTTCTTGAAAAAAATCTAAAAAATTAACATTTCGAAATTCTCGGCATTAATGGGTATTAATAAGACCACTGGGTATTTGGTTTGAACTTTGCAAACATATGTGGGTGTTTAAAATCGACTGCTTTCGCAATTGGAAGCGGTTTAAAACTTCCGTTGCCTATAGATGCTACAAGGTGAAATTAAAGTTCCTGTGTGTACATTTTTATGATTTTATTTTTATCTTTTTTAAATATTTACAAAACTCTTGGTAAGTGGTACTAATATATGTTTAACTATGTACTAAATATCATTCGTGTTCCTGCCTTCCTAGTGTGTGGTTGTGCCTCGGTTCGCTCCGTTCTATTGTTATCTGTGTACCCATCTTACCTTGTTTGCGATCATGTGTGCCTCGGTCAACCAGCGTGTTTGTCGCTGTGGGGACTCGATCGACTCATCGACATACATTGAGTGTGAGGGTTGTGCTCTTTCTCACCATGTATCGTGCGCTGGGCTGACCAACCCGGCATTCAATGCCATCAGGAAACACCGGCTTTTCTGGCTCTGCCAAGTGTGTAAGGCAGAGTACTGTGCGTTTCGTCGCTCGCCTCTCACTGAGGGCAAAGTGTCCGCGGTCATCGCCAACCGACTGGCGGAATTCCGCACTTCGCTGCTGGATGATATAAACAACAGTAAGTCATCACCTGCCGGAGCGCTCCCTGCCTCTGCTTCTGTTCGCAGACAGGCAACCGTCCCCTCATTCGCACTTGTGCTGAAGAGCAAGAGTGAAGAGCCGGTAAAGATTGAGCGAGTGCAGTCGGCCCTCTCCACTGTCCCAGTGACGCAGGCGCGCGCCACCAAATCCGGTGGCATGGTGGTAAAATGTGCTACCAAGGACGCGGCAGCAAAAGCGGCAAAATCATTGGATGGCAGCCCTGAGCTTGAGGTGTTGGTTGTCAACAAACCAAAAATGCTGCTTCCGAAAATCACTTTGGTCAACGTCCCGCCATCCTCTCATGAGAACCTTGCTGCCTCACTTCGGATGAAAAATGAATTTCTCGCGGATGTGCCTGACGCGGATTTGAAGGTGTTGTTTATAACAAAGCCGCGACAGGGCTGTTCTCATGCGGTGCTGTCAGTCTCGCCGGAAGTACGCCAACTGATCCGAGCTGCTGGCGACCGTCTGTATGTACACTTATGCTGCTGTCGCGTGTATGACAGATACTGGGTTGTCCGCTGTTCGTGCTGCAGTGGACTGGGTCACAAAATAGATCGTTGCCCAGTAAAAACTGCGGTTTGTGGTCACTGCGCTGGTCCCCACATGTCTTCCGCATGTCCAGACACAACAAAGGTGAGGTGCATTAACTGCTCCAATCATGGACGCCCGGCTGATCATCCGGCTTTTTCACCAAAATGTCCGTCGCTTTTGGCCGTACAGAACTCCATTCGTGAGCGCACTCTCTCTGCTCCTCTTTCTCAGTCTCCAACTGATTCCCTTGCTGCCACCTCGGCGGTATCTGCTTGACTACCACAGCCACATTGTTTCTCCTCCACTGCCACCTCTCTTCATCAGAATTCGTTCTCTAGTTCTCCTTCGCTCACCTTTGCTCTTTTAAATATAAGGTCTTGCCGTTACAAAGCTCACTATTTATCCCATCTCTGTTCATCACATAATATTGATATCCTTTGCCTAACAGAAACTTGGCTTTTTGATACCGACATCTCTTCTTTTGTTGCTCATATACCTAGTAGTTTTGGTTTTCTGCACATGTCTCGTTCAAGCCTTATCTGCTCCCGTGGCGGTGGTGTTGGTTGTATCTATGCAAAATCACTGTCCCTTTCGCTAATTCCTGATCTTAAATCTGCCTATTCTTCTTTTGAATTCATTGCCCTTGCATTGTCCGTACCTTCTCGTCCTAAGCTCTGCATAATTGTTGTCTATCGACATAATCACCCAGGAACTACGTCTGCATTCTTTGATGAATTCTCTGATCTTCATGAATCTGTGACGAAATTATTCTCAAATAGATATCTAATCGTTGGTGACTTCAACTTCCCTTCCTCTAATGTATACTTCTCTCAGTTTTGTTCCTTCGTTGACTCTCATGCGCTTTGCTCTCCGATATCTTCCCCCACTCATTTGTCGGGTCATATTCTTGACCTGCTTCTTTTTCCTGTGCCAACTATCTCCACTGACTTAGCTGTACCGAAAGTTGAAGTTTTCCCTCCCGATCGCTCATTTTCGGATCATAGCTTATGCCTATTTGACATTCCGTTACCTTCTAAATCATCTAGTATGTTTCTTCATTCATTCAGATCGTATAGAAACTTTGATCCTGGTGTATTCTTATCATTTCTTACATCTCGGCTACCTTCTCATGTGTTTTATTCACTACCAGCTGACGAAGTATATTCTTGTTTTTCCATGATTCTTTCTGATATTAATGATACCCTTTTTCCTTTGAAAACTTGTTCCCGCACATACATGCCCATTCCATGGTTTAATGCTGAACTTCTCTCTTTGAAACGCTTTCAACGCCGGTCTGAACGTTTGTGGCGTCGCTCAAGATCTGAGTCGAATTGGTCCGCCTACTGCTCGTCTCGTGCAGCTTATCTGGCCGCTCTCTCTGATGCTAAGTGCTCTTTCTACAAATCTAAACTGACCTCACTTTCGGTCTCACAGAAACTGCTCTGGTCGACTCTAAACACTATTTCTGGCCGTCGTTACACATCTACAACCTGTTCAACCACTGCTTCTGAATTCGCAACGTTCTTCTTGAACAAAGTGAAAACTACAGATGAAAGCATTCCAGCTACACATCACAAAATCACACACTCTACTTCATCAACTACTCTCTCTTCCTTTACTCATATCGTCCTCTCTGATATCCTAGCCTTACTTTCATCAATAAAAATATCTGCCTCTCCCGCCGATCCTATTAATTTTAAGGCCTTCTCTCACTCGATTACTCTATTCGCTCCCTACTTTTTGTATATAGTAAATCTCTCATTACTTCATGGTTCTTTTATACCTGAAAAACATGCTATTGTCTACCCAATTTTGAAAAAACCAACACTTGACTCTTCCATCATCAAAAATTATCGTCCTGTTTCAATTATCAATCTCACCTCCAAGTTGTTAGAATCCGTTATTTTCTCCCAACTTTCTCCTCTTATTAACGATGTTTTAGATCCTTACCAGTCTGGCTTCCGACCTTTCCATTCAACTGAGTCTGTTCTCACATCTGTTGTTGACGTTGTGTTATCTCATTTCTCCTTCCGCCATTCTGTCCTAATTGTTATGTTGGATATGTCATCAGCGTTTGATTTAGTAAACCACAAAATCTTGCTTGATGATTTATCGCATCTTGGTCTCTCTTCCACGGCATTTTCGCTCATGCGCTCTTATCTTTCAGGCCGTTCTTACTCCGTTAAATTTAATTCTGTTGTTTCCGATCGTGTTCCTTTAAATTCAGGAGTTCCTCAAGGCTCAATTCTCGGTCCCACTATTTTCAACCTGTATATGTCCTCACTGTGTCCTATTCTTAAACGTTATTCTGTGGCTTTTCATATCTATGCCGACGACATTCAACTGCTATGTCCACTTCCGTTTCCCTATTCATCCTATATGTCTGAACTTCTATCGGATATTTCATCATGGGCTGCTTCTCGTCGTCTTCTCATAAATTCTTCTAAAACTGAATTCATGGTTTTTCACCCTCCTCGTCTAACTCCACCTACTCTTCCATTTCCTTTACGTTCGTCAGTGCGAAACTTGGGTGTAATTATGGATTCCTCTCTCATCTTTAGCAATAATATTAGTTCTGTCACACGTACATGCCGTCTTATTCTACGCGCGCTGTATCCCATACGTCCATTCCTCGACCAAGCGTCTGCCATCAAGCTCATCAAAACACTGGTTTTTCCTCGAATAGATTATTGTATTGTTTTATATTTTAGCACTCCGCGATGCTATTTGAAACCATTTCAGACGGTGATCAATCAATGTTGTAGATTTGTCCTCTCTCCCGTTGTTTGTGTTCATACATCTCATCATTTGTACAATCTTCGTTGGCTACCTATTATTCCGCGAATTCATTTCCGTCTCTCCTGTATTATTTTCAAACTGCTGAACGGCATCTATCAGCCTGAATATCTTGTACGTTTGTTATCTCGTGTCTCAAATCCCAACAGCCGTATTTCACGTCCTCTACAATGTCCTAGAGCGTTGTGTGAATCCCCCTGGTCAGCAAAATCATTTACCTTTTTTGCCCCTCGTTTCTATAACTCACTTCCATCTCATGTCCTTCTATCTCCCTCTTTCTCTTCTTTCACTTCATCTCTGCGCACATACTTATTCTCTAAATCTTTTGATCGCTCATCTCATTGCCTTACACCATATGCCAAGATTTAGCTGCTCAAAGTGCACTCTCATCTTTTGCTTGCCTTTGTTTTTTTGCATTCACGTGTTTTTTTGTGTCCTGTAAGCAATTTTTCTATCTCCTATCTCTACCTGATTATCTTTGTACTGAAAATGTGTGTGGATTTCTTATTCTTACTGTGTGTGTATGTTTTGTTCTGATGATTATTTATTGCGCTCAATGTGTAGTGTGTGCCTACACCGCCAGAGGGCGCGAGGGTATTAGGCGTGGGTGACGCTAACGGCCGTCAGCCAGTGTGTGTACAGCAGTGTTGGTGTGTGTGTCGTGGCGTTGTATCATTCTATTGTTGTTGTATTGTTATTGTTATTGTTGTGTTGAGTGCTATAATATATCGTACATGGCGCAGCCGCTGCGAGACGAACAACAGCAGAAGCTGGACCAGCTCACAGAGTTGGTGACTCAGCTCGCTCGCCAGCAGCTTGTAATGGCAGCCCCCGCCAGCTCGCCTGCAGTCGCCCCACACACCATGGCTCATTGTCAGCCACCAGCCCGTCTGGCCTACGCCGCATCGGCAGCCGACTTCACCTCCTGGAAAGAGCGCGTGCTGGCGTACACCACACTGTCAGGCAGTGATAGCCTGAGCCCTGCCCAACAGCAAGCGCTGCTCACGACACTGCTGGACGACGAGTGGTGCCGCGTCATCCGCCACTCACTGACGCTGCCGGCGACGGCTGATTTGCCCGCCTGTATCCGCCTATTGGAGGAGCATCAGCAGTCGCGGCAGAATGTGCTGGTGGAACGCCGGCGATTTTTCACCCGCCGTCAGCGCGACGGCGAGAATGTGGGCGAATTCCTGCGCTCTCTGCGAGAAATTGCCGCCAGCTGCGATTTTTGCCCTGCCTGCCGCGACGAGCGTCTTCGCGATCAGTTAGTGATGGGGACAGCCGACTCTGCTGCCCTGCACCAACTCCTGCAGGTCGCACACAAAGACCTGACGCTGAAAAAGGCAACGCAGGTATGTCAAACGGCTGAGTCGGCCCGCCAGGACGCTGCAGCCATGCGGAACACCGGACCCGATGTGGCTGATTCTTCTGCTCCCCGCGCAGAGGTCGCCGCTGTAAGCCATCTGCAACCGCGCATGTGCAACGCGCATGCGCACAGCAATGACTCCGTCCCGTGCGTCCGCTGTGGTGGGCACCACCAGACAGTACCGTGCCGCGCTGCGGAGAGCATGTGTCGTCGCTGTGGAAAACGCGGGCATTACTCGCGCGTCTGTCGCTCATCGCAGCTCGGTACCCGCCGTCGTAGAGATAATTTTCTCCGCGACGTCGCCGATGTTGCCGATGAAGTTGATGATGAGAACACACTAGATATGTGCCCGTATATCGGTGATGTAGTTGACGGCCAAAAACACACGCGCTTAACCGCCGTTCACATTGCCGTTTCCGCAGAGGGCCGCGCGCCGCGCGAGATCAAGTGGCGATGCGACTCTGGCGCCGACGTGTCTGTAATTGACGCTGGGGTTGCGAAGCAGCTCGGAGTGGCCGCCAGTAGCTTGCGCCCACCGTCGTCGCGCCTGCGTGTTGCCAACGGTCAGTTGCTGCTGTGTCTGGGCACGTGCGAGGCAGTCTTGCGACTCGGTGATGCATCCTGCCGCTCCACTCTGTACGTGGTGCCGTCAGTGCGCTGTGCTCTGCTCTGCTGGCGAGACGCAGTGGAGCTGCGTCTACTGCACCGGGCGTTCCCTCGGCAGATGTCTCGCGAACAGCACCTGCAGCAGGTGGCCGCTGGACCAGCAGCCGTTCAACAATGCCCGCGCTGGACCAACACAACTCAGCCAACAGCGGCGGACCGTCGTGCGCACAGCGAGCAGCTTATAGCGGCCTTCCCTCGTGTGTTCTCCACGGACGGTCCTCTCCGGGAGATGAAAGGCGGGGCAATGCGGATCGATCTGCGCGATGACGCGGTGCCGTACAACGTGACGGCTCCCCGCTCCGTGCCGTTCTGTCATCGCGTCCAGGCACAACAGCAGCTGGAGCTGCTTCAGCAGCAGGGCGTAATCGAGCCGGTCTCCCACCCGACAGATTGGTGCTCACCCATCGTCGTTGTCGGCAAGCGCAAGGCAGACGGCACGCCAAACGGCTGTCGGCTCACGGTGGACTTCACACGCCTCAACCGCTTCGTTCGCCGGCCTACACATCCGGTTCGCTCGCCTGTGGAGGCTGTCAGTAGTATGGGCTTCGGCAATCGGTGGTTCACCCAGGTGGACGCATTACAAGGGTACTTTCAGGTGCCCTTGCGGCGCGAGCACCGAGACCTCACCACCTTCATCACCCCGTGGGGCCGATTCAGGTTCTGTCGCGCGCCTATGGGCCTGGTCTCCAGCGGCGACGAGTTCAACCGACGCGGCGACGTCGCCTTGTCTGGCCTACCCGACTCCTGCAAGATCGTGGACGACGTGCTGGTGTATACCGCCAGCTACGACGAGCATCTGCAGCGAGTCTGGCAGCTGCTACAACGCTTCGACGACGCCGGCGTTACGTTGAACCTGCAAAAATTTATGTTCGCCGCCACTTCCGCCAATTTCTGTGGATTCCACATCAACGCCTCTGGATTCACCGTCGACCACAAGAAAATTCGAGCCCTCGCAGAATTTCCCGCACCGACGGACCTTACATCCCTGCGGTCCTTTCTCGGTTTGGCGAACCAGTTCGGTGACTTCTCGGACTCCATCGCCTCCGCTGCTGAGCCCCTGCGCCAGCTGCTTCGCAAAGGCGTTGAGTGGCAGTGGACAACACAGCACGATGCGGCTTTAACGGCGGTCAAGCGCGCGTTGGCCAGCCCTCCTGTGCTTGGTCACTTCGACCCAACGCGGCCCACAATGCTGGAGACGGATGCAGCACGTGAGAAAGGTCTCGGATTCGTTCTTCGCCAGCGGGATGATCAAGGCCGTTGGCAGCTGATCCAGTGTGGGTCGCGATTTGTGTCCGACACCGAAAGCAGGTATGCTGTGTGTGAGTTGGAGATGCTGGCAGTTGTGTGGGCATGTCAGAAATGCCATCAGTATCTGGCTGGCCTCCCCACGTTCAGTGTGGTCACCGATCACAAGCCTCTCGTTCCGATACTGAACGAGAAGGCACTCGGAGACATCTCCAACCCGCGCCTGCAACGTATGCGACAGCGTCTGCTGCACTTGACTTTTGTCGCTAGCTGGAGACCGGGTGCAAAGCACAACATCGCCGACGCTCTGTCGCGCGCACCTTCCCAGCCTGCTGATGCTGACGCTGACGTTGACGAGTGCTCGTCTGGATTCTTCGTCCAGACGCTGGACGCGTTCACAGACGCAGACGACCTGGGTCATCGCACGTCACCGATTGACACCACCCTGGAGGCGGTGCGAGCTGCGTCTCTGGCCGACGATGAGTGTCGCCAATTGATGACGTACGTGCTGGGCGGTTTCCCTCAGCACAAACATCTGCTGCCCGCCAGTCTCCACCCATTCTGGGGCGTGCGCGACCAGCTCACTGCGGACCATGGGCTGATCCTGGTCGGCTGCCGCCTGCTTGTGCCCAGGTGTTTGCGGAAGGACACCCTCCGTCGGCTCCACGACGGTCACCAGGGGCAGGCCAGGACTGTGCAACGCGCACGGCAAACTGTCTTCTGGCCGGGCCTGAACAACGAAATCGCCACTGCCGTAGCATCGTGCCGAAAATGTCTGCAGTACAAAGACAGCCAGCAAAAAGAGCCATACCTGACGGAACCGCACCCGACACGTCCTTTCGAATCGGTGTCCGCGGATTTTTTCCAACACGCAGGGAAGACCTACCTCGTGTACGCGGACCGGTTCTCCAACTGGCCACTGGTGTTCGACTGTGGCCGTGACACCTCGGCTCATCAGCTGGTGAAGATGCTACGACATGTGTTCGCCATGACGGGGGTTCCGACCATACTGTCGTCAGACGGCGGTCCACAGTTCACGGCGCGCCACACGGCCGAATTTCTGCGACTTTGGCACATACGCCATCGTGTCTCCAGTCCGCACTTCCCGTCTTCTAATGGGCACGCTGAGTCCGCCGTGAAACGGGTGAAGCGGCTCATTCAGAAGGCGGCGCACGACGGGAACATCGACACAGACGCCTTTGTCGCCGGTCTGTTGGAGCTGTGCAACGCGCCGGGTGCCGATGGTCGCTCCCCCGCGCAGCTTTTGTACGGCCGCCCCGTGTCGTCCGCCGTTCCCGCGCATCCACGCTCGTTTCTGCCGGAGTGGCAGCCGCCCACCGCTGAATGCGACCGGCGAGCGGCGAGCTTACACAACAAGCAGGTCGCCCAATACAACCGGTCGGCTAAGGTGTTGCCGCCGTTGCGGCCCGGCACTACGGTGGCTCTCCAGGACCCGACATCCGGTCGCTGGGACCGGACTGGCGTGGTCGCCATGACTGGCCGTCGCCGCCAGTACGCTGTGCGCCTGCCTCACGGCGGTCTCTACTGGCGCAACCGTAGACACCTGCGACCAGCAGCCAACACACCCTCGCCCGTGGTACAGCCGCCGCTCGAAGTGCAGCCGCCGCCATCTGTTGGCACGGCGCCGCTACCGTCGCAGGAGACCAGAAGCAGACCCGCATCACCGCCGCCGCCGCCGGGGGAGAATGTGGGCGGTACATCGGAGGCCTCACGAACCCCGCAATTCCGCCGGAGCGCCCGAACACGCAGACCACCGTCGCATCTGAGCGATTACGTCTGCAGAGCCGACAGCGCCCCCTCCACCACTTGAAGGGGAGATGTAGTGTGTGCCTACACCGCCAGAGGGCGCGAGGGTATTAGGCGTGGGTGACGCTAACGGCCGTCAGCCAGTGTGTGTACAGCAGTGTTGGTGTGTGTGTCGTGGCGTTGTATCATTCTATTGTTGTTGTATTGTTATTGTTATTGTTGTGTTGAGTGCTATAATATATCGTACACAATGTTTGTTTCATATTGCGTCGACGTGTAGCTTTTGTTTTTTTCTGTGCTATTTTTGTTCTTTTGTAATCGCGCCATTGTTGCTATGTGCGCTAAATCAAATACATGTTGTTGTTGTTGTTGTTGTTGGTACAATCCTTTTTTTGATTTGTGTGCGCAAAGTGTAAAAAACCAAATAAACCAAAACAACCAATGTTTTTTTTGGTTTTTCCTAAAAAACCATGTTTTTATTTTTATTTTTAAAAACCCGGTTTTTTTCAAACCCTGAAAAGCACACGCAATTCGTAACAACAAACAAACAATTGTATTTGCCCCTCCTCTTTGACTACCAAATCTCTTTGGCAGGATAATATATATTGAATTTAATGTCATATCTCAATCAAGTACTTTATGCAGTTTTGCGCTCATTTGAGGTGCTCCTGTTTTTGTGAACAACAATAGTTTTGAGCAGTAATTGTAGTTGTGGTGTATCATATGTCCAATTATATATTTAATCCACGGTAAGGGCTTATCTGTACATTTTTAGCTTAGTTTCCATGTAATCCTATCTCAAGTGGAATGTCAATCGTAGTCAGTAGTTTTTCTGGACCATGTGATTCGCCGTTGAGTATTATTTGATTACTTGCATTAAGATTGAAAACACTGGTAGAATTATTTTTTGGCACGCACAATGATTCGCTTCTGGCTTGATCGTCGGCTGAATCGTCGGTCTTGTTATCGTCTGCGTGTTCTATTTACCGAGTGAGAGGAAATTGTATACGTTATACTGTTTTTCATTATTTAATATCGTACCAATCTTCTGTTTTTGAGTGGTTCATATAGTTTGAAGGTGTTTCTTAGTTTCATGTCTGGTCTGCTTAATCTACTGGTTGAGGTGTGGTTGTTTCAGTTTCAGCTTAATTTTAGTGTTCTGATTTCTACAGACATACATATATGATAGTTCTACAGACATACAGAGCAACGGCACCTTCGGGACCAGGCGGTCCCGGACTGTATGTCTATATGTGTACGCTGAACCTGCGTGTTCCGCCCATCTTGACCTGTGTTTTACTTGTGTTGTGTTATATGCCTCCGTGTGGAAGCAAACCTGGTCTCAATAAAGGGATAGCTTTATTAAATAAAAGATCATAAATAAATAAAATAAAAATAAAAGTTGTGTTATATGTCTCCGTGTGGAAGCATATAACACAACTTTTATTACACTTTTATAAAACGACTTTATTTATTTTAACAATTTTATTATACTTTTATTTTATTATACAATTTTATATAACAACAATTTTATTATACTTTTATAACAACTTTTATTTACCGTATATGCCGTTTATTTATTTCAAGCTATCCCTTTTTTGAGACCAGGTTTGCTTCCACACGGAGGCATATAACACAACACAAGTAAAACACAGGTCAAGATGGGCGGAACACGCAGGTTCAGCGTACAGATATAGACATACAGTCCGGGACCGCCTGGTCCCGGAGGTGCTGTTGCTCCAGGCGGCCCGTACACAATACATATAAAGAACATGGCATGAGACAATAATGTGGTACTGGGCGTACATCATGCCCAGGTGGTCACCAACGGCGTCGATCCGTTGGTTTATCAAGCTGGTTTATCATGTTTTAATGATAGGACTTGTTATCATCGCTGCAAGTTTTCTATGGTTACTTTTAGAGTTAAGAAGGTGATTTTTTGTGTGGATGTGATTGCGGGTCTCAGCTTGAGCCTGGCAAAATTAGGCATCACTGAGAAGAAGGATGGGGTCGCCAGCGACGGTCAAAATCATGCGTCTTCCCTGAGAAATTTGCTTGTTTTCAAGTTCGCTGAAGAAAACTAGCAGATAATGTCGAAGATACTGTGATGTGAATGGCAGCACACCTTCAGTTGCTGCTAGAATTTGCAGAAAATTTACGGCAAAACTCGCGTGGAATGTATTTCACGACATTTCAGCAATGTGTTTAATTTCAAGCTAAGATTGTATCATATAATGGGCCATAAACAGCGGATGGTAAATGTCAGTCTACAAAAACACAATCAAACAGAAGATGAAATCAAACAGTAGATGGTCGGTCCGGTCTGTGAAGAATGATGACACGATACAGTGTAGACCTGCAGAGCAGCAACTACAGAGCAGAGTCTACCGAGCGCGGCGCTGGTGTGCGCAAGAGACCGGGGCTCGTATTCGTTTTGTAATTCTGCGAGTGTTTAGATTTGATTTGATTTGAGTGGAGGCATTGATTTTATCTGCTTTTTATTTATTTCACCTTACCATTTCCATGCGTTCTATTGTGTTTTAGCACATTCACCAATTTTATACATTTCATTCATCGACTCTTTATTGGAATTTGACTATATACTTAAACGACAAAGAGCTGAAAAGTCATTTGTAATGGATGCTTTTTGATAAATACATGATAGTGAACACTTGACCAAATTACTAGGATTTCCTGGATCCTCACAGTGTAAAGCAGTATTGTGTCAGATCTTCTCAAATATACCATCAATATGTAGTACATTTCAGGAAATTTCCTTGCTAATAGGGTTGATACTGAAGATGGCTCGTTCCGATTTGGCAGAAACACTTTAATTCCCTGTTTCTACTTCGATGTATCTACTTTCGATCAAAATCTCATTGTGATGGGGTAATAACACATCACTACAAGGACGTAGATTTGTGTCGAGTCTCGGGGGGGATGACAGCCATCATGCATTGGTGTTCAAAGTTGATTCAGTTGGTCAATTGCATGAGACCCTCAGCCATTTTATGCCTAGTCAATTACAACACATCTCAATGTAAAAGTGTATAGCATATAATTGCATACACACACATACACATTTGTCGTGTATTGTTGCTTTTACTATGCTTATTTTGATGGTAATATACCCAGTGAACTGAACTTAGCATGGTTCTCGGGGGCTATAATTGCATATTCATGTACCCCAGTCAATACCGGGTTTTATATACCCCCGTACTCCCAGCATCTACGGCCATGCTTTCAGTCATCTCAACACGCACACCCTCACGCGTGCAACACACGTTCGCGTCTTGTTTTCTGCTCGACCTGCACGCGCAAACACCGACCAACTCACAGTAGTCACGTGACCACACCAGTGGCTTCCAACCATTATCTACAGATACGCAGAATAAGACATACGTTTCGTTTGACCGTGAAATACTTAATAACTAGGCCTGTCAAAAGTTAATAAAGTTACTTTTTCACCTAAGGGTCACCTTTTCATAAGCTACCTAAAAAAACTGCATAAAAAGATATGTGAGATAACTATTGAAAAAGTTATTAGGTTACCAAAAGTTACTTTTCCATCGTTAGATTACTTTTCTTGCCTTTAGGTTACTTTTTATCGACAGGTTACAGTCTGAAGATCAAGAAATATTAAAATTTCTGCTGTTAGGATTTAGCAATTGATATTCAACTTAATATATGTGCTACTCGATATGTATACGTTTTTCGGTACGCAGGATAGTGTAATTCCATTTTAGGAAATGTCCACGAACCGGAGGGTGTGGTGAGATGTTTGGAGCGTGGTATAGTACGATGTGTGAGCTCTCTATACCAGACACTGCACTGTAGCACTTGACAGTACGCATTTACTTGAACAGGAAGTAGAACGTGAGTTGCAGGGCGTGAAATAGTGTCACTTTGCCATGTTTGAGCTCAAGCGACGAAACAGTGCCCCTTATCATAAGACTGATTGCAGGGTGCTTACATGAGGACGGGGGCATTCACACATGCAATGTTTACGCTCACACAAATATACAAGCTGTAGTACGTGCTTATTTGATAGAGTCGGCCAAAAAAAGTCTCACTGAAACAATATAAATAACATTGTTGCGACCATTCCTATAAATAATTACATTATCAAGTAGTTTATTTCACCTTTGTATTAGCTTTCAACATATATATTACTTTTTGATGGTTATGCTCCTTTTTGTGATATTAGCCAAATTATGTTAATTCACTTTTGGTGATTTGTTAAAAAATAGTACCAGGTCGGAGGCAGGGCGGGAAAAATAGTACCAAATCGGAAAGAGGATGTTAAAGAGGACTGGTCTATTTTCTTCCGTCAGAACTACAAATAGAAATTGATCTTTTTGAGGGATTATATGTTATTTTAGGTTACTTTTTCTCGAAAATATTGTTACTTTTTCTGATTTTCAGGTTACTTTTTTGATAGCCCTACTTATAACTTATTTCTTCGAGCTCGTCTTCTATAATTTACGTGCAATTTGGCCCGGATATAATAGACGTTTTCTCCACTCACGACAACTCTCTCATACCCGGGCCACATTGTACATGTTACTTGTGTTTTTCATCTACTGTTGCCGTGTATTTTGTGATGTTTGACTGTGTCGGATAGATTGGCGAGCGGTGGTTTTGCCAGTGTTGCCACGCTTCACTATGCCACTTGACAGAGATGCCAACTGGAGCGCCCTGCTGCGCCACCGCCGCCGCACCTGAGACAAACACGGCGTCATTTTTCCTCGGCGCTCATTCACCGGCCAATCGTTGCCGTACCAGCCAGGTGGGCCACGCGCACGAAAATATATTTAATATAGAAACAAATTTGTTATATGGTTATTGACTTGCGATTCGTGATGAGTCAAGTTGTTGTTTCATTATTTTACATTATTTTTTATTTTAATTTTAATTTTATTTTATATAGTATTTTCCTATTAGTTGGAGCATAAAATCATGTGTTATATGCATGGAAATTGATCATTAATGAAATATATTTTCATGTACCGTATTTTTTCGTGTTTGAATTTTTAGGTGAAAGTTCGGGCGCTAGTACATTTTGGTGTTAAAAGACTTATTGCCGTGTATAGGAGCTCCGCTATTTTAAAGCGAATATTTAGTCCAAAAATGGTATCTTATACCCAGGGAAAATATAGTGTATAGCAGTTGATTTTACGTTCGCACCAATCACCAATAGGTTCAGTATATATCATTTTGTAGTTCTTGGTTTGAATCAGTTCAGTTCAGTGCATTTGTTATAGCGCCTGTCATACACGGGCGCGCAGCAGTTACACAGTATGAACAAGCGGACAAAGCTAAAACAGTTATTACGGAATTAATCAAAAAGGTATGCACCGTACCTGCCATCTATTTCAGTATAATTGTACACACACACTGCGTATGAATACAAAATGCAAAACAGTTGTGGAAATTCAGCATATTAATCACGTATTTGTTGACAGATTCAATTATGCGATATATTAATATAAAGTGCGATACAATAAAGGTTACTGGTGGAATGTTTATTTCCCTTTTCATGTAGCTGAAACAGTTATAACTGCTAAAAGATATTGGTTTACTAAATTGGGTTTTATTTGTAGAATACACATTTGTGTTTTCAATATGAGTATGTGTGGGGGGAGCTAGGAATTCACCGATGAGTCAAGGTGGCGCCAGCATGCAAAAGGTTGGGAACCACTGTGTTAGACATGCTGCAAGATATTGCAACATTTTTACTCAGCTACGTGTTTGCGTTGATAAATGTTGAGGCCAGAGGTGGCTGTGTTCTGTTTCTGGCGACGATGCAATCAACGAATACAGTAGAACATCACGAGTTATCTGATGTTGCTCATCCGTCAATTGTATATCTTGGTTGAACAACATAACACACAGATTAAAACTTCTCACACAGCTTCTTAATTATTTGAGGATAGTGCCTGCAGTACCTTAACGGAGCACATGCCTATTTCGTGCTGTCCTAATTTTACTGGTGTGGACGAAGACAGTCAAGTCTTTGTATTCATCAGTGTCTGTTTAACGATCTTGCAGTACTGTGGCTGACTTGGCTTTGAGTATCAATGGCACAAAAAGAAGTAGGTCGGGAATCGCTCGCTGGATGACGAAGATTTTTGTGAGGGAAAGATGGTAGTACTCTATGATTTGCAGTGCCATTCAGAGTTAGATGTGTTTGTACCCCGGCAACAGAGATAATCCGAATGGTTAGAGATCGCTGCGTGAGCTGAAGTGGGCGTTTGTCCACAGTACGCAAGGCGAACGTCACTGTCTGAACTTCCACCCGGGAGATTCACGGTAATAATTTTTAGTTGTTCACGGTACTGATATCGAACGATCTTCTTGAAGCAGTCAAAATGTCTTGAGGTATATGTTTTTGTTATGTTTGAACACCGTTCACCGATTTATAACGTGCTACCGTGATACAGAGCTGAAAATATGTGGTTTTCAACGTTCTACGTTGTTATATTTGTCAACCGAACCAGAACAAACACATCCGCCTGCCTAATTCCTGATCGGCGAGGATCTTGCTTGCAATAAATCTTCATGCATAGCTTGCGGAATGCCTTTTACGGATGTACATAAGACACAATGTAGGGCTGGTATCATAACTTACCTCATTAGAATAACATATGCTAGTCTACCTGCTGTACAGACACTTGGGTGTGTTCGCAAGTGAATTGAAAGATCAAGACAAATGATCAAGCTGAGATTTATAGAAAAATTGCGCCAATGCTTGGATTAGCCATATAAGCGTACAAAATGCCCTTATTTGGTCGCAAAGTTGCCTGCCTAATCATGCGCTCATACAAATCTGTTTTGTGAAACCTACCTTCGTATTCACCGCCTTGTTGTTGAACATAGCAGGTGATACTCAAGACTATCACAATGATGTTACTTTTTTGACAGCCCTAGTTATCACCTCTGCCCACTGTGTGCATGACAGGAATAGCGATGGCTTTGTGGTTCAATTAGGGAGCGATCGATTGCATGGAGGACAAAGAAGAGACAGATACAGTCAGCCGAGCTATAATACATCCAAACTATGTACCGAACTCTCGATTACCACATCTGGGCAACGACATAGCTGTGCTTGTTTTGAATCGTCGAGTTCACTTTTCAAGAAGAATTAGCCCGAGTAGAATTGAAAGGACAATTCGTTCGCGTGCTGGAACTCGCGCCACTCTGATTGGTTTTGTAAGGTCTCCATGCAGCCTTGCATCTGAACAGCTTCTTCAAATTCAGTATCGGGTGGTGAGCATCCGCGAATGTCAGTGATATACCTGGACCCTAGATCGTGATTCGATTGTATGTGCACGTAACAGAAACAAGGAGCGGTTGGTGGATATCGTGGAGATTCTGGAGGAGCTCTGGCGTTGCGCAGTCAGTCTGCTCGCCGAGGGTCGATTATTGCGTTCTTCCTGGGAATTTTGGCTGACCCGCCGTTTTCGGTTCCTGATTTTTTCATAGATGTCACTCTTGCTTTATCACTGATCAGATGATCCAATATTATGTCAGCATGGGGGGATTTATTCTCTAGTGTTCGGGAATGCGTTATTTTTCCTTGGTGGCGAGTTTTATAATGTCCATTGGCATTTTATTGGTACTAATTTAAGACAATGCTTAAGTCATATAAGCCGATAAATATATAATATTTTCAATTTGTTTGCAGTTGTGTTTCCCGGTGTCATTATATGATTATAAAGATTGCAATAAATCAATTATTAATGAGTTCATTTTCATAGGAACGAGTAGAAGGAAAATCGAAAGGCAGTTTTTAGCCGCGTGACGACGAGCAATCGTGATACGTATCACAAAACAGGGTAAATCGGGCGATCACCCATCTGACTATCACCCGATATTGCTGATATTTATTCTCTGCAAACTGAAGAAGACGGTTTGCAGACGGCTGGTGTGGTTTCTGCAACGTGGTCGACTGTACAATGACGCCCAGTGTGGATTTGGCCATACTTGTTGATTTCGATTAGCATATCCACGATCAGTCGAGCACGTCCTTTATTGGTGTTTTCTTTAGTTCTGGGAGATAACAGGACAGGAGACAGGTGCTGAAATCCAAAGCAGTGCCAGCCGTGCTGGATTATCGCTCCCATCTTGGAAATGGCAGAAGATGCAGAGGGTCCACTTTTAATCGCCTATTACGACAAGCGGTGGGTACGGCGGCAGTATTCTTATCTCCTACTGCAGGGGTCCGTATTGCTCCAAAGATGACTGTATATATTCAGAGTGGGCGGGTGGACAATGAATAATAAGTATGTATGAATGAACTGATGCCTAAGCCGGGAAATTCAGCGTATGATGTATTTTGCAAGCCTGTATGTATTTGTGTGCCTGTATAAGCGCGTGAAGTGCGTGCTATGCTAAATTTGCATATATGTATGTATAATATACATTTTGCTGTTAGGCTGCGCAAATGTGGATTATGTGATATTGTGGTTTACAGGTAGATGAATTGAGAAAAAGTTCCGATGCATATTTCAGATTTAACATTTTTATAGTAGATTTTTTATTAATGTAATACAAGTTTATCGTGCGAACTATAAATATTTAATTTGTTTGAGTGAAAAAATCGTGGAAATATGGCTTTTAGGTAAAAATCTGGAATCTTTAACTGCTTTGAGCTAGTTCTAAAAATTAAGACTTCCCAAAAATGTTATGCACACAGTGCTTCTGAAGCAAATGTAACCATAATTCCACCCGCACTTATTGAAAACCTACAAACATTCGTAAAATAAGTGTCACCATACATAGCGTATATGCATGTGCGAGTGTGATGTGCTGTATGGCTTTAATCACAATTTGACACAATTAATTTACATACATCAGCCCTCTGTGAATTTTCACGACATTTTTATACTGTAAACTTTTGTTTGTACACGTCTGGGCAAGAAGCTCATGGGTTTGTATGATTCTGTGTTGTCGTATCTGTTGGTATTTGATGATGATGATGGTGTTGATGAGGTTGTTGATGAGAGAGCAGGTCTCGATTGCGCTGCAAATTGTTGCTGGCGATTTCCAGCTGTCGGCAGGGCAACACTGTCATTTGCACAATTGCTGGTTTTAATCGGTCAATGGCAGACTGTCTTTTCTCGGTCGTAACACTGTATTTCAATAGTTTTCTCGTTTCGTACAATCACCAGAGCCGTTGTAACCGCTCTTTCTACCCCCGGCCGGGGAGGGGATCGAGTGCTGGGGGACATGTTGCCTCACGCATGATTTTATCATTTGTCATAAAGTACCGCGTAAAAAGTCCCCAGATTGACGGAGACTGAGGTGAATGCTTGTAACTGTATTTTTCCAAAGGCGGACATCTATTATAATGGTGCTTTATTCTCACTGAGGGCTCCCAGTATAGCCCTCGGGGGCTCATAAGACCTCGCATCGGCTCTGGCAATTACCTCGGGTGGATGATGCTAAAAGGAAATATTAATTGTTAGGTAGCCATAGGACTTTGTTTGAATGCGCTCACCAAGTCAATTTTGTGCAAATACATGCCCCACGGAGTACAGGTGCGATAATTTTGAAGGTTTCGAAATTTTTGAAAGAATTTTGAAGGTGGTGGAATATTTCAGCTTCTGAAATAGTACAGGTGCGGTAGTGGATATCGACTTGACAGTGTAATTCTATTCATAGCCCGGTAATTGTGTTTAAAGTCGCCGTAAGTTTGAAGCTTTCTTTGGCACGATGTTTACTGTTGAGGCGTACTCCCAATTGCTTGTCGCTGTTGTGGCACCTGTATCTAGCATACGCTGAAATTTACGCGTTTTTATAACACTTATTTGCTTGACAGCATCTAGTCGGCGTGGCTTCAACATTAATTTACCACACGCTGCGTCGTATTGTTTGTCGTTGGATTGGTTGTTTGGCCGTTATATATTGGAATATCCATCTAGGAGAGCTGGATAACAGGGGTTATTTGTGACTGAGATATCCAGGCTCATCGGAAAAGTACTTGCCCAAACATATGTCACCGTAAACATTAGGAAGACATTGAAATTGATTAAAACAAAATAGTCTTGCCAAGATATCTTATCAACTACTCTTGCGGTAAATGCTTGAAATTTTATAGATATATTTTTGACACCCTGTACAATACTTGTTCTTATAGTTAACCTGTCTTATTTCTGTCAGTATGGATTTTTGTTGCCAGCTGGCACGTGCAACAACATTGTGTTAATCTACCATTGTTTTTAGCTTTGAATTATTCACGGGCTTTCAGTTAAGGGTCTCCTCAGAGCAATAAATGATTTTTAAGGCACGGGCTGTGCTACCTGAAGGCTATTCCTCAAACATCCAACTTGCTATCGTTGTATATCGATAAAAATAGTTCGTTTTAACCTTTCTTGTTGTACTATTTGTCGACCAATCAGAGACTAAATCGGTTGGATAGTCCACGATCGCAGAGTGGATCTGGTAGGGGGCCCGATGAAAAATGATTTCGTGTTTTTTTCCGATGAATCTTCATGCATAGTGGATGCTGCTAGGATTCTGAATTGAACTATACCTTTTACAATTTCATTTGTCCCAACTGAAATCAAAATTGTCCCAACTGAAATCAAAATTGTCCCAGCTAGAACCACAATGTATGTTATTGATTTTACATTAAATATCAAACTTAATTGTTATCAGTACATTTTATTGTATTTCACATGACAAATGTAGCATTAGTCCTAAAACAGATACGTACTACTTACTATGTACTATACAATTATGTGCTATGGTATGTACTACAATTATAATGCAGATATGTTCCGTATGTACTTACTTTATGGGGAACTCTATCAGCCAATATATAAATGTCAGCGTATAGAGCGTATATACCACCAGCGCGTGTACTTAAATTCTAGCAACAAATCAAGATATCACAACTCAACACAATCACAACGCAACATGGCCCACTAAACCACCTTCACTAACAAACACACACGAACGTTCTGCGCAAACAACTGCCATATGGCGCGCACTCTATCAGCCAATATATCAGTTTCAGCGTATAGTCACTGTTCTCGGAGAGCACTCGCGAGCAAATCGTGCACACACACACATCTACAGAAACATCACACTTTCAGAGACGGTACATTCCGTCTTATGGCAAGTGTTCAGGCATCACGTGCAAATGACACTTGTCGTTGCTAGCCATCTGTACTATGTTTAATATTGTACGGTATATATATATATATATATATGTATGGTGTCTATCTGTGTGTGCGAGGTAGTGTGAGTGTATGTATGTTGTATGCACGTGCTATGAGCGAGCAGGGGGATGCAGGGGGTTGGGCAGTGCGCGCCATGGGGCAGTGCGCGCCATAGGGCAGTTGTTTGTGCAGAACGTTCGTGCGTGTTTGTTAGTGAAGGTGTTTTAGTGGGCCATGTTGCGTTGTGATTGTGTTGAGTTGTGATATCTTGCTTTGTTGCTAGAATTCAAGTACACGCGCTGGTGGTATATACGCTGTAGTAAGTACATGAAGTAAGTACATACGGTACATATCTGCATTGTAATTGTAGTACATACCATAGCACATAATTGTTTAGTAAGTAGTACATATCTATGTTTTACGACTAATGGTAAATTTTTAATGTGTTTTTAATATTGTGGTTCTAACTGGGTCAATTTTGATTTTAGTTGGGACAATTTTGATTTCAGTTGGGACAACTTTGATTTCAGTTGGGACAACTTTGATTTCAGTTGGGTCAACTTTGATTTCAGTTGGGACAATTTTGATTTCAGTTGGGACAACTTTGATTTCAGTTGGGACAAATGAAATTGTAAAAGGTATAGATGTAGTGCTTACAGTGGTTGCCGCATGCGATAAAAACGAGCGATGGTCGATAACGATAATTATCGCTGAGGTCAGAGCTTTTATCATTTATCGTTTATTGTAAATATAGTCTGAGAAATGAGGAACGATGAACGATTAGCCCAAAATACTTTTGCAAACTTTACAAAATGTGAACGGCGGCAATAGTCACATTAGCCCGCCTTACGTTTCCAGGCAAATTCAAGCTGAGAGTGTATATAGAGTAGAGACTAGAAATATCAACACTGGCTTACAAGAAAATCTTGAAAAATCGCATATGATAGCTGCCAAGTGTGTGTGCTGGCCAATCACATTATTCACAGCTGCAGTGCGCCAGTCTCGCTAGAGTTCTCGAATTAGGAGGGCGTGTGCCGCTCTCTCCTATGCGCCTTGACCCACCCCAATCATGACCCAATCATGCTGAAGCATGTGGCCCCTGCCCTTGAAGAAGACATCAAGGGAGGTACATCAGTAAGATCATCACATCCACACCCACACATTTTGGGAGGGGCTGAAATAAGTTCGGGGGCTGAAATTTGGGGCGATCAGCCGTGTAAATGTATCTTTATGTAACGTCCTTGCGACAGTGTTTATATCAACGAATTCTGCAGAAAATATTTCTCTTTACCTCTTTCAGTGAACCTCTCGGTTATGAGAAGTTGATAGAAATATGTTGGGTAGCTTCGGCCCCCTGGACTCCCTCTCTGGATCCGCCAGTGACACCTTACTTTCTCCCTTCCATCCAGAACCAGGACATGGTGACAGGAAAGCCGAAAGAAGCCAGCAACGACTCATTTGCCTTCCTGGAGAGTCCCATTGTCGTGGAGGAGGATGGCCCAACATTGAGGAGCTCATCAAGGAGGTGGACATCTGGGGCGGGAGCAAGTTGGCGGTGGTGAATCTTGGGTAATTTCCCTGCATGTAAAGGTAGAAGTGATATCGCTGTTCATTAAGTACAACACGGCCTTGCTCAGCTCTGCTGCCGTGGAGCGCATGTTCAGCACTGCTGATTATGTCTTCAGACCCAAGCGCGCATGCATTACCAGCGACAGGCTTGAGAAGCTGGTCTTCACCAAGGAAAGCATTCAGCTCCTGGATGCTGTCTTGCGGATGAAGTGGAAGATGGGGGAGTGAGTCAGAGAGATTGATGTGGAATAAAACTTGTAGGCCATAGACTGGTTCCAGTGACATCCCTGGTCTAGTTTAGTTAATTTTTTCTGTGGAAAAATGGTTTGTATGTTTTGTTTTTAGATATTTCAACTAATTAAAGATCCTTATCATTTATCGCTTTTGTTATCGTAAGTTAATACTTTTTATCGCTATCGTTTTATCATGTATCGCTTACCGCGGGATAATCGTTTTATCATTCATCGATTTATTGGGTTTTGCGTTTTTTATCGTTTATCGCAAGTCGGGGAAAATTGTCGTTTTATCGTTGTCCCAAGTTAGAAAAAATGTATCGCAGAAACCACTGAGTGGTTATGTTAGAATTTTCCTGAGACATAATTTGTGCTGTCTATTATCAGCTTATGCTGTCAATTGGGTGGAGTCGCAAGTGATTGGAAAGATGACAGCTGTGGAAGTGCGCAGATTCGTACAGAAACTGATTAACTGTTCGGCTTATGTAAATATGTTCATAAATGGCCTTATTTGGCTGCAAATTTACCTGCCTAATCGTGCGCACATATATAACCCGCTATGTAAAATCAACACTCGTATTCACCGCCTTGTTGTTGAACGTAGCAGGCGATACTCAAGACTATCACAATGAGGTTGTTGATTGCCGTGTTGTGTGTTGTTATGAACATGTGGCTTATGTCACGTGTATCAGCATTGAGTGTGGAGCTATCGGGAAATACTACTGAGCAACAATCAGAAGATATTTATGGAGGACGTCGAGCTAGTCAAGAACAGTTTCCATTCATGGCTATCATCAGGCACAGAACATCAGGAGCTTTTTGTGGAGGAGCATTGATTGGCAAGCAGCATGTATTGACCGCTTCCCACTGTGTGTCCGGAAGGAGTAGCAGCGGCTTTGTGATTCAACTCGGAAGCGATCAACTGCGTGGAGGACAAAAGTCGGACATGTATAGTGTCAGCCGCGTTGTTCCGCATCCAAATGCTTATTTTGGTAGAACAGGCATTGGTCACGACATAGCTGTGCTTCTTTTGAGCCGTCGAGTTCGCTTTTCAAGAAGAATTAAGCCGGCTAGGATTGAAAGAACTAGTCGTGCACGTCCCGGAACCCGCGCTACTCTTATTGGCTTTGGACAGTCTGGTCCTAACACCCTTTTGTCTGATCATCTTCGTCAAATTCGCTATCGGGTAGTGGATTTCCGAGAATGCCAGGTTCCTAATGTAAATATTGATTCTGGTTCGATAGTTTGTGTGAAAACATTGAGGCGAGGACCGGTTGGTGGATTTATGGGAGATTCTGGAGGACCTCTGGTGATACGCAGTCGGTCTCGTCGCAGAGCGTCAGTCATTGCGGTTTTCAATGGCGTTGTTACTGAGTCACCGGATTCTTCACATCCTGATATATTCACGGATGCCACCACTGCTTTGTCACTGATAAACTGAGCGATGACCAAATTTACATAATATGCGATATTCTGTTATTGGTGTCGACTTATAGATAATGTTTATGCACGCTTATATTGATGTTTATTTTAGATAATGCTTGTTCATTGAAATTCCGCTGTTAATATACGTATACGGGCATTGCTAAGAAAGTTTGAGTTGGTTCTAATTTGATCCGGTCTGATGTCGGCGGTTTCATAGCTGGCATAGAGAATGTCATGCAGTCAGTCATTCACCGTCGCCTGTGGCTGCCTGGAGCTTGAGTGCATGTCGTGGCTAGATGGAGTCGCTTTGTCGTTGGGATGGCTGAGTGTTCGCAGTTAGTTGGAAGCCAATTGATTGCTATTTTGTACACCACCACAACTCCACCTTTTTCTTTGTATCCAGAAGGTTTTCTTTCCGTGGATTATTTTTGTTATTGTTTTAAATTACGGGCAAATCTAGTAGCATGGGAAGAGTACAAGCACTATTACCTTCCTGCGGCGGCCCAATGTACTGAATTGTAACAGAGTTACCTGGTTAGCAGTTAGCAGAGTTAGCAGAGTTAGTTGGTTGGTGTGTTGTTGTTCGTTTAGCGTGGATCAGGCCTCTTAATATTGTGTGCCGCGATAACGCTGTGCTTGATATCCGTTTCAAAACACAGTGGACTGTAGAAGAATTGTATTTGATAATCTTGACTTATAATCTAGCCTAGTCTTCGTTCCTAGTCCCTAATCTTAGTCTTAATTCAGCTCTATCCTCGTCCTATTCTCTACTGAATCTGCCCACTTGTCTACTCAATCTCTCCACTCCCCCAATGGTGAAACACTGTGCTTATATAGTGCTAACTAGCGCCGCCTACTACACCATCCAGCTCCAAGCTGTGCATGGCCTCATTAATTACGGAGACAACCAGGTTAGCACAGTACACTACAACAAATACTTGAGTGGAATACGCATTTCTATGCTGGTCACTACGCAAGCGGTTTATATGTTACAAAAACATCTGGAAAGCATTAGCAGTGATAAATGTGTATATGTGTGTGCACGACCAACGCTCTGGTTTCTACTTCTAGCCTACTGCTGCCATAAATATACACAACGTACAAGGAAGACAATACACGAGTGCTAAATCAAGATATAAGAATAAATGTTATATATAACACCGCATGAAATATATACATTGTTACATTAATGTACCGAACTTACTGATGTAGAAGAGAATAAGAGAATAAGAGTTCGAAAAGTGGAGAATTGCAGAGAGAAAAAGAGTCTGAAATGTAAATAATAAACAAATGGTGGTAGGCAATGCGTCGGTTATGGATTATGTGTGAAGGGATTCAGCAATTGCCGAAATGGTGCGCTGAAGCAATGTAGATTCAATTATGCTGTGATTGGCGTGTAATACTAACCACGATGTTGCGTAAATATCTATCTATCTATCTATAATAATAAAGCTCAACCTACATGTGTGTGTGTGTGTGTCCTGAACGGCACTCGTGTATATTGGTATGTGTGTCTGTGTGTCGATATTCCATGACTCACATGCATTGCAGCGATCGTTTACAAATGCAGAGTGGCGTGCAGAGTGCGTAGCAAGATTGAGTATTTAATTAAGTACATCGTCTTGCATGTGCGTGTTCTAGACGCGTTTTTTTGGGTGTACATGTGTAGCTTACCAATATTGGATTTGTAACTAGCATTCATTTTCCTATTGGTGTTTGTTTTTCACCTTTATTCTACACATTGTGCCATTCAGTTGAGCGATTGCTACAAACTTCCCTGCGAGATTGCCACCTCATCTTTTCTGCGAACTGTTCTTGCATAGTTTTGCAGCAGAGGAACGATCGCATATACATACACACTCACATGCACGCACACATACAAACGGTTTTTTCTCTCAAAAAAACCAAAAACCATGTTTTTTTTAGAAAAAAACAAAAATCATGTTTTTTCAGAAAAAAACAAAAAAAACATTGTTTTTTTTTGTTTATTTTTTTTACACTTTGCACACACAAATCAAAAAAGGATTGTACCATGCTATTGAGTATATAGTTAAACATATTTTAGTACCACTTACCAAGAGTTTTGTGAATATTTAAAAAAGATAAAAATAAAATCGTAAAAATGTACACACAGGATCTTGAATTTCACCTTGTAGCATCTATAGGCAACGGAAGTTTTAAACCGCTTCCAATTGCGAAATCAGTCGATTTTAAACACCTACATATGTTTGCAAAGTCCAAGTCCAAATACCCAGTGGCCTTATTCATGAAAACCTAGTGACTAAAAATCGTTTTGTCCATGCAAGTTAATTCATGTTTGTTTTCAGAGTAAACACAGTTTTTTTTTACTCAGAGGTTTCTAAAAATAGTGTTTTTAATAGAAACTCAAATGTTTTGTCGTAAAAATATGGATTTCTCATAAATACCAACTACAATGCTTCTCCAGCAGAAAAAAATGCAAATAAAAATGTTTCCCATATCGTGCAAACCCTTAAAATCATGTCAAAAAGTAATATGTATGAAGATTTAAAACTGCATTAATGAACTCATTTACTAATTCTGAAAATATTTGATCATTCCTATATGAGAGAAATAATTTCTGTCAAAAAAAAACAATTTAAAAAAAACCATGTTTTAAAAAAAAACACTTGGCTTAAACCATGGTTTAGACCAAACAAACCCTGATACAAACACATACGCACACATATGGTGTGTCATCACCGTCACGTGGTAGTGTTCGCGTTACAATTGTGTGTGTATGTCAGTGTGTGTGTGTGTGTGTATGTCAGTGTGTGTGTGTGTGTATGTCAGTGTGTGTGTGTGTATGTCAGTGTGTGTGTGTGTGTACACTATATTTTGACTGTGTGCGAATTGTGTGTCTGTGTGGCAACACAAACTATCTCTCTCACAGATCAATCCAACATAGGCCCATTATACACTATCCAACAGAGGCCCATTATACACTATCCAACAGAGGCCCATTGTACAGTATCCGCTATGCATGATTGTGCGCAATTGTGTACGAGTATGTGTGTGTTTGTATGATAATGGTATGAATAGAAACATGGATATTTATATATATTTGTATATGATAATTTAATATTGCATAATTTTCAGCAGAGGAGCGCAAATTCACGCACACATACATACATGCACACATACATGTCCGATGCGGCCTGCACATAAGCTAACAGTGAAGTCAAACATGACAGAACCAAGCGATGTGTGGGGCAACTCACCAATAATAAAGAGTCTGGGGCAACTCAGCAGAGAAACAAGGAAACTTGAAGTTGAACATACATACATGCAAACACACATATTGACATACACATATAGGCACACGCACACACACACACACAATGAAAGTGGGAAAGAGCAAGTACAGACCAGGTTTCAAGTACCATTTGGGAGGGAAAGAATTGAAAGAGGTCATACAAGAAAAGGATTTAGGAATAATTTTTCAGGAAACGCTTTCAAATGAGAAACACATGAATATAATAGTTGGTTCAGCTTACAAGACTATAGCTCAAATCAGAAATGTTTTCAACTACATGGATTTGGAAACATTGAAAAGATTAATTATAGCCATAATAAGACCTAAATTGGAGTATGCCGAAATAATCTGGTCGCCGTATAAGAAAAAGGAAACAGCAAAACTAGAAAAAGTTCAACGAATTGCCACAAAATTAATTCCGGAGTTGGAGAAATTGCCTTATAATGAGAGATTAAAAAAATTAGGTCTGATTACATTAGAAAAGAGGAGAGAACGAGGAGATTTAATGGCAGTTTATAAGTATATGAAGGGAAAAGATGAAATGGACAATTCAATGAAAGAATATATACAATCGGGAGGGAGAAGGGGACATAGTAAAAAACTTGGAAAAAACAGATGTAGCAAGGATAAAAAAAAAAAAGTTTTCCCTTTCGATGTATAGATAAGTGGAACAGATTGAAGGAAGAAATAGTAGAAAGTAAAACGATAAGTTCATTCAAGGCCAAGCTAGATGAATATGGTTACTGAGACGGGACAGTCTGAGCCTTGCTCATCTCCCGTAACACCAACTCGGTGAGTACACACACACACACACACACACACACACACACACACACACATACACTGACATACATGCACAGACACACACACACACACATTACATTATTACATTACATTATGACATTTATATAGCGCCCTACACCTAGAGGGTCTCTAAGGCGGTGAACACATACACACACACTCAAGCAAAGGACATACGCATTCACAATCACACACATCAACACACATACACACCAACACACAGATACAAAGAAGACAGACGAGTGCACATACGCTGAAAATCACACTTCCATACATAAGAGACAAAAGCACACACACACACACACAGACGCACACACACATACCTAATGAAGATGACAGCATGTCAGACAAACAGCACTGAATAAAACAATCAAGGATATACACTCAAATAGGCAAGAAACATAATACAATAGACACACAGATGTAAATAACAAAACTCAACACCACAGACACACATAGACATAGATTCGGCTTAACATACAGAGAACACAGCACAACAGTCACAGAAGAAAAACACAAGTAGCAGAAAACACAACAATATACAGACAGAACACATAATGGGAAAACAAACATACACAAGAACAGGAAACACATATACACACCCGCGCACAGAGAGATAGAGAGAGAGAGAGGAGGACAAGGACACTCACACACACGCACATAAGCACAATATATAAGAACATAAACGCACAAGATAAAAATACATTCACGTATACAGACATCACATTGAAACTACACAACAGATAACACATTTAGACTACTCAGCAGTCATACAAGGACATAAGCTCAGGTTGACAACACACAGGACAATAGACACAATAATGAAAACAAATTTAAGCGCAACACACACAGACAAACATTCAAACAGACAGAAAGAGAACACAGCAAAACAGACACACACACACACACATACACAGATAGCGGAACTCGACAAAACAATACACAGACATAACATACAATGGGAAGACATACATGAAGAAGATAGAGAGACAAATAGATGCACACGTAAACAATTTATAATAGACCTAGTAGAAAAAAGAGGAAACTATCAGACCTTGTAATCAGTACTAATATACGTATTATTATTAAGACAGTAAAAAGACTTACTTACGAAAACATTCTTAGTATGTTTCTTGAAAAGATATAGAGATTTGATTGAGCGTATTGAGGGAGAAAGCCCATTGTAGATACGAGGTCCTAAGATAGAGAAACAACGGTTGAAGTGAGAATGCCTAGAAGGAAAGGAAGGTTCAACTAGTAGAAAAGGATCCTTAGAAGACCTAAGAGAAACAGATGAGGATTTATAAGAGAGGAGGTCAGACAGATACGCAGGCTTACGAAGATGCAGAGCTGAATGAATAATTAGACAAATGCGATACTAAACAAGAGCCTAAGTAGGAAGGTAATCTAAGTTTTTGTAAGGAAGAGGCATGAGAACCTGAAGGAAGATTAAATATCATACGACAAGCCTTGTTAATAATAGATTGAATTTTGCTAAAGACGAATGTGTTAGCTAACTTGAAGAATTTACTTTACTAAACAAGAGCCTAAGTAGGGAAGTAACATAAGTTTTTGTAAAGAAGAGGCATGATAACCTGAAGGAAGATTAAATATCATACGACAAGCCTTCTTAATAATAGATTGAAGTTTCCTAAGCTGGCGGTGGTTGAGAGATGGTAGAAGAGAACAGCAATACTGAATTTTGCTAAAGATGAATGAGTTAGCTAACTTGAAAGCAGCAGAAATAGTTGTATATCTACGAATGGAATAGATACGCCTGAGTTGGAAGTTACATCACCTGATAATGTCAGAGATGTGTGAATAAAAAGAAAGAGAGCTATCGAGAATGATACCAAGACTACGTACAGAGCAGGATAGAGGTATACTAAGAGAAGTGACACTATTAGAGGATGGAAATATAATATACTTAGCCTTATGAAGATTAAGTTTGTGATGCCGAGTGAACGCCCAACTTTCAATATCAGCTAGAACAGAACTGACTGAAGAGTGAGAAATAGGCACGGGCGAGAGAAGGATTTGAATGTCAATAGCGAATATTTGAAATGACACATCGTGTCGACGAAGCACTTTCCCTAGGGAGGTTAGATAGATATTGAAGAGGAGAGGGCCTAAGACAGAGCCTTGAGGGACACCGCAAGTTAGGGGGCAAGCCTCACTACAAGAATCGGAAGAGGTAGAGACGTATTGAGATCTATCAGCAATATAAGAGCGAAAGAGAGAGCTGTACCGCTAATGCCTAAATCTAACAGAGTATCAATAAGAAGCAGGTGATTAACAGTGTTAAATGCAGCATAAAATTCTAGTTGTATAAGTATAACATCCTTACCAGAGAGAGTAGATTTGAGAATATAATCATAGATATATATTAGATAAGTTTCTGGAGAGTGAAAGTGACGGAAGTCATACTGCTCAGGAAAAAAGAAATTGTCAGACTCAAGGTAGTGAGATAGCTGTATATTGGCATCCATTTCAATTACTTTGGACATCCAAGGAATTCTAGAAATAGGTCGATAGTTAGAAAGCGTGTTAGCGTCCAGATCAGTTGAAAGAGGTGAGGTTGAGCACGGAGAGGATATTGGTAGAACAGAAGGGAACAAGCAAAGAATCTTATCAACTTTGGACTGAAAATAATTCATAAAAAAGAAGGTAATTGATTAGATGCCAAATTAGGAAGGATGAGACTACTGGAATTACCTTAAAAACTGTCTATAAGCTTCCAGAGTTTCTTAGAACAGGAAGATATTTTACTATTATAGTAAGATTTTTTGGCGGAATCACAGATAAGATGATGATGCCGACGAGCAGAACAGAAAGTTAGCCACGAAGAGTCAGTCTTGAGACGATGCCATTGACGCTCAAGACGACGGAGGTATATTTTAGAGTTTTTAATATTAGAGTTAAACCAAGGACAGCGAGTATTAGTGGAGCGGAAGACTAGCAGGAATAAAGGTGGACTTAAGAGAATCAAGGGATGAGTTGAAATACCCTAAGAGAGAAGCGGGCGGTATATGAACGAAAAATTCAGTAGCAATACACAAGTGCATATTGATATAAAGAGAATCTAAGTCAGCATTACAATAATCCGAGAAACTGATAATTTTACGAGATTTGCAGGTGGTAGGGAGGGAAGCAGAACATTATATCAATGAAAGGTCGGATATGGAGAAATCAATAGGAAAACCAGTGAGTTATTTAATCAGAACAGAATAATCAGTAAAAGAAAGGAGGAGATCAAGTTGTAACGACAGTAATATGTTGTTGTGATGTTGATCTAGGTCTTCGTCGTTCGGCTGATTGTGAAGTCTTCTGAGTTCCTCTTGTTGTGTTCCGCGATAACAAGTAATAGTTACCCAGTCGTAGTTTAATTGTGTATTTACGGCAACCAGTCAAATCTACTCCTAACACTTAATAAAGTTCTGAACCTAATACTCTAATGACGACTTAATAACTGCCTGCCTGGGTGAGTGGTCCTCTGTTGTTAGTGTCACATCTTGACTGCCCTATCGTTAGCAAACCTAGCCTCTCCAGTCTCTAGTATCACCCCCTTATTGTTAGCACAACACAGGTATATATACCCAATGCTAATATATATACTCAATGCGCCTCACTGAATCTAACCGGGCAAACAGTTCGGCCGCGCAACCTAGTTGCGAGCTATTTCTAAACACGATCTGACAGTACACACGCGTGTTACAATGAGATGTTGAGCCAAGTCAGACACACAAAAAAGGTCATAAATTAACTATCAAGCTACTTCACACATTGTCAAGTATATCAGGCGCAGTGTACTACTGACGTCGCCCTACCACATAAATTAGCCTAACAACAGCTGCACAATCTGGCCGCGAAAAGAATGCGAAAGTAAACTGAGAGAAAGAGATAGAAAACCGAGTAAACTGATAGATATATAACTGGTCTGATTATAACTTTGTTATATAAGTGTGTGATCGTGGATATGAGTACGACAGCAGATATAATTACAAAGACCAAATAAGTCAATTAATTGTAAAAATATAGAAGAACAAGACTTAAGATGGGGCGCATCAACCCAAAGGTTGAAGTCACCACAAATCATTCTTCTAGAAGAGAAAATTGAAAGAAGGGCGTCAACAAGAGAGGAAGACTCATAAAGAAAAATCGAGGAGGAAAAATAATTAATACGATAAATGATGACAATAAATACAGGAAGAGTAGTTTTACCTATAACCTTACAACATAAATGTTCAAATGACTTAAAAGTGATATCTTCACTACATAGATAGGCATTCATTATGTTCGAATTGAATACTAAAGAAACATCACCACCAGAGCACTTGGTAGAATTAGAGACGTTCAAAGCGCGACAATAATGAAAAGCTGAGTAGCCAGAAGGAAGTGAGTTGTCAAAAGAGGAAGGTTCAGCAACATAGAGCCATGACTCAATAACCAGGAATATATATTAATTATGAAGAATGGACGCAAAAAGTGAAATTTTAGACCTAATAGACCCAAAATTCAAGAAAGCACATTTCAATAGACCAATTTCATTGTTTATACTTAGAACAAGAAATAATAGAAAACGAATCAGGGATAGAAGATAGACACTTATCAGCGAATGATGAGCTGGTTGGAGGAAGCAGTAATGATGAATCAGCGTCCAATTCCGAGTTAGATTGTTGAACACAATCAGTCGGGCCGGTTGTCCCGTCTAGTTTCCCGAATTGAGATCCTCGACGGGTCCGACTGAGTCCGGTTGATCACGCGGGTCCTCGATGACAGAAAGCAGGGGCAGGCTGAGTCAAACGCTGCGTGGCAGACGTTGTCACGACCCGCACGTACACAGTTGATGCACTTGCGGGCATTCTTCCTGGAGCACGACCTGGTGTTGTGCTCACCTGTACACCACCCACAAGTGGCCTCTTGGGCTCGACATTTGTTGTCCATGTGACCATGACGCTGGCATTTGACACACCGAGTGACCCAAAAGCGGTCATACACCAGGCACCTTTGGTCACCCAAATAAACAAATCCGGACTTGATGACAATGTCACGGATCACAGGAGACATAGCCACGACAACAGTTTTTTTGTACTCCGACGATTTTTTGGAGAACAGCACTTTGATGTCCGAGGTACGCTTGATGGCGGCTCTGACTTCGCTGTTCTTCCTTGTCAAAAACTCGACGATGATCTTATCGGCAATATCGGAGCTGACAGATGTAATTGTTAGCTTCGGCAGAACTTTTCCAGGCAGGACGTTTTGAGGTGGTCAACATATTTCATAGCCTTCAGGGCGTGGCCAACAGTCTTGCTGTCAGGGAGTTTCACCTTGAACAGCACCTCTTTTGGTGATGGACACTTTTAATACCGGCACATTTTTGAGAGCCTCAGAAACTCGCTTGGAATCGACAGGGAATTCGTCGGGTGACTTGACAATGCTCTCTCTGCAAGCCGCTTGCGCATAGTAACGCGGGGGCTGCATTGTCGACGACGTTGCTGTTAGCAGGAGAGCTGGCGGTGTTGGTAGCAGCGGATAAGTCAATTTCGGTTTGCACACCAGCTGAAGCCGGAACTTCATCGCATTGACTGTCTTGGTAATTTTTTTTCAGTGATTGAGCACTGTCGTAAGGCTTGCACGATGAGTCGTCACTGGCTTTCAAAGGAGATATAGTTAGGATAAGAGTGTCCAGCCAGGCATGCATTTCAGGCGAGTTGGTTTTACGAGCCATGCAGCTCATGTTTTATGCAGCTTTCACAGGTGAAAGCCGATCTGGTCGTGAAAAAATTTATCACCACGTACTTGGGCAATCGCGAACATCTCACATGCACATGTTTGCTGTATTTTGAGCAACACAGCGCGCAATCGGAAACCGTCATTTAACAAATTCCACAGCAGGTACCGGCTGGAGGGGGGGAAGCACGGGAGGGCTGGGGCCCATCGGGCTTCTTTACCAAAACCATTGAGGGTACGATAAAAATCACAAGGCGATTCACACAGACAGACACACATACAAGCACACGACCCACGTGGAAAGACGTTCATCAGTGCACACGCATACACACACTCACAAACGCACACACATCGAGCCCTGCGGACGCGCACACAAACACGCGACCCACGTGTAGAGACGCCGGCCGGTGTTCACACACACGCACAGGGTTTGGGTCAGGCACAAAATAGCACCTAACCGCGAAAACCTTGATCACTATCAGCACATGCTGGAACACCACGAAAACGCAACTAGCACGAGCACCACAAAAACAAATCCGCACGGTACAAGCTCTCTCTCTCTCTCTCTCACACACATTACATTACATTACATTAGGACATTTATATCGCGCTTTTCACCCGAGGGTCTCAAAAGCGCTCTCACACACACACACACACACACACACACACACACACACAAGAGTCGTACACATACAACAATCACGAACATACACACTCACCTACATACACACACACACACACACACACACACACACACACACACACAAAACAGACAAGTACATATACGCACAAACACAAACATACACTCACGTTAACATACTCAGAAACACAAAAATACACACGCACACACACATACATATTGAATAAGATAGCACAACACAACATACAACACATTAAGACAACACAGCAAGCATACAACGACATACACTCAGATTGACAAATCACAACACAATGGACACACAAATACAAACCAGAAAACACAACATAACAGACACACAAAGACATACACTCAAACAAATAGACAGATAACACAACACAACAGACACACAGACACAGATAACAGAGCTCAACACAACAACACACAGACAGCATACAATAGAGAAACATACATACACAAGAACGGAAAACACGCGCATGAAGCACATACACATAGAAGACAGAATTAGGAAACAATCAGACCTTATATTCAGTACTAATATATACAATATTATTAAGACAGTAATAAGACTTAGTGAGAAAGAATTTTTTAGTATGTTTTTTGAAAAGAGATAGAGATTTGATTGAGCGTATTGAGGGAGATAGCCTATTGTAGATACGAGGTCCTAAGATAGAGAAACAACGATTGTAGTGAGAATGCCTAGAAGGAAAGGAAGGTTCAACTAAAAGAAAAGGATCGTTAGAAGACCTAAGAGAAAGAGATGAGGTTTTATAAGACAGAAGGTCAAACAGATACGCAGGCTTACGAAGATGAAGAGCTGAATGAATAATTAAACAAATACGATACTCAATAAGAGCCTTGATTGGAAGTAACCTAAGTTTTTGTAAAGAAGAAGAGACATGAGAACCCGAAGGAAGATTAAATATCATACGACAAGCTTTATTAATAATCGATTGAAGTTTCCTAAGCTGGCGGTGGTTGAGAGATAGTAGAAGAGAACAGCAGTACTGAATTTTACTAAAGATGAATGAATTAGCTAACTTGAAAGCAGCAGAAATAGTTATATATCTACGAATGGAATAGATACGCCTAAGTTGAAAGTTACAGCACCTAATAATGTCAGAGATGTGAGAATCAAAAGAAAGAGAGCTATCGAGAATGATACCAAGACTACGTACAGAGCAGGATAGAGGTATACTAAGAGAAGTAGTACTATTAGAAGATGGAAAGATAATATACTTAGTCTTATCAGGATTAAGTTTGAGATGACGAGTGAACGCCCAACTTTCAATATCAGATATAATAGAACTAACTGAAGAGAGAGAAATAGACACGGATGAGAGAAGGATCTGAATGTCATCAGCGAATATTTGAAACGACACATCGTGACGTCGAAGCACTTTCCCTACAGAGGTTAGATAGATATTGAAGAGGAGAGGGCCTAAGACAGAGCCTTGAGGGACACCGCAAGTTAGTGGGCAAGCCTCACTACAAGAATCGGAGGAGGTAGAGACGTATTGAGATCTATCAGAGAGATAAGAGCGAAAGAAAGAGAGAGCTGTGTCGCTAATGCCTAAGTCTAACAGAGTATCAATAAGAAGCAGATGATTAACAGTGTCAAATGCAGCAGAAAAGTCTAGTTGTATAAGTAGAACATCCTTGCCAGAGAGAGTAGATTTGAGAATAGAATCATAGAGATATATTAGAGAAGTTTCTGTGGAGTGAAAGTGACGGAAGCCAGACTGCTCAGGAAGAAACAAATTGTCAGACTCAAGGTAGTCAGATAGCTGTATATAGGCAGCCATTTCAAGAACTTTGGACAGCCAAGGAATTCTAGAGATAGGTCTATAGTTACAAAGCGTGTTAGCATCCATATCAGATTTCTTAAGTATAGGGAGAATACTGGCAGTTTTACATGCCAGAAATTCCCCATGAGTGAAAGAAGCATTGATGAAATTAGATAAGAAAGGAAGAAGTAGTTCAATGGAGTGAGGAATCCTGGAAAGATCAATGGGGTCGAGAGATGAAGAATAAATTTTAACATGCCTTAAAATAGCTCTACAGTCAGAGATGGTTACTAGAGCAAAAGAGTTAAAAACAGATGAGGTTGAGCACGGAGAGGATAATGGTTAAACAGAAGGGAACAAGCAACGAATCTTATCGATTTTAGACTGAAAAAAATTCATGAATAAAGAAGGTAATTGGTTAGATGCCAAATCAGGAAGGATGAGACTACGGGAATTACCTAAAAGACTGTTAAAAAGCTTCCACAGTTTCTTCGAATTGAGACAGGAAGAGATTTTAGTATTATAGTAAGATTTTTTGGCGGAATCACAGAGAAGGTGATGATGCCGACGAGCAGAACAGAAAGTTTGCCAAGAAGAGTCAGTCTTAAGACGACGCCATTGACGCTCAAGACGACGAAGGGAGATTTTAGAGTTTTTAATATCAGAGTTAAACCAAGGACAGCGAGTATTAGTGGAGCTGAAGACTTTAACAGGAATAAAGGTGGACTTAAGAGAATCAAGGGATGTGTTGAAATACCCTAAGAGAGAAGCAGGCGGTATATCAACGAAACATTCAGTAGCAAAACACAAGTGCATATTGATATAAAGAGAATCTAAGTCAGCATTACGATAATCCGAGAAACTAATAATTTTAGGAGACTTGCAAGTGATAGGGAGGAAAGCAGAAAATTCTATTAATGAATGGTCAGATATGGAGGAATCAATAGGAGAAACAGTGAGATCTTTAATCAGAACAGAAGAATCAGAAAAAGAAAGACACACACACACACACACACACACACACAAACACACACACACACACACACAAAGAAAAAAAGAAACACAAAGAAAGACACACACACACACACACACACACACACACACACACACACACATTACATTACATTACATTAAGACATTTATATCGCGCTTTACACCCGTGGGTCTCACACACACACACACAAGAGTCATACACATACACAATCACGAGCACACACACTCACATACATACACACACAAAACAGACAAGCGCACGCACAGACACTGACATACACATGCAGGCACACATACAGTCTAACAACAGTGTGTGTGCGTGTTTACGAATTGTTCCGATAACACTATACATGGCCTTTGTGGCTCTCTCTGTAAGATCCAATTGACCTTTCCTAATTTTTCCATTATAATTGAATATAATTCCCAGGTACTTATATTCATCGAACACTTCTATTGTCTCGCCATTCAGTCTGAAATCGAGCTAGTCTGGTTGAGTCTTGGCCTTACTGAAAACAACTATTTTAGTTTTATTAGCATTTATTTTCAGTTTCCATCTGCCACAGTAATTTTGTAGTGAACTCATTGTTTTTTTCATTTGTTGTTCATCTTCAGCCAAAATTACAGTGTCATCCGCGTACATCAGTATCATGACTTTAAGACATCCGTCTAGCATTTCATCGTCAAATTTGATGAAAGTACAACCGTCTTCGAGCAATTTATCCTCCATATCTCTCACATATAATGCAAATAATAATGGGGACAGATTTTCACCTTGTCGAATACCCATATTAACACGGAAATATTTCGACAACCCTTTGTCCAACGACACACATGATTCCACATTTTTGTACATACTACGAACAATATTAAAAATTTAACCTTTCACATTAGCTTGCACATTAGCTTGCGTAAGTAAGTAAGTAAGTAAGTGTATTGTCACATTCCAGTATCAATGCATACAATTGAAGAAAAAAACAAATCAGTAGTGACAAAGTCCGATAAGCAATGCTTTTTACGGACTTATCGGTGCCAGAGCATCAGACGCACTGACACTTACATATGAGTCGTACATGGATCAATAATAATGGTGCATGTAAACAGGAATAACAAGAAACACTTTTTAAAGAATAATAATAAACTACGCTATTTCAGGGAACAAGAGTAAACACACACACACACACACACACACACACACACACACTTATTCGCATACGCGAAGTCCACAGAGAGAAAAAAAACAAAAAACAAACACGAAACAATTAAATGAACATAAATGCAAGAATACTGACATGTACACATAAATTACACATGGACACATCAATCTAAATTAGACTAAATCAACTCAATCATTGGTCATGGATTCATTGGTCAATAAATTCCTCCGTTGCTCGTTGAGCAGATGTTTTTTAACAATATTTTTCCACATAGATATGCCTGCTGTTTGAAACGCAACTTTGTTCTCGAGATGTAAATTATTAAACATATCTGGAGCTCTACACATAACACTCAGCCTAAAAAGCACTGTGCGAAATTTAGGTCGAATTAAGTTTATATTATTTTGTCTCGAGGACGTATAGTTTTCAACCAGATTGAATATAGTGTCGATTTTGTTGGCTTTATGAATCAGTAATAATGTGAAATATTTGTGCATAAGAGGGAAGCGCAGTATGTTTTGATCCATCATGATGTGAGCAGTAGAGTCGAATTTTTTTAGGAAAAATATGCATCGAACAAATGTATTTTGAGCAATGATTAATTTTTTATGAAAAGAGACCCAGGTCGATCCCCAAATGGAAACACAGTAATTTAAATGCGGATAACAAAGTGTATAATAAATGCTCAACATTGCTTCCCTCGTGAGATTATGGCGGATTCTGTACTTAATACCAGTAATTTGAGATATTTTGTAAGTAACATGTGGTATGTGATGTCTCCAATTTAGATTTTCATCGACAATAAGCCCCATAAATCTTACTTTGTCTGTCTGCTCAATTCGTTCCCCATTTAGCATTATTGTCGGGAGAGAGTATTGGATGGATCTGTTTTTAAATAACACACATTTAGTCTTCTGACTATTGATTTTGAGTTTGTTTGAACGTATCCACCTATCAATTTTGACAATCTCTTCCGAAATCGACCTATGTAGAGTGTCTAGACTGGGTTGTTTGATTAAGAGAGTAGTATTGTCGGCATATATAATTACATTAGAATCACGACTCACGTTGACAATATCATTTATATAAATCAGGAAAAATGTGGGCCCTAAAATTGAACCTTGTGGCACACCCCTGTACAAATTCTGTATATTTGAGTACTTTTTGTTAAACAATACTTCTTGTTTCCTACCAGACAAATAGCTCGCGAACAGGGATTTAACTGATCCCCTTATTCCAAAATGCTCCAATTTAATTATAAGAATTTCATGGTCCAGCGTATCAAAAGCCTTGGAAAGGTCAATAAAAATCCCAGCTACCATCATCTTTGTTTCCAGTCCTTCGTAAATGCACTTTGTTAATTCTAAGGTTGCTGATTCAGTGGATCGTCCCTTTCTAAAGCCATGCTGATGTTTTGATAGGAATGAAGTTTTATCTAAATAGCTACAGAGTCTTTTTGAGATGACCTTCTCATAAATTTTTGAAAGAGAACAAAGTATGGAAATAGGTCTATAATTGTTACTGTCTTTGAAATCACCCTTCTTAAATATCGGCACCACTTTGGCAATTTTAAGTTGATCGGGGAAATAACCTGACTTTAACGTCAAGATTATCAGGTGAGCTACATGCTCAGAGATAGTCAAAGAACAGTGTTTCAGGACTGCAGGTGATATTTTATCATAACCAATTGAGGTGTTATCAATGCTTTGAAGAAGACTGTAAATTTCAGTTGTATCAGTGGGCAGCAAATACACGAGATCACTCGTATGTATGTATCTATGTATCTATCTATCGTATCTATGTATGGCATGTCATATGGTCTGCAGGCCAGCCCCTTAAACACAAATTATCATCATCATCATCATCATCATCATATGAAAGATATTGAACTGTTGACTCGCAATAACAATTTGGTTGTAGTTTGATCCTGGTTTGTGATAGCTGCTTACCGTTGATTTACGGATATAATAAGTTTAAATTTAAGTACAGTCGACATTCCACAAAGCGGACCTCGAAATAGTGGAATACTTCCTTGGTCCCGAACAAAAACATTTCAAATACGTGTTCACTCATCCAAAGAGCGGGATTTAAACATCCGAATATCTTAAACCTCCAAATAGCGGAATGATCGATTGGTCTCCACTTATACAACTCGTATAGCGCACCTCCTAAACTCGGAAAACGAGAGTTCTGTGTAATTCTCAAATAGAGGATACATATTGACACAATTTTGCAAGAGCGGAGCAACCACACATACACACAGAAACTCACATACACGCATACACATACAAACTCGCATACATACACACACACACACAAACAATGTGCATGTGCATTCGTGCATAGTGGACCTCTGAGAGATGCCTGTGAATGGGATGACTGGAAATGGGATAGTTGACGCTTGCATTCTGCTGCATATTGATTGTGTATGTGTGGGTAAGTCTGAATATGTGAGTTAAGTAAATACCCACCTTGTTATTGCACCATTGGCTACATGAGTCTTTGTTTGTTGCGCTTGATTTACGGTTCAAAAGTGCATTTAAATTTAATAGGTGTATAACATAAGTAAGTGAGTAAGTATACTTAGAAGTAATTCAAATAGGATGTTCACGAAACTACGAGACGCACGCAGTGCGTATCTAATAGCGACAATCACCGCACGAAGTGCGTAATTTGTCGCTAGTATATACTAGCGACTAATGACGACTAATGACTAGCGACGAATTATGTATACTATATAAGGTCTATATATATGTATGAAGAGAGAAAAGAAAACACAAATGACTGCCACTTTATTCAAAGGTTTCGGTCTTAAGACCTTCGTCAGCGACTATAGACAGATCAGTGATTCAAATGCAAAACCGTTAGTGATATCTCCATATTGTGCTACACATATGACAAAACCTCGTGACTATTTCCTTGAATACACCCTGAAGTACATTACGCATCAACTTTTTATATATACTAGCTTTTAAACCCACCCGTTGTGCGGAACAATTCATAAAATGATATTCATATTTATAAACATTTATATTCATAAAAAATTAAAATTAAAAAGGAAAAAAAGTAAACTCATAAATATCTTACTCAATAGAAAAGTTTTAACAAGTTCTGCTTTTTCATTTTTTACTGACCCGATATTTAGCAACCACTTATCTAATCCCAGATGTGGATGTCTAGCACTGGACTCTGATGGCTTGAAAAATTTAACACGATCTGCGTCATAGTTTCAATGAATCTTTATCCATACTTGGCGGAGTGAATGATACGGCTCTGAATAATATTCGATATATAATTTATACAGGGATTTGCTTATTACCATAAGAAACATGTGTAAGCTTGTACCGTCACGTGGGTGGAGTTTAAAGTGATTTGAATGATTACATCTGATAAAGCTCAGAAATCTTGCTGATGCGGTTTCATTGCGCAGCTTAGCTGAACAAGAAGATGATGAAAATACCCTTTTTGACTGTAAAATTGCATGCCTAATCGTGCGCACATATAAACCCCGCTATGTAAAATCAACACTCGTATTCACCGCCTTGTTGTTGAACGTAGCAGGCGATACTCAAGACTATCACAATGAGGTTGTTGATTGCCGTGTTGTGTGTTGTTATGAACATGTGGCTTATGTCACGTGTATCAGCATTGAGTGTGAATCTATCGGGAAATACTACTGAACAACAATTAGAGGATATTTATGGAGGCCGTCGAGCTAGTCAAGGACAGTTTCCATTCATGGCTATCCTTAAACAACCTACAGGATCATTGATTTGTGGCGGGTCGCTGATTGGCAAGCAGCATGTATTGACCGCCGCCCACTGTGTGCATAACAGCCGTAGCATGGTGGTTCAACTAGGAAGCGATCAACTGAAAGGAGGACAAAGCTCAGACAGATACCGCGTCAGACGGGCTATTGTTCATCCAAATGCTCATGTAAGTTCATCAAGGGTGGGCTACGATATAGCTGTGCTTGCTTTGAACCGTCGAGTTAGATTTTCAAGAAGAGTTAGGCCGGCTAGGATTGAAAGGAACAATCGTCCTGGAACTCGCGCTACTCTCCTAGGCTTTGGAAGGCCGGCTCCAGGTCGCTATTCATCTGAACATCTTCTTCAAATTCGCTATCGGGTAGTGAATGTCCAACAGTGCCAAGCTCCCGGTGTAAGCGTTGATACTCGTTCGACTGTGTGTGCAAGAACATTGAGACAAGGACCGGTTGGTGCATTTCGAGGAGATTCTGGAGGACCTCTGGTGGTACGCGGCAGGTCTGGTGGCAGAGCGTCGATTATTGCGGTTATAAATGCCGTCATTACTCCATCACCGGATTCTTCCGTTCCTGAAATATTCACAGATGCCTCCACCGCTTTATCACTGATCAAATGAGCGATGATAAGTTTTGCATAGGAATATATTCTCTGCAGTGTTTTAAAATGTGATATTCTGCTGTTGGTGCTGAATAATGTTTATTCACGCTTATATTGATATTTATTGGAGACAATGCTTGTTCAATGAAATTGCTTTCAATATACGCATGCTAGCATTACGAAGAACGTTTGTATTTGCTTTAAAGTGATCTGGGTCGGAAACACCGTCCCAAATCCTGGGATCAAAAGCCATTAGTGCCCTAATGTCGCTTACGAATATTATTATGGATCCGTTCTACTGCACCTCCCTAGTCATGTGAAGCTTAATTAAAATTAGCTACGTCAATAAAACTTGATTATAATTAGAATAAGCCAAGTCAAAATTATCAGTAATAATTTGAATATGCATTTGTTGTTGTTATTTGTGTTTTATGCGCGCACCAGCCAGTTTAAACTATATGGCGCGTCCCACTGTACGCCCATCTACAGTGGTGACTCACGGTAGACTCAAGCGGAGGTGTTGATGAACGAACCATGGCCAGGATTCGAACCGCGAACCTCTGACACGAGAGTTCAGCACCTATATACATAAATATGAATATACATAAACTTATAAATATAAATATAATAAAATATACATAAAATAAAAATAAAAATACATACTTAAAAATATAAATATACATACTTATTTAAATATACATAAAGTTGTCAATATGACTTGTCAAACTCACTCGAGTAAAGTAGCGTAAAGTAAATTTATTTGCCACTCTCAACACGTATAGCATCAGTAAAGGCAATACTAAACACCGCATAGGTGGCACATGTCCGTTGAGCCGAAACTCCTCACGGGCATCTGAGTACATGTACACACACACACATACACACATACATACCCGCACACATACACTTAGTCTAAATTATAATCTAGCTACTTTGTGTACATCACAAACAACATGGCAAGTCACAGTTATCATGTAGTAATCATGGCTGTGTTGGTCATGCATACACATTGTTTCAGAGTGTCGGTCGCAATCACAATGCATTTGAATTAAGCATGCATACACAATATGTATGTATGTCAGTCGCAACAACCATTTGCAAAAATTCAAATGGCTTACTGCGCTTTACTGTATTGTACTGTGCTGTGTGTGTAGGCTTCTGTCTGTCCGTCTGTTTGTCTGTCTGTCTGTCTTGTGGCTGTGGCTCTGTAAGTCTTGTGGCTCACACCAATCCCATGTTTATTTTTTATGATTGATACCGCTTTGGCGTTTTTCTATCAGACAAAGTAAAGACAAATAGTCTCTCGTATTTGTTGATTATTGCATAGGATGATATCCGCGCTTCCTTTGCTACGCGATTTTCTCTTATAGTACCGATAATGACAAAACCAGCAGAAAAAAGTAGTTGAATGATATTGAAGTAGAGTACATGTCTGTTGTGTGATTGTGCACGGTGCGAGAGATAGAGTGAAAGAGTGTGTGCGAGGTCTATGAGCGCGTTGGATTGTATATAGCTGTGCGTGTGTGATTAACGTTTGCGCTTTGTGTCGTTTACTGTTCTTACCGAGTTGTTCTTACCGAGTTGTTCGCGCAGGAATGAGTCAGAAACTCGTGTCTCCTGCCTTCCAGAGATCATAATTTTCTTTGAATTTACTTGTTGTTGGCTGTCCTATTATATTTTGCGGTATTCTATTCCAAAAATCTATACTACGTTGAGGGAAACTGTACTTCTTTATATCTTTTTTGGCTCTACTTTTTTGAAGACTTAGAGCATGTAAACGTGTGGAACTGGTCGGCTGGAACAGACTGGTATTTTGAATATTTTCTTTGCCTGTCATATATCTATATATAGCTATCACATCTCCTCTGACTCTTCTTTCTTCTAGTGTAGAAAGGTTCAATTTTCTCAGTCTTTCATTGTAGCCTAAATGTCTTGTCTCGTGTGATATTTTTGTAGCTGATCTTTGTACTTTCTCTAGTTTTTCCTTGTGCTTCTGTAAATGCGGACTCCATATTGTGACAGCGTATTCTAGAGATGGTCTAATGATAGCTATTATTAACTTTCTTAACATTTCGGCGTTGATATATGTGAAAGCTGTCTTAATATGTGCAATTTTGCAATTTGTCTTTTTGACTATTTCGGATATATGGTTTTCAGGAGACAGCTTGTGATTCATTATTACTCCAAGGTCTTTTTCTTTTTGCGAGTCCTGTAATGGTATATTTTTCATGATGTAAGAATAGTTTGGTCTGAATTTACTGGTCCCAAATCTTACAATTCGACATTTGTTTGTATTAAATGACATTTGCCAGTGATCACTCCACAGTTCCAAATTTTCTATACATGTCTGTAAGTCTACACAATCTTCTAGGCTGCGAATATTTTTTTGTAGTTTGACATCGTCGGCGAACATGTTCATGTATATGTCTGGCGGCACGACATCCTGAATATCATTTATGTATAAGATGAACATGATCGGCGCCAAGACTGTGCCCTGAGGTACACCGCTTTTCACGTTTCTCCACGAAGATTTGTGCCCTCTCAGACATGTTCTCATTTGCCTGTTTTTCAGAAAATCCGTCATCCATTTTTCCAGTTGTTTGCCAATTTGTCCGTATTTCACTAGTTTATAGATCAGCTTATCATGAGGGACCTTATCGAAGGCCTTCTCAAAATCAATGTAAACTGCATCGGTCCATTGCTCTCTCTCTTGTATATTTTCAATAATTCTACTATAGAAACTGATGAGGTTCGCAGTAGTTGATTTTTGAGACCTGAATCCAAATTGTTGATCTGACAGGATTCTATTAGTTTCGAGAAATCTGGTCCATTCTTTTCTAATAATTTTTTCTATAATTTTGCAAACGACACTCGTTAGTGATATTGGCCTATAATTTGCAGCATTCTCAGCTTTCCCTTTTTTGAACAATGGGGTAATATTGGCCTGTTTCCATATGTGTGTATGGGTATGTGTTTGTATGTATGTAAGGGTGTCACGCTGTGAAGTGTTGATGCCCCGCGACGGAGAGCGAGTGACCGGCTCGTCGCTGATTGGTTGTAGCGGTGGGTGTGAGCCCTAAGCGTGTGTGTGTGTGTTCCCATATGTCACGATGTGAGCCTGAGTGAGTCGGTTTGGAGTCATGTTCGAAGTTTGTCTGTGGTGTGACGTCTTGTAGACTCGCATGGGGGAGTGATGCCCACGTGCGGCTGTCTGTAATTATATTTTAGTTTTGTGTTTCGTCTACAGGTGTGTACAGTTGAGGAAGGCAATAGGGGAGAGGATGGAATATACCGGACAAGGCGCAACAAACAATAAACAATTAGAGACGAAATTGCACAGGTAAAAGTGTTGCTAGATGGCTAGCAATTAGCTCATCCGTCCTTGAAAACTACGATAAACAGGATTGAGGAAGAGCACGAACAATAGATTATACTAGAGAAAGCATGAGCGTCAACTAGCTTCAGATTACAATCTACATCAGTGTTTCTCAACGTATTTCTCGTCATGGCCCACTCCTATACATTGCGAGTCCTTGTGGTCCCCCATGAATCGTCTCCGGCCCCATACAAGTCCTTGTGGCCTCATCCACACATGGATGGTCGCGACGCATGTTGGTCCCCCATTTTTGAATTTGGTCTAGCTTGCACAATAAAAAATATGAGCTTCAACTAGTTTCAGAGCATATTCTACAGTATTCGTCAAATGTTTCGCCAACCTATATTTGCTGCTTTCGTATATTACCAGCAACAATTTGTTTATAACTTCTTCCGCGTTTTCATTTTTTTACCGACCAGAGATTTAGCAACCTCTTACCTAATCCGCGTTAGAGGAGGACTAATATTGAGGCCCCGATGTTTTGAAAAATATAATACGATCTTGAGTCATAGTCTGACTAAATTTTTGTTCATAGTTTGCTGAGTGGATGCTACGGCTGTGTATAATATTCGACATAAAACTTACATAAGGATTTTGTTCATTAGCATAGAAGACTTATGTGTCAGCTTGTACCGCCAATTGCGTGGACTTTCAAGTGACTTGAAAGATGATATCTGACAAAGTCCAGAGTTCTACTAATGATGCTTCATTGCGCAGTTGAGCTGCGTAGCCTCCGGAAATGTCCTTATTTGGCTACAAAGTTGCAAAGTTACAAAGTTAGTCAGCCTGATCGTGCGCTCATATATAACCCTCTATGTGAGACCATCACTCGTATTCACCGTCTTGTTGAACGTAGCAGGCGATACTCAAGACTATCACAATGAGACTGTTGATTGCCGTGTTGTGTGTTGTTATGAACATGTGGCTTATGTCACGTGTATCAGCATTGAGTGTGGAGCTATCGGGAAATACTACTGAACAACAATCAGGGGATATTTATGGAGGACGTCGAGCTAGTCAAGAACAGTTTCCATTCATGGCTATGTTGAGGCACAGAACATCAGGAGCTTTTTGTGGAGGAGCATTGATTGGCAAGCGGCATGTATTGACAGCCGCCCACTGTGTGTCCGGGACGAGTAACAGCGGCGTTGTGATTCAACTAGGAAGCGATCAACTGGGCGGAGGACAAAAATCCGACAGATATAGTGCCAAGCGGGTTGTTCCGCATCCAAATGCACGTATCAGTCCGACAGGCATTAGCCACGATATAGCTGTGCTGGTTTTGAACCGTCGAGTTCGCTTTTCAAGAAGAATTAGGCCGGCTAGAATTGAAAGAACTAGTCGTGCACGTCCCGGAACCCGCGCTACTCTTATTGGCTTTGGACAGTCTGCTCCTAACACCTTTTTGTCTAATCATCTTCGTCAAATTCGCTATCAGGTAGTAAATGTCCGAGAATGTGAGTTTCCTGGTGTAAGCGTTGATTCTCATTCGATAGTTTGTGCAAGAACATTGAGGCGAGGACCGGTTGGTGGATTTCGTGGAGATTCTGGAGGACCTTTGGTGGTACGCATTCGGTCCCGTCGCAGAGCGTCGATTATTGCAGTTTTGAATGCCGGTACTAATCCATCACCGGATTCATCGGTTCCTGATATGTTCACAGATGCCACCACTGCTTTGTCGCTGATCAGATAAGCGATGACAAAATTTGCATAAAATACAGTATGCAGTGCTTCGATATGCGATACTCTGTTTCTTGCTACCGAAATATACATGTGTGGCTGAATGGTTTCTCTGCGTGTCATAAGTACTCAGATCAATATCGACTTTTAGCGGGAAAAATCTAGATATATTTAAACTAACATTTTACACAGAACATGAGATAAAATAGTCCTGGTAAATTTTACAATGCACTGACATCAATTCACTGTCAATACACCCACATCTCTACGCGTCACTAAACACACACACACACACACACACACACACACACACACACACACACACACACACACACACACACACACACACACACACACACACACACACACACACACACACACACACACACACACTGTGCGTCTCATTCCATCGCGTTTTCAGTACAGTTTATGCTTTTATTTTGTATTTATCAAATTATTGATTTCATTGGCCATAATGGACAAAATGCACGTGAGACAATGATGAAGCAAATTGGCCCGATTTTTGTTTTTTCTGACTTCTATAGTCCGTAGAAAGTATATTCACAATTAAAGTAGCATCATAGATCATAGCAGGAATCCATCAATAAAAATTTTCAATATCATAATTTCTATCTTATTGAATTCGTTTACTGACAATACTTGTCATTATATTGTATTCAATAGCATTTACAATTTCAATGGTTATTAGCAAAATACATTTTTATGCGCAGTTGGTGAGAAAAAAAGTTTATGTGTAAACATCTGTTTATTTCCCAATATGCCCTGAACAATCCGAGAAAATTTGAATATTCATTATATTTTTGGTCACTGCCAGGGGAAGACAAAAGGTCATGCACAGGTAACTCTCTTGAGCCTCTCAAAGACAAAGAGTCGGATGTAGATGATCTAGGGATCGGAGTGAGCTAGTGTAGAATGTAGATGCTCTAGGGACCGGAGTGAGCACATATAATTTACTGTTGCTTGGCGCCAGGGTAATTGTGCAGACGTCCCACATCACGGTATGAAACAGCAACAGTCGCATGTGAATATCATCACCGTGGGTTACGCCAGTGTTTCACCAGTAGGAACATCCTGTATGTCCAGAAACAAATCAGCCAAAAGCAAGAAGACTTAATCTCTTCAATATGAGTGAAACGAACGCGGTTTTTCCACTTGTATGAACAGCTCTTCAGTCTCGGATCACATTGACAAGCGACATATAGCGAATAAACGGGCCGACTGAGACATGTCATAAGGTCAAATCACTTTCAGATGCGTCAGTCTCAACAGCAAAGTGTACATTATCATCTAATCGAGATGTCCTCGCAATATTTTTTTCGTGCCCTTGTACGCTGAAACAGCGGCCAGTGGCATAGGCATGGTTTGGGTGGACGCTAGTTCACTGGCAGTAGGGGTGGCTTTAGAGGTAGACGGCAGTATTGTTGAAGATTGTTGTTGGTTACGCAAGGACTGTGACTCACATATTAACATCGCTGAGCTGGATGCGGTGCTAAAAGGCATGAATTTGGCGGCTGCATGGAAGATGAAAAGTATTCGACTAATGACAGATTCGAGATCAGTGTTTCATTGGCTGAGTGACTCACTCTCCGGAAGAGCAAGACTGCGTACCAAGGCGTCAAGCGAATTGTTAATCAGGAGACGGATCTCAACGTTTCAGACCATAGTGCAAGAATATGCCTTGTCGGTTAGTGTTCATTGTGTGGGTTCGGCTTTTAATCGTGCAGATGCTTTGACAAGAGTGCCGCAAATGTGTGTGTGTGGAAGTGTAGCGTGAATGTGAATTTTGGTGTTTGGGATTTCTGGTGGGCCGGAGGTGCTTAGTTCTGTGCTGCTCTTTGGTGTAATAATATAGCGTTGATTTTTATTTGGTGTTCGTACATTGTCATTTGTCATTGACGAGAAGATTAAGTTTCTCTGACAAAGAATTCATTGGGAATATCGCGAAAACAACCGACAGTGCGTTTCAGAGAGCTATTGTCGTTTGGCAATGGAAGGCACACTAGGGATACAATGTAACCCGGTTATAAGAGAGAATTTCGTCTTCTATACTTTACGTGTAATTTTCTCCGGATATAAGATAACTCCGAATATATGGTGGAGTGTGACATTACCGAGTGTTATCGAATGAATTGTTTTTTTGCTTTCGAACTGTCTTCTCTGGAATTATTTACTTTTTTATCTCTCTTTCTCTCTACATATTTGGGTGCTTCCAGTACATGGTATCACCGCATGGTGGTAATAGTGCTTGCACTCTTCTCATGCTACTGGACTTGCTCATAATTAATGATAACACTGGGTAACACAATTGTTTTTTTTTGAAAAATCGTCCGGGGTTTTCCAGCGGAATTAGACTGATTGTGATGTTCTGAGTCCGAAAATATCATTGGTTTTTCTCAATCAGGTCAGGGTTTTTCGCTACGGACATTTAAGAAAAAACTATTTTTCGTTCACAAACCCAATTTCTGCGGATCATAAAAATTCGGGTTTTTTTTCCTGGGGAAATAAAAGTCAACGTATCCAAATTTATTCATTTTCTATATACTCGATTACATTTGAAAAGCTTGATACATGTACATGACCGTTACGTGACACAATAGTTCAAAGTTCACGGCTTGAATCGCCATTTCTTCGATTTCCGTGTGTGAGCAGCTGCTGGGTTGTCTCTCTTCAGCGACCAGCAGTAGTCCGCGAGCATGACAGCGTCCCACATACCCTGGTACCTCTCCTCCATTTGACGCATGCCCTCATGGAACCTTTCTTCCTGCTCGACGCTGACCGCACCAAGGGTTTCAGGAAACTTCTCCATGTGTGAGAACAAGAAATGCATCTTTACACTCATCAAACACCCGAGGTTTTGAAAGCTCTTTATCATGCTGTTGATGAGTGTGGCGTGGTTTGCTGCCTTCTTATTCCCCAGGAAGTTGTTCATCACCTGCACAAACGACCTCCTGGCGGCGTACTCCAGCGTGTTCATGGATTTTTCGAACTCTGTGTCCTTGATGAGCTGCTGTATCTGAGGGCCATCGAAAATGCCGCTTATCGCTTATGGAGTAAGCTTATCAATTGTCATTTCTGGAAAGGCTCGCCACAGGTAGTTGAAGCACTTCCCATCTTTGTCCAGAGCGCGCGTGAACTGTTTCATTAGCCCAAGCTTGATGTGAAGCGGTGGGAACAAAATATTTTCCCGGTCAACAAGAGGTTTGTTTATCATGTTGCTTGCCCCATGTTCTAACTGCTCTCGCGCCGGTCACTTTTTCTTCACATAGTGCTGGGCTCTGTATCGACTGCCCCACTTACATATAAAGCATGGGTACTTTGTGTTCCCGGACTGCTGACCAAGTAGAATGTTCACCATCTTAAGGTCGACGCAGATGAGCCATTGGTGCTGCTCATATTGGTTTTTGTCGAGCACGTACTTGCAAGTACTCGTAATTTCTCTTTGAGAGTTGTGGAGTGCGCAAGAGGAATTGAGGCAAACTCGTTCACATTGTGGATGATCACACTCTTCAAAGAGCGCTTGCTACTATCTATGAAGAGTCGCCACTCTCTCGGATCATATTGAGGAGCGCCGAGTTTAACAAGGAGACCGGCGACATCTCGGTAGTACTCGAGGTCTTCTTCCTGGCAGAAGTAGCTCATGTAGTCCTGATGGCTTCTACGAAAGAGCGTGATACGCGGATCTTCGCCGAGTATATTTTCCTCTTTGAATCTGGAGGCCAACATCTCGGCGGAAGTTTTCGACAAGCTGAGATCCCGAACCAGAGCATTAAGCTTACATTGTGAAAAGGGCTGTGGACTATCTTGTGTTTCATACTCCGCTTGTGTATCTCCTCCCTCATATGCAGTGGTGGCCTCGTCGTCGCTGGCAGGAAGCTCTCTGCACGCTGGTACAGGATGTTCCTCGCAGTGAGCAACTGGACGGCGGGCAGATGGAAGATCGGGTTACTGGAGGCTGCAACGATTCTTCCGGTAGATGCCAGTAGTATTGATGGCGCAGAAGTAACAATCCGATTCATGGTCAGGCTCCCTCCAAACCATCGGAATCCCAAACTTCAGTGAAGTTTTCATGCCCTCCGTCCACCGCCGAAGGTATTCCACGCACGTCATGTACACCATGTGCGGTTCCCAGGACTTACCTTAGTCACCCAGCTTGACCTGAAATTAAGCCTGGTATGCGCGCTTCACAAAGCTTGTGATGCTTTTCACACACGGTCCGCATACACGTCCTCGCAAATAGCCAGTCGCTCAGGTGGCAGGCTGTCAGGTGTTTTGTCACCGGAACTATCGGCCGCCTCGTCCCGTCGGCCATCGCCGCTCAGGTCCAAGCTCCATCAGCCGGGTAGCTCAACATCTCCGCGATTGTCGGTGGCATCCACATCCCAACTGCCGCTGGTCGGTTCCACGCCGCCATGAGTGCCTGTTCCATCTATGCCTCCACTATGGCCGGCACAGCGACGCTTACGCAGGTCGCGCACATGGCGCGGCATGCCATCTACGCACACGACGTGCTGTGAGACGACCCTGGTCACCTTACCGACGATCCACGGCGTCGTACACGACGGGATCCGCGGTTTCACCCACACCTCGTCACCAACGGCAAACACTGCTGTCTGGTCGTCATCAGTGTCCCTGCGGCCGGTCTCAAAAGGAAGACACCACTCGTATCTGAAAATACACCTCGAGGGTATTGTGTCCACCTGAGTCTCTTTGCGCGGCGTAACGTTGTACCAGAACGTCGCTTCCTCCGGGGAAATATGTCCCCTCGCTGCTATCCTTTTGATCGTACGGTGATTTCGCTCCACGATTCCGTTACCGCCCGGGGCGTATTCGGCTCGGAATCGCAAAGAGATGCACCACTCGTCGGCGAACTGCTCCACCGCCGCCGACCGGAACGCCGTGGAGTTGTCCAGCAACAGCTCCTCAAACGGCCCAAGCCCAATTACAATCTGCCGCAACTGAGCTATGATGCACGACGCCGTCTCATTTAGCAATCTGCGCCATCCGGCAAGACATGATCCACCATCGACGGGTAAACGCCGGCATCGTCATGAGTGACGTCGGCTGCCACTCTATACCAGTCTTTGTCCACGGCCAGACTGCCCTGACCTACGAGGTTCTCCTCTCTTACCGCTGGATTGATACGTTGACAAGCCTCGCATCCAGCTAACTCCGCCTTCACTTGGGCTCTCATCAAGTCACTCCGCAATTGCTGACCCAGATACAACGTCCTCTCGACACCTAAATGATGGGGCAGATGAGGCGCTCAAACGGTGTCCTTGATACTCCTCTTCGTAGCAATGGCTGCTGATATTGCCACCTCCTCCTCACCAACGTCACGATGAACAAGCCACTTCTTGGCCACTCTGGTCATCTGATCAGCTTTGTTCTCCACCGTTGTGACGAACTGGAGAGAAACTGTCAGGCCATGATCGGCGTTCGTCTCATTAATCACCGCCAGTCGGCGCTTCACCAGCATCTCGGCAGAACCTTTATTGCGGACACGGTTGCGCCTCTCGACAGTGCTGTTCATCCAACTAAGCACTAGTCGAGCCTGTCGCGACGGTGAACGTCTTGCACCCCCATGCAATCGCCATATTGATGCCACGACCGACTGCCTCCAGCTCGGACACATTAATGTGTAGAACATCGGTCTTCTTACGGAGCCAAGTAGCATCCTCAACGACGCAGCCGTTCACCTCGACCACCACGCCAAGCGCCAGCGTGCTCGCGTCAGTCCGCACAGTGACGTCTCCAGCTGCGTTCACGTCCCATCGACCCTTTACCGGGTCTGCCTTCTGAACACGCTGCAATAGCTCAGACACAAGCACACACACAACATTCTCCAACGGGTTATCCCACGACCCGCCACACCCCAGCCGTTTAAAAAAAACTGCAATGGGGGCGCAATCACCCGGCAACGGGGTAATGGCCGATCAAGCGACCACATATAGAAAACGACCCACGTTCGGTCAACCCTGTAAATTCGGTTGCAGCATCACGAATAGCTGTCCCTCTCGACATATTCAAGTACCCAGCGGGTCCCTTCCTCAGAGCAATTCCCAATAATCGACCCCATCTAGGCACTCCGGCTCCTTAGTCTCAAAGCCATGCCTTCGCAGATGCCCCCGAAGCTGCTGCACGCTCACATCGGACATCCTCACGATGATATCGTCGACATAGTGATATGTCGCATTTCGCACCTTCTCGTCCAATGACAGGACCTTTCGAAGAATCAGCGTCATTATTCTTGGTGCACATGAGAGGCCGAAGCCAGCCGCGTCAACGCATAATGTACACCATTATACCTCACGACCTGATACTTTCACAGATCTAGGCTCACGTGGATCTGCAGGTACGCCGAATTGAGATCAACTACGTTGTTCTCCCCCAGCCATTGCCTCCATTCTCTGATCTTGTCAGCACACACTGGCACACCGTCATCTCCTGTGTCTCACTCGACAAAGCCGTTCAGCTCACGGTAATCCATGACAGGACGAACTTTGTCCTTCGTTGACTGGACGACGGCCAAATGCGGGATGAGCCCTTTTACTGGGCGGTGCCATGGAAGCCTTGTATGCCATGGACCGGCCTTTCTCGATCCAAGCTCCGGATCTCGGCATTATATCTCTCGCCCACTCCAGGAGCTCTCGTACATCTGTACTCCGCCACGCTGTTCTGTAGCTGGTCCGGCTCTTTGTCAGACCACCGCCAGCTCACCGTCCATCGGCCATCAGCGAATGCCGCTACGAAGTCCTTGTCGACAACTTCCAGCGGCTGCTGACTCTCCGTGGTACCTGCCAACATAAACCTCACACGCTTCGTCGATTTATTTGACACATACTTCCGCGCCGGCGCACGACGGCACCCATCGGGGTAAGGTTTTCCCCATTCAACGGTGTATATCGAGTCAGCACCCCTCTTCACTTGCACGCCTCCCATATGGTCGACAACATTGTTGCCTAGGGGGCACTCCACACCGAGGTTTTCTAAGCCCTTCACTACGAGCCCGGAAACTCTAAAACAGTGTCCCTGCAGCCATATTACTACATCACAGGACCTCGTCTCATGAGAAGTCCTACCATCCGCCGTAATTAACGTTCGTCCCCGACGGGGAAGTGATCCCGCCACCACCCGTGCACCAACAATTGTGCACTCACTTCCCGTGTCAACCAGACAGCGAGATCAACGTCCGTTAAGAACAGCTTCAACGACCGGCATACGACGCGAGGTCAATACACCGGTCGTCCCTCGAATCGCCCGGAACTCGCGGCGTACCAAATGTGCTCCGCTGATGACTCCACTCGCGGAGCAGGGACTCACCTTCGCTCCTTTACAGGGGCCGCCGCTTAGTTGCGGTTGACGTCCATGTCGGAGGACGCTGCGCCCCCTGCTGCGCCCTCCGCATGAAAATGCGAGTCTGATCGAGCTCGCGGGCAGTGTGAAGTTGCCGCCGACTCCTCGCAGTCACGAGTGAAATGCCCGTGCTTGCCACACCGGTAGCACTGCACTCAGTAGCACTGCATTAGAGCGGCAAAAAAGAGGACTCCCACATGCTCATATATTACTATGGCTAATTTCCCATATAAATCCTAACGATATAGACTCCATGATTTCAGCAGAGCTTCCTCATCAACAGAGTGAGCCTATACTCTTTGATATCGTAAAGAGGCACATGGTACATGGACCATGTGGCGCTCTCAATCACAATTCCCCTTGCATGATCAATGGTAAATGCTCGAAAAATTACCCAAAGCGGCTTCAACTGAACACGCAGATTAGCGAAGATGGCTATCCCACTTACAGAAGAAGATCAATTCAAGATGGCGGCTACCGAAATACGGTGGGAGAACATGATATTGATAATAGGTGGATAGTTCCATATTGTCCAGTACTGTCGAAAATTTTCGACGCGCATATCAATGTTGAATATTGTAACTCTGTAAAATTAATAAAATACGTTTGCAATTACATAAACAAAGGTTCGGATGCGGCTATGTTTGCCCTTGGAAATGAAACGATGCACGATGAAGTAACTCAGTATCAGCTTGGTCGATACTTGAGTACCAATGAGGCCTTGTGGCGTATATTCGGCTTTTCCATACACGAACGCTTTCCTGCAATACAGCAGCTGGCTGTTCACCTTGCTCAGCAGAGGCGATCTGACAACAGAGAGAGGTCCGCCGCCACCCGAGATGCTGAGACCGAGGCTCAGTCTCAGTCTCAGCAGAGGCGATCTGACAACAGAGAGAGGACCGCCTTCACCCGAGATGCTGAGACTGAGGCTCAGTCTCAGGAGAGGAGACTGCTCGATAGTGCACAAAACCACCAAGCCAACACAAATCGGGCAGGTGCTGGTTATACGGAAATGTTAGTGTTTGATGCTGTTACAACTTCAATCATAGTCTGACTAAAACATAACTGTGCTGACCAACTCAAACATTCTTCCACGCAACGGGCGGGTTTTAATGCTAGTTTATATTAAACAGTGAGTATTGTATAGTTTTTTCACGCTGATTTCATATCTGGAGTTAATTTTTTTCTCAATCTCTAGTTTTGTTGCAATAAACGTATTTAGAAATCACACAACTTTGCATCATAACGTTGAGGTTGTATTGTATTATGAAAGATATGCTTTAAAATATATTATACGACTATTTAATATAGCTGGACAAAAACAAAGTAAGTGCTAGATAACATAAATGTCTTTAAAATATCACAATTTGAAGGAATTCCCCAAATTAAGAGTGGTTATACTCTCTATTATACTGCCAATATACTCTATATTATGACACTTGGTTTTATTTGGTGGCAAAGCCCTATTGCTATTTAACTGGCATGAATTTGCGCTTGTAACATCTGGGTCTGTGAATGCTCACATCGGCGTTTGGTTCTACTGAAGTAACCTGTCATCATATGTTTGTCCCATCTCCCTGGGTAACGTTCTCTCATGGTCTTGAGGTCTTGATGGGAGCGCTCACCTTGCTCGTCAGTTACAGCTCCTAGACTATGAGGGAATGTATCAACACGACTGTTCAAGTAGTGTAGTTTGTCATTCATGTTCTATCCAAGGTCACGAAAATCTGAAAACATACTCTCTACAAGGTTACATAATTGAGACATTTTTTGTTACTGAGAAACCTTGCTATCAACAAGCGGGAGGTCCGTGTCAAGAATCCCGGTGGAAAATATTTTCATTGGGCTAATTCTATAATCCAACATCCCTTGTTTCTCAGCAATAAATGGGTACCAGATATCAGTCATGTGTTGTGTCATGCATTCTGGGGAGGTGGCCCTCTAGCACAAGGTCTTCTGTCCTTCTGGCGCCATAGCGTGGAGATGGTCGTTTCTGCGGTGACAGCGCGCTGCACGGGACGCAACTGAGCTCATTAGCTTCGGCTTCTTCCCGTGTAGCAGCTGTAATTTAGGCCTTTAACATTTATCACAGTCATGTGAATGCAAACCATGCTTGTCATTCATCTTTTTGACTAATTCTTATCACACACAAGTGTACGAATCTGTGCTTCATCAAGCACCTCTTCCTTAATATTATCGAAGCTCAAACTAGGGAGCACATACAATTTGTATTGGAAGCATTCCCCTTCAGGATTATACGCCTTCACACATTGTTTCATCAATCCAGCTTGATATGAATGGAAAGACGTATGATATGTTCTCTACTGACAATTGGATTGTGGGCAATATTTGGCATATCGGCTTTCAGGGTATCAAGCATGTATCATTTCTTCTGGACCCAGTTATTGTCTCGAGCTCTACTGTCTCACATGCACCGATAGCAGGTGTACTTCGTAAATCCTTTTAGTCGTCATAGAAGGAAATTGACTATTTTGAGGTCCACACAAATTATCGAGTTTTGCTCGTAGTATTTTAGTAGGCCAATCAGTTTTAAATCACAGATGGCATACGCACTCACATACACACAGACACTCGCAAACTCGCACATACACTAACACGCACACCGTCGCAGGACATGTACAATTTGCAAACACATACAATCGTACAGGTAAAGCCCCACACAAAGACAAGCACACTCAGAGCCGTTGCGAGGACTTATGCCCCCCCGAAGAAAACACTTTGGGCCCCCATTATAAATATAGTATCAAATAATGACTTTATTTATTAGACATAATCGCAATACAAGCTCAGGTGAAAACATTTGAGCAAAAAGGTAAAGGCTGTACATGATTAATATGATAAATTATAATATCATACGTGAAGCAACGGGCCCCTCAACATTCGGCCCACCCTGGCCCGGGGGTACGGGGGGCGGCTGCTACGGCTCTGAGCACACTAACATGTTCACATAATCACTCACACACAGTATATAACTCTCTTTCACCTTACACCATCGCACAACAATATCTTAAAATATTTCATCAAAGTACTTGCCGGCTAGCCAGTGGAAGCATCGCAGGCAATATACCAATATGACAACAATGGAAACACTGGGGTTTGCCACTGAATGGAAAACTCCAAATTGCATTAAAACTGGAGCATGCAGAGCTAAACCGAGTTCAGATTTGTATTCAGCGGACCAAAATACGTAAGAAATTGTGAAAAAATATTATGCAGTAGAAAATTTGAAAACAATGTGTTCCCCTGTGGTATTGAGCAGTTGCCACGATTTCCATCCTCAGGTCCACTTCTAGTAATTTCAATATGGCTCTGCTGTTAGAAAATGTATATTATATTGGTTTGTATAGATTGCTGGTAGTATTGTCGTGTGTGGATACATTCATAATTATGTATGTATCCACACACGACTATTATAATTGTGTACGTTATGTGTACATTGTCATATGATTTAACGTAATTCTCTTTGTTTTACGCCTAATTTTGTACACGTGTTTGTGCGTCACACTAATGTATTCTGAATTATATTAGTCGCAGTTTGAATTGGCAAGATTGGTTCACATTTGTGTCCTTATTCACTCATTTGTGTTCAATTTGTGCAACAAGTTATATAGCAAGGGAATTCTGGGTTAAATCTAACTTGTCGATGATTTAACTGATTTTGTTTTGCATATATTGTGGGTCTTGCTTTGCGAGGACTGGAGGAGTGTTTTTACATCAATTCACGTGGTGTGTTAGTGATGTTGTACCATTATTGTTGATGACTTACTTTGTTATGTAAAATACGTTGTTTTTTCTCGGACCAGCACTAGATCTGCGCTCATGAGCTCGTCGTCTCCGCGTTTGCTCATCGAGGAATTCGATAATGAAGCTGAACCATATTTATTCACGGTATTTGTGTGTTTTTCGCTTGCTGTGGAATTTGTTCTTCATTCTGTGTGACCCTGTTGGTCAATTGTTTTCCTGTTTTTCTCGCTAATGGTGGATAGATTCGTGCACCCCTGAAAGCATGCGCCCAACTTTTCCGTCAACCTCATCAATCTGCCTTTCACACGTGTTTTTATCCATCTTTGCTTTCTTTCAACTGTCTTCCTTCCCTCTTTCTTCTATTTTAGTTGCACCCTCCAAGGCTTTGCGGTTTTGAAATTGCCTGTAGTGTAGTAATATTCAAAGTCGGTTTTCGGCGTTTCAACTTCAGCTGATCAAAACCGTGGCAAGCACCTCCACGAACCTCCCCCACGGCGGGCCTTGGTGCTAGCTTCCTCGATGTGTTCGCCAATCTGGTTCCTGAGTGATGCGAGGGTTCCTGTGAAAAAGTAAATAAACAATGCTGTCTTATGTTTTATAGTTATTCTTGGAAAAACACCTTTTAATCCTTCTAAACTGTGTGCGAATAGATAATGCATAATGATAGATAGATATGCATAATTGATCTCTTTTCATCCAGGAAATATAATGTATCTTGTCAACAGTCTTATCAGCTAGTCGAAAAATAGAGCTGCATGTTATAATTGAACGGTACGAAACGGGCGAGAGTTTGAAAACTATATCGGCTTGCCGTTCAAGTAGAGCTTTTATTTTTCTGATATGATGTTGATGATGGTGTGAAAGTGCAGTGTTACATGGTTTTGTGTGTGAGTGTGTGTGTGTGTGTGTGTGTGTGTGTGTTTGACATGGGATTCACTGTGTTTATGGCGGGCGATTTTTCAGCACAAAAACGGTATCTTACGAGCCATTCGATGCGAGTCATAAAGATGTGGCTTCTTTTTTCATCCAGTCTCAATTTTCAGCAGTGCGTCACAATTTGCCGCCGTGATTGTTAAAGTGCGCAGGAACTCGCCGTCTGGGCTTTTTTGAAATTTTTGATGTAGTCGAAGGGGTTGCTTTCCACACTGATGCACAACTATAAATATAAATATACACGGGTGTAGATTCGTCTCGAGGCTCGGGGGATGAAATCCATCTTGCATTAGTGCATTAGTTAACTCAGTTGGCCAATTGCATAACATCCTCAACATTTTTCGGCCTATTCAATTACAACAAATATGACTCAATGAAAAGTATATTGCATATAATTGCATACACACACACTTGTCGTGTATTGTTACTTTTTACTATGCGGATTTTGATGTCTTTTGATATACCCAATGAACTAAACTCAGCGTAATTATCGGGGGGTATAATTCATATTACGACCCCAGTCAAATTTTCTGGTGTGTATATATATCCCATCTCCCCAGGATATACGCCCATACATGATAATTTTTGTTTCTGGTCATAGTGATTACACTAGCTTCTTTGTCGCCTTGTCTGTGACTTGAAGTGCTGCCATGTTTGTCTTTTCTGTCTTGTTTCGGCTTCAAGTTTGTCTTTTCTGTCTTGTGTCGACTTCAAGTTTGTCTTTTCTGTCTTGTTTCGGACTCAAGTTTGTCTTTTCGGGTTCAAGTTTGTCGTTTTCTCTGTCGCGCTGCCTGGCATTGCCGTGTTGTCGTGCACAAATCCGGCCGGTTCAGCTGTCTCATTTGCATATGCGTCGTTGTCATGGAGACGCAAAACACAATAATGCAACGTCTTCGTGCGTCTGCTGATATTTTGTAGTTGAGGTTTGCTTGGTAGATGGCGCTGCGATCGTCATTCACTGTGTCCTTTCAATGAGTGACGCACTGGCGCGCTATCAATATGAATTCGACATCGCACCTGCGTGCACGCCTGTGTGTTTGTGTGTATGTGTGTGTTAATTGTATTGCGAGTATTATGTACACTGTGTGTTCCGTGGTACAACCCGTGGTAGTGTTTTATACTGACCTCCAACACTAGCTCTCACACACTAACAAATACGCCCACACAATATAGTGTGCTTGAGTGCATTGCATTGCAGCTGAGTGTGAGGCGTCATGGTGCGTCGCTATTGCACAGTTTGTGGTCAATTTGACGCACTGGTCTATGTTAATCATGATGGCGGTGTGCGTGCCTGGTGCTGCGCGCCCACTTACACGCGACAACACAACGGCTTCCCAGTTTCGGTGAGTCTTAACCAGTGGTTCTCAACCTTATTGGAGGTACTCAACTCCACAAGTTTCATACATGCATACACTGAAACCTTTCGTATTTAAAGTATTATAAGAAAACTCACAAATCACGTAGGATCAAGACAGTCACTCAGTAGGCTACTAGTGAGTGGACCAAGCTGCTTGCAGCACAGATATCAAGGCCAAGCGATGTGGCGTGTGATTAACTGCAGCCAATGATGACCAAAACAGATCTTGACGTCACGAATCATACATACACACACACCCACACACGGAGAGAGACGTCCGCGAGATCGCGGGGGTCACAAGCGGTAGATCCTTGGTTCGAAGACCGCTGGAGGAGAACTTACTTTGAACGAATTTTATAATCCAACAGTCCCTGTCCACCCAGCAGTAAATGATGGTACCAGATATCAGTCATGTATTGTGACATGCATTCTGGGGAGGTGGTTCTCTCTAATACGCCTTCCGTCCTTGTGGCGCCATAGCGTGGAGATGGTCGGTTCTGCGGTGGCAGCGAGCTGCACGGGTATGTGTGTGCGTGGTTGTGCGTAAATGTGTTATGTGCGTGTAGTTGCGTGTATGTGTGTGTGTGTGAGAGAGAGAGAAATATAGAAACTGAAATGTTGATTTTGTTCGGACTCAATTAGAGTATGCAGCACAGCTCCTGATTTACACACGAAAATGATAAACAGTAACAAATAAACAACAAACGATTCAATTTGACATAAATATGAATCCAAATTTCGTAGTATAATCCAACAAATCAATTATATAACTTGAATGTTTTTTTCTCTCAAAAAGATCACGAGCGAGATCAAGAGCTGTTCTTCTATATGTATTTGTTTTGCATTAATAAAACTATTTGTATTTGCACAATTATAAAACTTTGGTGGGATATAGATATGTCGCAAATATTTTATTTGCTTACTTGTACAGTGTGTATGTGTGTGTGTGTGTGTGTGTGTGTGTGTGTCGTTTCACCTCATAAGGTGTGTTCACTTCATTTTGCCATAGTGGCATGGCTCACATCATTCAAGCGTGGTATCATTTTTATGAGAACTGGCTTCTTGTATGTCCCAAGAACAAATGTTTTGTATTGGCCGCATTATCGACCGCAACCCTGTCATGATGTATATGTGCATGTCCATGTGTGTGTGCGTGATTGTGTGTTTCACGTTGTACGTTGATATATCCAATCATACGGGCCAGCGCTTGTGTTGGCTTATTGGCTGCTCTAATAAATCCAGTTCATTGTTATCATATCAGCCTTCATAAGTCTATCAAACCTGACCTCATCTTCTGTTCAGCTAGTTTAGAAAGGCGTCGATGCGAGGTGCTCTTTGATTAATTACTGTATGTGTGTGTGTGTGTTTGTTTGTGTCGGTCGTTTTCGGTTGTTATTTTGTCCATGTGAATGTCATTTCGTTATGTGTTTGTATGCGTGTGTGTGTGCCCGTCCTTTGTCGTTTTGTGGTGGACATTGTGTTCTGTTTGTGTGTGTGTGTGTGTGTGTGTATTGGTTTGTGTTATGTGTGTGTTGGTTTGTGTGTATATTGTGTGTTGTACGCCATGTTTTCTTCACAGGTATTCATTAGTCTTTTTGTCATTTCCTTCTGCATGCCGTAATCAGAAGTATTGTGGTTTTCTATACATACTCGTTTGTGTATATCGGATGGTTGGCGTTGGCATTTAACAGTATTTTGAGTGTTTTTTCCAAGGAGTATTTGTCTATTAACAGTATGTAATCTGTTTTAAATTGTTCTTTTCCACAAAGCAATTTGATTTGAACTTGTCGATTAGCTTGTTGAATATTGTGTGTGTATTTTGTCTTTTTAAATCCACATAAATGTTCAAATATAGTGTGAACATCTTGAAGTTATTTTCAACCAAGTTTTACTCGGGTTAAAATCTCCTTGTTTCATAAATATTTCTGCAGATAATTTTTTCACTTATATAATGAATTTACGAATACAGGAACTTTTCTGGTTTTCCTTTCATATCTATCTATAGTTTCCGAGCATAAAACGAGGTGATTTTCTCACCAGTTTTATGCCTGTCTTGCAGACTAAAGTTGACTGCGTATTCACTCATCTTCTGTGCTTGTGTTGCAGGCGAGATCTTGCACCATTGCAGACGGTGAGGATGCCGAAGAAAAACAGGCAAGTTTGTGTGTTCTTGTCATTGCTGTCTGTGTGTATCTGTGCGTATATATGTGTGTTTGTGTGCTCAGTTTTCTAGTCCTGTGTTGGCTGAGTTTTTACTGGTTATTTTTGAAACGCAATCTCACTGACAATCTCAGTTGTTTTGATGTCTGAAATTTGTTAGTACATAAAATTTCAGCTGATTTACACATATTTCATCATTATGCTATGTTTATTAGCAACATTCTCTTGATATCAACGCTATATTTTCCAATTTTTTTTATTGAATTTAATTGATATAGCAGCTTGAAAATATTAAAGTTGTTTTTATTTAATATAATTATGCAATGTATTTGGTTATTGCTCGTGCTTTCCGAATCGTCTATTTGCTTATCTTTGGTGTTCTGTTTTGTTCTGCAAAAGAACTGTCACGTTGTTCCTCAACATCAATACATTTTCATATTTCCTCCCCTTCTGCATTACCATACAGTTCTATGGACGGCCAAATGTGTATGTGTATGTATGTGTGTGTGTAAGTGCAGAGGCGTAGCTATCTGCTCCCGGGGCGTCAACTATTTTTCCGCCCCCTATCATGCATGCTTGTGGGTCACTTAGTCGCAAGAGATTGTGTGCATTTCAACACGACTGTAATAGGCAATTAGCAAGTACATATGTCGATTTAGCTGAAAAGACGAACGTCTTATAATCACAATAGTACATGCTTCCAGTCACCTAATCGGAGAAGATCATTAAAACAGCAAATATGAAACAGTATATACAGAAATGACACTCGGATATAGCTGATAATTCAACGTGTTCAGCAGTTCTTGTGTCGCCCACTGAAGCGTTCCGCCCGTTGCGGACACCCTCCCGCACCCCCACGCTACGCTACTGTGTGTGTGTGTGTATGCGGTCTCGTAACACAATACGTGAATTGTTTAATGTCAGTGTGGTTTTTGCACGATTAATATCGTGCAAAAAACACTCTCATTTCACCTAGTGCTCTGCATTGATGTTCTGTCACTGTTTGTGTGGGTGTGTGTATGTGTGTCTGCGTGTGGGTGTCTGTGTGTGTGTCTGCGAGTGGGTGTTGGTATGTGTGTGGTCTAAGTCGAGCGTGTAAACATTCATGGCTACCAGCTCTGTCAAGTACACCCGTGTCATGTCTTGTAATATAACCAGTGAAACTCCGTCTATTGCGAGCTTATATTCACTTGTCGAGTTGTTGGACCGCATGCGATTATCATTAGGCTAGTAATATGTTCAGGCTGTTAGTGTGTTTGTTTGGAGACCCCTGTGATACTGCTGAAACTACACTGGACCATGGACGTAGATCCTCGGGGGTGTGGGGTATAATACCCTCCACGAAATTGCTGGTTTGAATATTCAATTATACCCCCTGCCATGATTCTACAGAGTTCAGTTTATTGTATGTATCATCATCAAAATCAGCATAGCAAAAAAGGAACAATATGCATCAAGTGTGTGTGTATATGCAATTATATGCAATATACTTTTCATTGCGGTATGCGTGTTGTAATTGAATAGTCCGAAATGGTTGAGGGTCTCATGCAATTGACCAACTGATTCAACTTTGAACAGTAATGCATGGTGGCTGTCATCCCCCGAGCTTCGACACAATTATAGGCTCTTGCACTAGAATGCACTACGGTATGAATATCTCTTCGGACCAACATCAGTAGCTGGGTTATAGAGCAGGTTTAAACAGCGAGATATCGAGTTTCCAGCCCAACTTGTTTCATAAACGTGGTGGTTAATTGAACCACTTGTATATTGAATAGTATGTTATACTCTGATGATATAACTGTTATGAAACAAATGTTACATATGTGTAACATGGGTTCTAGAGGGTTAACTGTTCTTATTCAACTGTAGCATTAGCAATTTCCATTTTGACAACTCTTTCCACTAATACGAGATCTTCAGAAAGTTTAAGTGAGGCTATTGATGGAATAATTGTCGTCCATTTGAACTTGTTATCGCTGGAATCTGCAGATTTTAACTCATTTGTCCGTAGCTCGTGAAAACTCGTAAATGGGGACCACAAGCCGAATCCTACGAGAAAAAAAGTGTTATGTGACCACATGAAATTTTCAAATCTAGCGATTATATATATATATATATATATATATATATATATATATATATATATATTCTTTATATATATGTATATACTCGTATATTTATTATTTATATATTATACTAGCATTAAAACCCGCCCGTTGTGCGGAGGAATTCATAACATGAAACTCATATTAAATTCATAAAAATATGGAAATTAAAAATGAAATAGGGTAGACTCATAAAAATATTAATCAATTGAAAATTCTAAGTTGAATTATTTTTATTTCGACTAAATATTTCCCCTCAGTCCGCCTTAGTCATTTTTACACCCGCCCGTCGTGCTGAATAATTCAGAACTCGAACACGATCCGTTCTGGATCTTGAAGTCAAATCCTTTGGATTTGTCTATGGATTAATTCTACAGGGGAAATTGAACGTTCTATTGTCTATAGTTGCTGCCCGCGGAGCATTTATATTAAAAAAAATTATCTCTTTTTAAATGAACCATTTGAAAAAATGAACTTAAAAATGGAAACACTTTTTTAATACCCGCCCGTCGTGCGGAACAATTCATACAATAAAATTCATATTAAATCCATAATATATAATGAATACAAATTGAAAAGCAAAAAATGTAACCTATAAATATCTTGACCAATAGAAAAGTCTAAATGTGAATATTTTTGTTTATATTTTGACAAATATTATCCCTCAACCCGCCTGATATATAAATCTGCCCGTCGTGTGGTATAATTCAGAACACAAACACGAAACAAACAATGAAAAATGATGAAATCTTTTCATCAGAATGTTTCCAAACTATATTTATTTCTTAACATCATTCTCCAACATTATTTGCTTAAGTACTATTTTACTTTTACCGCTATAATATTTATTGCTACAATTTATATATTTTCCGCTATCGTTAAAACCCAATATAACCTGAGTCAAACCTACCCAACCCAACCCAACCATCCAATCTTGACCGCCCTCAGCCTAGTCTGAGGTGATTTAACTTATCAGTTTGTGATCACAAAATATACTGATTCGATCATAATTTGTAATCAGAAGACTGAGATTATCTACCCCAGGGGTCCTAAACACGCGGCCCACCAATACTTTTCTCTCAACCCGCCAATACAGTATCGGAACCAAACTGTAAGGCAGCTAAATTCACATTTTTTGCATAATGCGATATAATTATACACCATTTAAGTCACCTTTACATTAGTGAGTCTGGATCTTGAAGTAAAGCGCGTGAGTTTTGTATATGGATTCATTCCACACGGTAAAATTGAATGTTTGAACCCACCCGTCGTGCGGAACAATATTTTGCCACATCTAAAATATAAACATTCATATTTAGACTTTTCTATTGGTTAAGACTTTTTATGGGTTTACTTTTTATTTTTTAATTTCTAATCGTTTTTTATTAATTCAATATTCATTATACTTTATTTATCGTTCTGCTCAACGGGCGGGTTTTAATGCTGGATGGTGATGTTGAGTTATGAATATATTTTGAAAACAGTATTATAAAAATTAATCATTTTTCATTGTTTTGTGTCTGAGTTCTGAATTATGCAGCACGACGGGCAGGTTTAAATATGAGGCGGTTTAGGCAAACTATTTTGTCAAAATAATATAAAAATATAGAACTTTAGACTTCTTATGGGTTTACTCTTTTCTTTATTAATTCATATTTATTTTCTCTCATTAATTGAATACAAATTTAATGGTATGAATTGTTCCGCACGACGGGCCGGTTTATATGCTAGAATTTCCATTGTTTGTTATGTGTTTGTGTTCTGAATTATTCCGCACGACGGGCAGGTTCAAATATGAGGCGGATTGAGGGATAATAATTTGTCAAATTTAAATTTAAAATATTCACATTTTGAGTTTTTTATTGGTGAGCGTATATACAGGTTAAATTTTTTGCGTTTTTATTTGTATTCAGTATATTTTATGGATTGGATATGAATTTTACTTTATGAATTGTTCCGCACGACGGGCGGGCTCAAATCTGTATATATATATATATATATATATATATATATATATATATATATGTCATACACGCACAAAGACAGACAGATAATTTCTTTTATATTTATATATACGTGTATGCTTGAATATGAGGTGACCTAACTGCGCGGGCTCAATGGTATAGATCAGGGGCTTCAAACGTAAACGAAGCGATGGATCATGTTCATGAGATCATTATGTCCCGGGGGCATGAACTGTAGACAATAGAACGTGTAATTTCACCGTGTAAAACGAGTTCATATTCAAAACTAACGGATTTGACTTCAAGGTCCAGAAGGGATCGTGTTCGAGTTCTGAATTATTCCGGACGACGGGCAGGTTTGAGATATGAGGCGGGTTGAGGGATATTATTTTGTCAAAATAACAATAAAAAATAATGAAGTTTAGACTTTTCAATTGATTAGGATTTATATGGATTTACTATAATTTTTTTTAATTTGCAATATGTATACTAATTAAATATGAATTTTACTTTATGAATTGTTCCGCACAACGGGCGGGTTTAAATGCTAGTCTATATATCTATATATATAAAAGAGATCCTCTGTGTGTGTGTGTGTGTGTGTGTGTGTTCACCATCCTTGGTCCATATTCTATCAGCTAATACTCGGCCACCACTTGGCGTACCCGCTAACAATATATACCATCACGTTGGAAATTTTCTTGTCTACACGATAGGATAAATTTCAAATTTCAAAAATAAGACCAAAAAAAGTTATCGCGGTGAAAACACAAAATGAACCCTGAAAAATGCGAAAATTGTGGTCAATGCTCTACCATCTACTCCTCATAAACCAGAAATGGTACAGCCAAACAGATTATACCACTGTGTAGAAAATTTTCTGTTCTACAAGATAGGTTATAATTCATATCCAAAAATAGAACATAAAAGATGTAAACATGACAAAGTTTCAATCTATATTCAAAATTATATTTATACTCCACGCGTCCGATTTTCTATACTTTTTTCTCTATGTATCAAAAACTAATTATCACACAACTAAATAAATAATACCATCATGCTGGGAATTTTGTTTGCTACAACACGGTATAATTTTTAATTTTCCAAAGTGTATTAAAAAAAAGTTACGGCGGTGTGAAGTCAAAATGACAAAGTCAAAAATGCAAAATTAGCACTGGAAACCGTGAATGTTTTGGTAAATATTCCCCTATCTATTCCTCATAAACCAGCATTGGTACAGCTATAAAAATTATACTATTGTGTAGATAATTTTGTGTTCTACAAGAAAAGTTATAATTTATACCCACAAATGATACAAAAAATGTGTAAAATTGGCAAAATTGTCAAATACATCCAAAATTACACTTGATCACCGGGCGCCTAAATTAATTCATTTTTCTACCTATTTCTCAGGAACTATTTGTCACACATTAAAATAAATTATATCATCGTGCTGGAAATTGTATTTTTTAAAATGCGGTATAATTCTTAATTTTCCAAAGTGTATCTGAAGGAAGTGACGGCGGTGTAAAGTCAAAAGGACATATTGCCAATTTGACAGCTATTATGCGCACTTGCGATTACACAGGAATATACTACTGTGTAGAGAATTTTGTGTTCTACAAGAAAAGGTGTAATTTATACCCACAAATGATACAAAAAACGTGTAAAATTGGCAAAATTCTCAAATACATCCAAAATTACACTTGAACACCGGGTGACTACAATTTATTCATTTTTATACCCATTTCTCAGGAACTATTTGTCATACATTAAAATTAATTATACCATCGTGCTAGAAATTTTGTTTCCTACAGTACGGTATAATTATTAATTTTCCAAAGTGTATCTGAAGGAAGTTACGCCGGTGTAAAGTCAAAATGTCATGTTGCCAATTTGACAGCTATTATGCGTACTTGCGATTACATATGAATATACACTGATTAAATTTCACTGAAGTCCAATCACAATTTACGCACTTGCGATTACACAGGAATATACTACTGTGTAGAGAATTTTGTGTTCTACAAGATAAGTTATAATTTATACCCACAAATGATACAAAAAACGTGTAAAATTGGCAAAATTCTCAAATACATCCAAAATTACACTTGAACACCGGGCGACTAAAATTAATTCATTTTTCTACTATTTCTCAGTAACTATTTGTTATACATGAAAATAAATTATACCATCGTGCTAGAAATCTTGTTTTCTACAATACGGTATAATTTGTAATTTTCCAAAGGGTATCTGAAGGAAGTTACGGCGGTGTAAAGTCAAAAGGACATATTGCCAATTTGACAGCTATTATGCGCACTTGCGATTACACAGGAATATACACCGATTAAATTTCACTGAAGCCCAATCACAATTAAGAATGCATCATATTATCTCCAAGCATGGATGGTGTGGTTTTATTGCGTACAGTTTAATTAATGCTACACTCTACTGAATATAAAGGCTTTATTGTCCTCAATAACGTTCCGCACGACGGGCGGGTAAAATGCTATTGGGAACCAAGTAAACTACTGAATTTAACTGTGTAATTTAATTGGTTTAATTTCAAGTTGCATAAGCATAAGTTGCATAAGGATATGGGTTGCAATATCATGTAATGCCAACTTATGCTGTTTTAGCGGAAGCATTAACCTGGAATTATAGAGATGACAGAAGGTTGCATTGTTTTGATAGTGTTGTGGAAAAACATGTTTTCTAAATTGAAACATAAATTTCACATTTAGACTTTTAGATTAGCTATAACTTTCCTGTGGGTTTGTTTTTCTTTTTCAATTTGCACTAATTTTTTTATGAATTGAATATTAATTATATTTTATGAACTGTTCCGCACGACGGGCGAATTAAATGTATCTATAAAGAGTGGGTTTAAATGATAGCGAGGTATATGATATTTTGCTAGCAGTAAATATTCTAGCGATAAAAGTAGAATAGCTCTTAAGCAAATGATTTTGGAGAATGATGTGAACCTTTAAATATATTTTGCGATCTGATGATATATGTATTAGGAATAATACGTAGCAGAATATAGATTGCATAATATAATATCGGCTGTAATATCAAGGGCTGCATTATCGATGTAATCCAAAAAATAACAACTGTATGAATATGATGCATTAGTGGAAGCATTAACCGGGAATTATGAGATAATATGATAATGGTGTAAGATTATATCGCATTATGCAACAAATGTGAATTTAGCTACCTTACAGTTTGGTCCCGATACTATATTGGCGGGTTGAGAGAAAAGTATTGGTGGGCCGCGTGTTTGGGACCCCTGGGGTAGATAATCTCAGTCTTCTGATTACAAATTATGATCGCATCAGTATATTTTGTGATCACAAACTAATAAGTTAAATCACCTCAGACTAGGCTGAGAGCGGTCAAGATTGAATGGTTGGGTTGGGTTGGGTAGGTTTGACTCAGGTTATATTGGGTTTTAATGATAGCGGAAAATATATAAATTTTAACAATAAATATTATAGCGGTAAAAGTGAAATAGTACTTAAGCAAATGATATTGGGGAATGATGTTAAGTAATAAATATAGTTTGGAGACAGTCTGATGAAAAGATTTCATCATCTTTCATTGTTTGTTTCGTGTTTGTGTTCTGAATTATACCACACGACGGGCAGATTTATATATCAGGCGGGTTGAGGGATAATATTTGTCAAAATAAGAACAAAAATATTCACATTTAGACTTTTCTATTGGTTAAGATATTTATAGGTTACATTTTTTGCTTTTCAATTTGTATTCATTATATTTTATGGATTTGATATGAATTTTATTGTATGAATTGTTCCGCACGACGGGTGGGTTTAAAAAAGTGTTTTTAGATCATTTTTTCAAATGGTTCATTTAAAAAAAAATTTTTTTTTAAAAATAAAAATGTTCCGCGGGCAGCAACTATAGACAATAGAACGTTCAATTTACCCTGTAGAATTAATCCATACACAAAACCAATGGATTTGACTTCAAGATGCAGAACGGATCGTGTTCGAGTTCTGAATTATTCAGCACGACGGGCGGGTTTAAAAATGACTCAGGCGGACTGAGGGGAAATATTGTGTCGAAATAAAAATAATTAAACTTATAATTTTCAATTGATTAATATTTTTATGAGTGTACCCTATTTCATTTTTATTTTTCCATATTTTTTATGAATTGAATATGAATTTCATGTTATGAATTGCTCCGCACAACTGGCGGATTTTAATGCTATATATATACATAAAGAAGAAATTATCTGTCTGTCTGTGTATGTATGCTTGAATATGAGGTGACAGAATTGCGCTGGTTCATGGTTCGCTGGTTCAATTATCAGGGGCTTCAAACGCAAACGAAGCGATGGCTCATTTTTATGAAATAAAAATGTCCCGCGGGCAGCAATAAAACGTTCAATTTCACCGTATAGAATGAATTCATATACAAAACTAATGGATTTGACTTCAAGAACCAGAACGGATGGTGTTCGAGTTCTGAATTTTTCCTCACGTCGGGCGGGTTTAAATATGAGGCGGGTTGAGTGAAAATATTTTGTCAAAATAAAATTAAAAATAATGAAATTTAGACTTTTTAATTGATTAAGGTCTTCATGAGTTTGCCTTATTTATTTTTAATTTGCAATATTTTTATGAATTGTTCCGCACAACGGGCGGGTTTTAATGCGGTTTTAATGCTATATATATACATAAAGAAGAAATTATCTGTCTGTCTGTGTATGTATGCTTGAATATGAGGTGACATAATTGCGCTGGTTCATGGTTCGCTGGTTCAATGATCAGGGGCTTCAAACGCAAACGAAGCGATGGCTCATTTTTATGAAATAAAAATGTCCCGCGGGCAGCAATAAAACGTTCAATTTCACCGTGTAGAATGAATTCATATACAAAACTAATGGATTTGACTTCAAGAACCAGAACGGATGGTGTTCGAGTTCGGAATTATTCCGCACGTCGGCCGGGTTTAAATATGAGGCGGGCTGAGTGAAAATATTTTGTCAAAATGTAAATTAAAAATAATGAAATTTAGACTTTTTAATTGATTAAGGTTTTTATGAGTTTGCCTTATTTATTTTTAATTTGCAATATTTTTATGAATTCTTCCGCACAACGGGCGGGTTTTAATGCGGTTTTAATGCTATATATATACATAAAGAAGAAATTATCTGTCTGTCTGTGTATGTATGCTTGAATATGAGGTGACATAATTGCGCTGGTTCATGGTTCGCTGGTTCAATGATCAGGGGCTTCAAACGCAAACGAAGCAATGGCTCATTTTTATGAAATAAAAATGTCCCGCGGGCAGCAATAAAACGTTCAATTTCACCGTGTAGAATGAATTCATATACAAAACTAATGGATTTGACTTCAAGAACCAGAACGGATGGTGTTCGAGTTCTGAATTATTCCGCACGTCGGCCGGGTTTAAATATGAGGCGGGCTGAGTGAAAATATTTTGTCAAAATGTAAATTAAAAATAATGAAATTTAGACTTTTTAATTGATTAAGGTTTTTATGAGTTTGCCTTATTTATTTTTAATTTGCAATATTTTTATGAATTGTTCCGCACAACGGGCGGGTTTTAATGCGGTTTTAATGCTATATATATATACATAAAGAAGAAATTATCTGTCTGTCTGTGTATGTATGCTTGAATATGAGGTGACATAATTGCGCTGGTTCATGGTTCGCTGGTTCAATGATCAGGGGCTTCAAACGCAAACGAAGCAATGGCTCATTTTTATGAAATAAAAATGTCCCGCGGGCATTTAGACTTTTCTATTGGTCAAGATATTTATAGCTTACATTTTTTGCTTTTCAATTTGTATTCATTATATTTTATGGATTTGATATGAATTTTATTGTATGAATTGTTCCGCACGACGGGTGGGTTTAAAAAAAAGTGTTTTTAGTTCATTTTTTCAAATGGTTCATGATTTGCTTGATTGTATGAGTTGCTCCGCACAACGGGCGGGTATTAATGCCATATATATACATAAAGAAGAAATTATCTGTCTGTCTGTGTATGTATGCTTGAATATGAGGTGACATAATTGCGCAGGTTCAATGGTATATATATACATAAAGAAGAAATTTTCTGTCTGTCTGTGTGTGTATGCTTGAATATGAGGTGACATAATTGCGCGGGTTCAATGGTATAGATCAGGGGCTTAATTGTTCCGCACGACGGGCGGGTAAAATGCTACTGGGAACAAAGTAAACTACTGAATTATTGTACCATATAGAACCATTAAATAAAAAACCATTATTATATAATAAAGAACCATTTGAATATTAGTTAGTTAGTTGTCATTAGTTGTTTTATATATAAAGAACCATTGGTGTTGGGGCTTAATTGTTCCGCACGACGGGCGGGTTTAAATATGAGGCTGTTCGAGGGAAAATGTTAAATGTTTTGCTTTTTAATTTGTATTCAGTTTTGTTTTATGGATTGAATATGCATTTTATTTTATGGATTGAATATGCATTTTATTTTATAAATTGTTCAGCACGACGGGCGGGTTTAAATATGAGACGGGCTGAAGGAAAATATGTTGTCAAAAAATATAATTGAATTTAGACTTTTCAATTGAGTAAGATTTTAATGAGTATATCTGTTTTCTTTTTTAATTTGCAATATGTTTATGAATTAAATATGAATTTCATCTTATGAATTGCTCCGCACAACTGGCGGGTTTCAATGCTAGACGGTGATATTAAGCTATTAAAATATTTTGGAAACATTATGATGAAAAAGTGTAGTCATTTTTCATTGTTTCGTGTCTGAGTTCAAAATTATTCAGCACGACGGGCATGTATAAATATGAGGCGGTTTAGGCAAACTATTTTGTGAAAATAAATATGAAAATATATAAATTAAGACTTTTGTATGGGTTTACTCCATTCTTTTTTAATTCATATTCCTTTTCTCTCATGAATTGAATACAAATTTAATAGTATGAACTGTTTCGCACGACGGGCGGGTTTACATGCTAGGATTTTCATTGTTTGTTACGTGTTTGTGTTCTGAATTATTCCGCACAATGGGTTGGTTTATATATGAGGCGGGTTGAGGGAAAATATTATGTCAAAATAAAAATAAAAATATTCACACTTGGACTTTTCTATTGAGTAAGACACTGATGAGTTTTCATTTTCTTTTTTAATTTGGAATATTTTTATGAATATGAATTATTATGAATATTAATTCCATTTTATGAATTCCTCCGCACAACGGGCGGGTTTTAATGCTAGTATATATATATAAAAGATCCTCTGTGTGTGTGTCCCACCCTTGTTGGTCCATTTTCTATCAGCTATTACTCGGCCACCACTAAACATACTCGCTAACAATTTGTACCATCACGTTGAAAATTTTCTTGTCTACACTTTACACTAAATTTAAAATTTTAAAAATTATACCAAAAAAAGTTATAGCGGTGAAAACACAAAAGTGATAGTGTTACACTTCTGAATTACTACACACGAGGGACGGGTGTGAATTTGAGCAGTGTTGAGGGAAAAACATCGTCAATAATTAAAACAAGAATTTACAAATTTGACTTTTTCTATTGGTCGTTTTTCATCAATTTTCTTTGTGTTCGTTTCGTGTTTGAGTTCTGAATTATTCCGCACGACGGCCAGCTTTAAATATGAGGCGGGTTGTGGAAAAACAGGTTTTCTAAATTTAAACATAAATTTCACATTTAGACTTTCATATTGGCTAAACATTCCTATGGGTTTGTTTTTCATTTTCAATTTTCACTAACTTTTTTATGAATTGAATATTAATTATATTTTACGAACTGTTCCGCACGACGGGCGGCCTCAATTGTATCTATAAAGAGTGGGTTTAAATGTTAGCGAGGTATATGATATTTTGCTAGCAGTAAATATTCCAGCGATAAAAGTAGAATAGCTCTTGAGCAAATGATGGTGGAGAATGATGTGAACCTTCAAATATATTTTGCGTTCTGATGATATATGTATTAGGAATAATACGTAGCAGAATATAAATTGCATAATATAATATCGGTTGTAATATCAAGGGCTGTAATATCGGTGTAATCCAAAAAATATCAACTGTACGAATATGATGCAATTAGTGGAAGCATTAACCGGGAATTATGAGATAATATTATGGAAAAAAGTTAATATATATAAAATTTTTTTTTATTGTTATTTTGTGTTTACATTTCGAAATTATCCCTGACGACAGGCGAATAATATGCCGTCAATTATTAGAATAAGAATATGCAAATTCAGAACAGGAAGTTTCTATTGGTTTAGATTTTACAATTTATAGTTTTCTATTTGACTGGTTGTTTGCATTTAAATATGTATTACTTTTGTTGTATTAATTGTTCCGCACGACGGGTGGGTTCAAACATTCAATTTTACCGTGTGGAATGAATCCATATACAAAACTCACGGGCTTTACTTCAAGATCCAGACTCACTAATGTAAAGGTGACTTAAATGGTGTATAATTATATCGCATTATGCAAAAAATGTGAATTTCGCTGCCTTACAGTTTGGTTCCGATACTATATTGGCGGGTTGAGAGAAAAGTATTGGTGGGCCGCGTGTTTGGGACCCCTGGGGTAGATAATCTCAGTCTTCTTATTACAAATTATGATAGAATCCGTATATTTTGTGATCACAAACTAATAAGTTGAATCACCTCAGACTAGGCTGAGTGCGGTCAAGATTGAATGGTTGGGTTGGGTAAGGTAGGTTTGACTCAGGTTATATTGGGTTTTAATGATAGCGGAAAATATATTAATTTTAGCAATAAATATTATAGCGGTAAAAGTAGAATAGTACTTAAGGAAATGATGTTGGGGAATTATGTTAAGTAATAGATATAGTTTGGACACATTCTGATGAAAATATTTCATCATCTTTCATTGTTTGTTTCGTGTTTGTGTTCTGAATTATACCACACGACGGGCAGATTTATATATCAGGTGGGTTGAGGGATAATATTTGTCAAAATAAAAACAAAAATATTCACATTTTGCCTTTTCTATTGGTTAAGATATTTATAGGTTACATTTTTTGCTTTTCGATTTGTATTCATTCTATTTTATGGATTTAATATGATTTTTTTGCATGAATTGTTCCGCACGACGGGCGGGCTTAAAAAAGTGTTTTAGTTCAATTTTTCAAATGGTTCATTTAAAAAAGGTAATTTTTTATAAATAAAAATGCTCCGCGGGCAGCAACTATAGACAATAGAACGTTCAATTTCCCCTGTAGAATTAATCCATACACAACACCAATGAATATGACTTCAAGATCCAGAACGGATCGAGTTCGAGTTCTGAATTATTCAGCACGACGGGCGGGTGTAAAAATGACTAAGGCGGACTGAGGGGAAATATTTTGTCGAAATAAATATAATTAAACTCATAATCTTCAATTGATTAATATTTTTATGAGTGTATCTTATCTCATTTTTATTTTTCCATATTTTTTATGAGTTGAATATGAATTTCATGTTATGAATTGCTCCGCACAACGGGCGGGTTTAAGGCTAGTTTATATATATATATATATATATATATATATATATAAATAATATATATAATATATATATATAATATATATAAATATATAATATATATATATAATATATATAAATATATTATATATATAATATATATAAATATAATATATATATATATATGCATAATAATATATATATAATATATATATATATATATATATATATATATATATATATATATATATATATATATATATATATATATATATATATATATATATATATGATATTGTTTTAGCCTGGAAGAATATTCTCATTCAGACAGACGAGATTAAACTGGATTGCCGCTTTGCAGTTTTCAATCTTCTTCTTTGTCGTCTCGATCGCTCGTGCGAGTTTTTGACGATCGCTGTTGAGCTTGTGCAGTAATTCGCCGATGTGTAACGTTTCGGAGCAGCCGGTCTCCATCCTCAGACAATGTGGTCTACTAAATGCCGTTTGTTCGTTGTCGAGTGTGTGTTTATATAGGTCGTCAATTGTATGTGTTATTTTCACGCCTCGTGTATGCGCGCGGTGTGCGAAATTCGCACCTATGGTCAACACTGCGCTATGAAATAGCGCATTGTTGTTATGTAAATTGCTTCCAAAACGGACAATAGGCGCTTGAAACTTTTGGAAGCAATTGCTTCAATTGCAGTAAATTGCTTCCAAAACGGACAACAGGCGCTTGAAACTTTTGGAAGCAATTTACATAACAACAATGCGCCCAAAAATCAACGTGCAATTGGAGGAAAATGGTGTTCTCCCCACCCAAAGACCCCCATCAAGCAGTGAGCTGGACGCGCCTATGCGCGAGGTGCCACAATCGGCGGCGCGCAGTAGCGTGAGCCATAGGTGTCATCGACCATAGGTGCGAATTTCGCACACCGCGCGCATACACGAGGCGTGAAAATAACACATACAATTGACGACCTATATAAACACACACTCGACAACGAACAAACGGCATTTAGTTGACCACATTGTCTGAGGATGGAGACCGGCTGCTCCGAAACGTTACACATCGGCGAATTACTGCACAAGCTCAACAGCGATCGTCAAAAACTCGCACGAGCGATCGAGACGACAAAGAAAAAGATTGAAAACTGCAAAGCGGCAATCCAGTTTAATCTCGTTTGTCTGAATGAGAATATATATAGATATATATATATATATATTTATATTTATACGTGTGTGTGTGTGTGCGAATGCTCACACAATGTTCAGGTGGTTGTGGGCATATGTGCCATGGAGAAGAAGTCCGGGTCTCGTCCAATGAGAGAGATTCTCACACGACTCGACGAGTTCGAGTACATCAGATGTCTGGTCTTTGCCGAGACTGTCATTCTCAAGGTCGTGTTTGATTCACTCACATTTACGCGTATGTGTTATGTTTAGGGCGTAACTTTTTGTGCGTCACATAACATAGGTTAGGTTAGGTTAGATATGATATCAGCATATTGTTGTTGTTACCGCATATATTTAGTGCTTACCGCCTATAGGACAGGCTAAGCTCAAATGCAGATGCACAATACAACTCTTGCTGTTACATCGGGCCCGGCCGGGGCCGGGCCCGATGTAACAGCGGCTCACGGCCCCGGTGGGCACACCGCAGGTCCGGCCGCCGCACGGGCTTTCGCAGTTACAGCCAGCACAAAAGCTGCGCGGCTGCGCGCACACGAAACCGGCCTTGCGGCAAGTGGGATATCACTTTAAGAAACGAACCCAACCGTTTCACCCCGCCAGGGAATCGAACCCTGTACTTCTCGTGCACAAAGCGTGCGTTTTAGCCACTCGGCTACGATGCAAGGCGAAGATATAATAGAACCCCGGATACAAGAGGCCCGGATTAAGAGTATTTCTTCGGACTCGTCTTCTATAGTTAACGTGTGATTTTGCCCGGATATAAGAGGCTACTTTATCCACTCCCGACAACTTTCTTATATTTGGGATACAATGTATATAAATGATAATTGGTTACATGAAAAAACTAATTAAACAATAGAGAATAACGGAGAAAAAGCATGCAGACTCTGAGCTTCTGAGTCTGCATAGAAGCTCCGAGTAATACTCTGGAGCACTCGAGACTAATATCAGCATATTGTAACTGTTGCTCTAGTTGATATGTCGCTTAAAACACGCCACATATGTGCGTCCGTGTACCCACTTGCTGTGTCATCGCAAAATGCTCATTCAATGTTATTTATTACTTGCTCATAGGCAATTCTGTTTTGTTATCATCCATTTTTATTGTAATTAATTTTTTATATGAAAAACGCGTGTTAAAAGTATTTGTACATTTATGCACATGTATTGTATTGTATTGGTTAAATAACAAGTTAATTATTCTATAGAAAATTATTGTATTCAACTTAATTTGTTTATACTCAATGGTTGGCATTATTTGATGATGTTTTGTATAGTGTTATCAGTTGTTGTCTAGTTATATTTTCTTATTTATATGTAATGTCACTCTCTCGCTGTCCTAAATCTCTGTGGTCCTCGCTTAACTCATTGAGTGGCCTGCAAAACCCAAGCCTTTCGTCTTCTCTCTCTGCCTCCGACCTTGCTGTATTTTTTTCCGATAAAATCCAAATTGCCATTTCTAGTATTTCTTCTCCTAACTCCCGCTTGACTCACACTAAATCCCACGATCATTTTACTCACTTTTCACATCTAGAGCTTCCTGATATCATCACTATCACTATCCTATCCGCCCTTTTCTCGACCGTCCCTCAGCTATTAAACTGATTCATTGTTTCATCTTTTCAAGAATCAACTACTGCAATTCTTTATATTTCCATGTACCTCGCTCCTCTCTGAAAATCCTGCAACATGTCATTAATAAATCTTGTCGTTTCGTGTTTTCTCCTTCCCACTCTCGTCATACCTCACCCTATCTCTACAATCTTCGGTGGCTTCCGATCATCCCTCGCATCCACTTTAAAATTTGCTGTCTTGTTTATAAACTTGTGCATGACCCTCGGCAACCTACATACCTCTCGCAGCTTCTTACACTCTCTAATAACTTTCTTTCCCGTCATCCACTTCCTTTATCCTGTCCACGAGCCCTCAATGAATCTACCTGGTCTAGTAAATCCTTCCCTTTCTATGCTCCACGTTTGTACAACTCTCTTCCCTCCCATGTTATCTCCTCCACATCCTTATCATCGTTTTCCTCTTCTCTGCGCAATCATCTCTTTGATAAATCTTTTTATCATGACTCTCACTCTCTTACTCCTTACGCTTCGCTCTGAGCCGTCATACCGTACCCGTCTCGCTTGATATATTTACTAGAAGTTTTGTTGTTGTTGTTGTTTTTTTGCTCTTTTTTACTACCATGTTTCAATAATGCGGTGTGTGTGCATGAGTATGTTTGTGTGCGTGTGTGTTTGTGTGTGTGAGTGTGTGTGCTTGTGGGTGTGTGTATTGTCCGCATGTTTGTTTTCCCCAAGCGGCGTGTCTTACTTATTTGTTTATATTTTTGCACCAAGATTTGTCTTTTCGCGCGTGTTTTTCAATGCGCGCTATACAAATAAACGTTAATAATAATAATAATAATAATGTTGTGTTCAGGAGCCGGTGGAAAACTGGCCCGTATGTGATTGTCTAATATCGTTCCACTCGAAGGGATTTCCTCTGGAGAAGGCCATTCAGTATGCGCAACTGCGACAACCGTTTATCATCAACGATTTGCACATGCAGTATATTTTACAGGTGTGTGTGTATTCACACTAGATTAGGTATCCACATGTTGATCTTGAAAGTCCAGGACGAAATAATGGCTCAGTTAGAGAATATTTATTCTAGTAATCGGCCAGCACAGTGGTTCACCTGTGTCAATCGAACTTCAGTTGTTCAGTGAGTCTGTGGCAGATTGTTGATGATTGCGTGGCAGCCCTCACAATTGTTGTTTATAAATATTGCGGTTGCGCCTGTTGCGCCATGTTTGAATATGATAATGTCCACGTAAGTAATTACTGTTATTTTATATATAATATTCAATATGTAAGGTTGTGAGTATTAGGGTTTATTATGACCTTCTTTGTCTTCAATTCTATGGCTTGTAAATTATGTTTTTGTATTCCTTGTACGACCTACGTGTGCTTCCGAGTTTTCTTCAAAGGAATCGTTTCTAATATACGTCCTTATGTTCCCGACTCTCCTGGTGTGAGTACCTATCTGATAACGCTAAAGTGGTGCCCCGAGTGAGGACCTGAATTCTAGACGTAATTGTTTGATATTGGTGATTTTTTCCTCTCATCGTTTCATCGTTGTTCATATTGTGTCATGGCATCAGAAGATGTCAAGGCGTCTAACGTCGTAGCTGGCAGTGCGCAGTCAACTACCAACCGCTTTGTTTCCGCCCACGTCTCCATCAAGCCTCCAGCGTTCTCTGAGAAGTATGTGAGTGGGTGGATCGCCATTCTGGAGGCGCAGTTCCGGTTGGCGAGGATCACCGCGGAGGACACTCAGTTCTTCAATGCGGTGGCCTCGTTGCCGGCTGAGGTGGTGTCACGGCTGAACCCCGAGGTGATTTAGAGTCACCGATTCTCGCAGCAGAAGGCGGCACTTGAAGGAGCCTTCTCAAAATCTAAGGCTGAGCTCTTCGATGAGCTTCTTTCGAAGACTACCTTGGTTGGCCGCCCCTCCATTTTCATGGTGGAGCTGCGCCAGACGGCGATGAAAGCGGTAGCAGGAGAAGACCTGGTGCGCCACCGGTTTTCGCAAGCGCTGCCACCGGCCATCTCCACTGCGTTGGCAGCGCAAAGAGACTTAACACTGGAGCCGGGCGCACCTCTATTATGGACCGGCTGCACGAACATGCCGCATGTGGTGCAGGTGTCCCACGAAGTCGAGGGGGTTGAGGGTTCTTCCGCCATCCCGCGATAGTTCTCGATCCAGTTCGCCCGCTCCTCTTCCTGCTGAGCAGGAAAACTAGCGCGGCAGGCGGTCTCCACTGCGACAGGTCGTCTGCCACTGCTCGAAGGTCGCTGCAAAGGTCGGTTGCAGGTCAGTGAGTTTTGTGGTGGACACTGGTGCAGCGGTATCGATTGTACCCCTTGCACTAGTGTAATCACTGACTGTCAATCCTACCGCTGTCCAGCTGAGCTCTGCCACCGGTCAGTCAATTCCTGTGCACGGAGAGGTGCACCTGACGCTAGCGCTAGGGCGCTTGCGTCGACAATTGGAGTGGATTTTTGTTGTTGTCGACGTTACGCGCCCTCTCCTGGGACAGGATTTTCTGGCATATTACGGTCTAGTGGTTGACTGCAAGCAGCGAACATTAAGCGATGCCAACACCAATATTATCGTCAAGTGTGTTCCCTCGGAAGTATCGTGTGTCATAGTGGTCAACGGTTGGCCAAATCTGCCCGAGCGCGTGCGATCTCTCTTCGATCGGTTCCCGTCGCCGACGGCACCGTCTAGTGTGGAGAGCTGCAGCGCTGACAAAGTGACCGCCAGTGCTGTATATCACTTTGTGGATACAGCAAGTGCGGCGCCAACATTCGCAGCTCCTCTTCGGCTCGATCCTGAGCGACTCGCTGCTGCAGAACGTGCCTTTTCCGAGTTGCTGCGGCAGGGCGTGGTACGTCCTTCGTGTTCCCCTTGGGCCTCGCCACTTCACATGGTACCGAATCGGTCTCCATGTGAGTGGCGCGTCACTGGAGACTAAAGAGCCCTCAATGCTCTCACCACGCCTGATCGTTACCCTCTGCCGCATATCCATGACGTCTCATCGAAGCTGCACGGAAGTCGGTGTTCAGCAAGATTTATCTGGTTCGGGCCTTCTACAACATCCCGATGGCCGACCAGGACATCCCGAAGACCGCAGTAACGACGCCTTTTGGTCTCTTTGAGTACAGGTACATGTCTCTGGGACTACGCAACAGTGGTGCGACGTTCTAGAGGTTCATGGACGGTGCCTTCAGGCATCTCTCATGCGCATTTGTGTACCTGGATGATGTGCTTGTATTCTCAGATTCAGAAGAGCAACATCAGGCCGATCTTGCTGCAGTCTTCGCGGTTCTCCATGAGCACCGTCTTCGGCTAGCGATGGACAAGTGTCGGTCTTTCTGCCCGTCCGTGCAGTTTCTTGGACATCAAATCACCCGCAGTGGCATCGGACCTCCTACGGACCATCTAGCGGCCATAACCGATTTTCCGCGTCCACAGAGCGTCGCTGGCCTCCGCAGATTTTTGGGTATGGCTGGCTTTTACCGACGAATGGTCCCACACTTTGCTGATGTTGCGTTTCCGCTCATCGAAATTCTGCGCCTGCACCAGGGTAAAAAGTATCTGGAGTGGTCAACGGATGGCCAAGAGGCATTTGACGCACTGAAGAGTGCTCTGTCCAGCGCCTGCTTGCTGAGTTCTCCGGATCCCACCAGTGATACCTATAATCTCGTCACTGATTGCTCCTCTCACGCGGCAGGGGCAGCTCTCCATCAGGTTGTTGGTGGTGCCCCTCGTGTCATTGCCTTCTACTCTAAGAACCTGTCCCTCGCTCAGCGGAAGTACGCAGTCTTCGACCGAGAGCTGTTTGCCGCACAAGCTGCCGTTCTTCACTTTCGGCATATCTTGGAGGGCAGGAATGCGTTGCTGTTTACAGACCACAAACCGCTGGTAGGGGCCTTCTACAGCTCCAAGCCGGCCAAGCTGGACAGACAACAGCGCCACCTGTCTGTGCTCGCTGAATTCGTATCTCGGGTGGAGCACATATAAGGCGAGTCGAACATCGTTGCCGATTGCCTCTCACGGCCAGCCTGCAGTGTCAGTGTTGACATCTGGGACCTACCCGCTTTGGCGGCAGCCCAGGCGGAAGACAGGGAGACGCAGGCTGCGCTGTCTCGCCTCAAACCGTACACAATCAGCGGCGAGCATCTACTCTATTGTGAGACGTCAAACAGGATGTTGCGTCCATTTGTACTGGTCAGCCATCGTCAGACGGTCTTCCACCATCTGCACAACATCTCCCATCCTTTTTGTGCACGGTAGTGTCGTCTTGCTAAAGCAGCGGTACTTCTGGCCGACACTTGAGCGAGACGTCAAGGCATGGGTCCGGTCCTGTCTCTCCTGTCAGCAGACCAAGGTGCACCGTCATACCAAGCCGCCGCCGACGCCGTTTGTGGGGTCTGCTGGTCGGTTTGAGACGGTGCACATCGATCTTGTCGGCCCTCTGCCTCCGCAGTCAATGCCTGGACACCCATTCGCCAACCCCATGCGGTTTGTCTTGACTTGTGTAGATCGTGCTTCAAAGTGGGTGGAAGCCTGCCCTCTGGCGGAGATAATGGCGGAAGCGGTGTCGCGCGCCTTCGTGGAGACCTGGGTATCTCGTTTCGGGGTGCCCCTCTACATCGTCTCGGATCGTGGAGTCCAGTTCGAGGCCGATCTGCTCCGGTGTCTCGCGGCAACGATTGGCTTTCACAGGCTCCGTACTGCTGCCTACAGACCTCAGGCCAACGGTATGGTCGAGCGCCGGCACAGGGTGCCGGCACGGTCAAGGCCCTGTGAGAGCTGAATCGAGCGTCCGAACTCGCAGAGGGCGCACTGTTCGTTTCCGGCGGAAGCCTGATTTTGTATATTTTTTATTCATGTATATTTGTATATTTTTGATGCATGTAATCCATAGTGTTGGTAGCTGCTTTTTTTTCTACCATGTGTTTATCTTTTCATCTCCTATTCTGGTGGGGGAGGATTCGGTGGTTTGGTTCACCCACTCGCGTCTGATTCGTGACATTAAGATCTGTTTTGGTCATCATTGGCTGCAGTTAATCACGCCACATCGCTTGGCCTTGATATCTGTGCTGCAAGCAACTTGGTCCACTCAGTAGTAGCCTACTGAGTGACTGTCCTGATTGTACGTGATTTTTCCTATAATACTTCAAACACAAAGGGTTGGATGGGTGCATGTATGCAACTTGTGGAAATGACTACCTCCAACAACGCCACCTAGATACAGGCCCTTTCACGAAAGTATGACGTCATGGATTGCGGGCGCTTCATTCGTACGGGCGATACGCGTTGTTATAAGAAATTGTGATTAGTGCGGGTGTTTCACTTGCATTCTGGCTCAATTAAGTTAGAAAAGCATGTTACCAACATAAGAAGCTTCAAATACAATTGCAAATGGAATAACATTTGGACGCTTCCGGTACATGGGTCGATCTTAGGGTGGTAATAGTGCTTGCACTCTTCCCATGCTACTGGATTTGCCTGTAATTAATAATAATAATAATATCTGAATATATTATAAGCCCACACAGGCATAAACAGTCAAAACACAAACATGCAACGACCATACACGATATAATGTGGAACGTTTTCACTTCAATTTCTCTCTAATCAATCGTATATGTATTACTGTCACAACAATTATTATTCAGAAGAACATCTACAGCGGTGCACATAATTTTTCTGCAACAAATTGTAAATTACGATGTTGAGAAGAGTACAAGTAAACAAGCATAGCACCGCAATCACTCAGTTCTTCTAGTGCATGAAACCTATAATCGCGTTGGTTTCCAATAATACACAATTTATCATACTTTATATACTTCTGCACAGTTAAAATCAAAGCAAAACAATATTATCAACATAAAAATAATACGCCAATCTTCGGCGACCAATTTCTATCGAATAAGAAATTTTTTTCGGATGACATGGTTTCACTTCGCGCAGCCAAAATGTTTTACATGAATGACAATCCTGTTTTTGAGAAAAAACAACAATAACCCGCAATATATACGATCACTGGATGATGGGAATATGAAATACCAGCGTCACATATACGAAAGATATATCTTTATCTAGCAATATCTTTGAAATATCACGAAAATATTGAGTATTGAGTGGAAGAGAAAGAAGAATGCAAGCTGTGAAGCAGCCATTCAGTTTCATCTGTGTGTATGTGTGAGTGTTTGTATGTGTGAGTGTGTGTATGTGTGTGTGTAGTTGGCATCTTGTCCTTAATAGCGAGCTGTCTGTGTGGTCACGCGTTTTAACTGCTGTGGTGTGATTGTGACAGGACCGTCGTAAAGTGTATGAGATGTTGGCTGCACAGGGAATATCACTGCCTCGATTCGCCGTACTCGACCGAGATGCGCCGGACTTTGTTGGTGCGTTTTGACGCGATTTTATTCATTGCCCGTGTCATGTAGAGCTCAATTTCTTACTCGCATTAATCTGATTATGTTAAAATCTTGTGGCACTGTTAATATTCGACCTACGTGGTTCTAGTTGTGTTATCCAAGTCAAAAGTGATGCTCTCTTAATAACGCCAGCTTGGTAAACTTTTCAATTCTCCACTGTGACGCTCCACCACAACTTGGGCCTTCCAGCAATCAGCTCAAAGCCACGCTGTTCTGCTGTCTGATTTGCTCTGCTGACATTTGACTAATAGTGTTCATACACCAGCACTGCACTGTACTTGTAGCTCACATTGAGATCTGCTGCCAATCACGTTTATTTCATTCACTGTTTGATTCGGTGTTGTTGATTTTATGTTGATTCGATGTTGTTGTTCTTTTATTTTTTCCCGTTAAATTATGTTATATATGTGTGCGTGTATGCGTGCTTAGTTGTATCTGTGCGTGTGAGTGTTCGTGCGGGTGTGCGTCCTGTCTACGTATGTATGCGTGTATGTGTGTGTGTGTGTGTGTGTGTGTGAGCGATTGAAGATGTTTGTATGCATGTGCGCTGTTGTGTTCATGGCGAGTTGTGTTTCAGCGTGGAATGCTTGGCTTTACGTTGGCTTGCGTTTGCGTTGCTTTACTTTTTCAGGTTAAAATATAAGTTATAGGTAAACATATATTTTATAATTGCTCACAGATATCCTCGCACCTTTTAGGAACGAGGCCCGCACCCCGGTTAAGAACCCCTGGTCTCTATGTGTGTGTGTGTGTGTGTGTGTACGTGAGAACAGAGGAGCGTGATTTTGTGGAGAGTGACGACGTGGTGGAGGTGTGTGGCGTGATGTTCAACAAGCCGTTCGTGGAGAAGCCGGTGTCGGCCGAGGATCACAATATCTACATTTACTATCCGTCATCAGCCGGCGGTGGCAGCCAACGACTGTTTAGAAAAGTAACACTCACACTCTCTGTCTCTTTCTCACACACTCATTAGACTCCGTGGTGTAGTGGCAGCACACCCGCCTCACAAGCGGGAGGTCCGTGGTTCGAATCCCGGCGGAGCAGAATTTCATTGGGCGAATTCTATTATCCAACAGCCCCTGTCCACTCAGCAGTAAATGATGGTACCAGATATCAGTCATGAGTTGTGTCATGCATTCTGGAGAGGTTACCCTCTCTAATACGTCTTCCGTCCTTATGGCGTCATAGCGTGGAGAGGGTCGGTTCTGCGGTGGCAGCGAGCTGCACAGGGCACACCTGTATGTTCATAAGCTTCGGCTTCTTCCCGTGTAGCAGCTATCACTTGAGGCCCTTTACCTTCACCCACACTCTATCTTTCTCTCACACTCTGTTTCTCTCCTCATTGTGTGTGTATTCGTGTATGTACGTGTGTGTGTGTGATCGTGTATGTATGTGTATGATCGGGTGTGTGTGTGTCAGATTGGCAGTCGGTCCAGTGTGTATTCGCCCGAATCTCGTCTGAGACGTGCAGGCAGCTACATCTACGAGGATTTTATGCCCACCGACGGAACTGATGTCAAGGTGTGTGTTGTGTTTGTATGTGTGTGTATTCGTGTATATTTGTGTGTACGTTTGTTTTTGTGTATGTTGTTGTGTATGTTTGGGTGTGTGTATGTGTATGTATGTGTATTTATGTGTATATGTTTACTTACGGATTTGTACAGAAGTATAATACAGATGAGCTCAGCTCGAGCTGTCCTGTCTCACAGCCAACATTGGTCTAACCTACGTTTAAATTCTTTCACACTGCTACATTGAACAATTTCCCTATATAGGTTATTGCATGCATCTACAGTTCTATTAGGGAAACTATACTTCTTGATATCCCTGACTGCTCGGGTTTTTCTAAGGTTTTAGCGTGTTTCCTTTCGATCTTTCACTCCATACTATCCAATCGTCTCTATCTATTACTTCCATGTTATATTTAAAACATATATCTGTATTATATCTAGCACAATTATATGATTCCCTCTGTGTCTTCTATTTCCTAGCGTCAATAGCCTAATTTTCTCTAACTTTTCTTCATAATCCTAAGTTCTTAGTGTGTGTATGTGTGTGTATATATGTGTATGTATGTTTGTGTGTGAGGTGTTATGATTGTCGGCTTGTATGGCTTTGTTCTCCTGACTTTGGCAGTTTTTACATTGTTTAATCTTCTTTTGTTTGTATGCTGGTGTGACATACACACACACACACACATACACACACACACACACACGCACACACATACACACACACACACACACGCACACACATACACACACACACACGCACACACATTACATTAGGTAGATATTTATATAGCGCCCTACACCTAGAGGGTCTCTAGGGCGCTGCACACGCACACACACACACACAAACGCACACACACAGACACACTTACACACACACATAGCCACACACACACAGAAAGTGAAAGGTAAAGAAAGAAGAGAGATAATTTACACCTTATAATCATCACTAATATAGACAATGTTCTCTAGAGTATAATACGATTTCATCATGAAAAATTTCTTTGAGTGTTTTTTGAAAACAGGGATAGAATTGATAGAACGTAGTGTTGGGGAGAGCTTATTGTAAATACGGGGTCCTAAGATAGAGAAACAACGATTATAGTGAGTATGTCTAGAAGGAAAAGCAGGTTCCAGTAAGAGACGAGAATCATCAGTTGACCTAAGTGTACGAGTAGATTTCAAAAATTTCAAAGGATAGAAGTTCAAATAAGTACGAGGGCTTACGGAGAATAAGAGTGGAATGTATGATCAAACAGATGCGGTAGTCAATAAGCGCCTTAATAGGAAGAAGTCCCAATTTTTGTAGATAGGGAGAGACATGAGAGCCAGCAGGGAGATTGTAGATTAGACGACAAGCTTTACTAATAACAGATTGAAGTTTGCGAAGCTGGCGGTGGTTCAGAGAAAGAAAAAGCGTGCAACAGTATTGCACCCTACTGAGAATGAAAGAATTAGCTAGTTTGAAAGCAGCAGAGACAGTTAAATATCTACGGATAGAATAGATTCGCCTAATGTGAAAGTTACATACCCTAATGATATCAGAGATGTGTGGTTCAAAAGAAAGAGAATCATCTATCAAGACACCTAAGCTACGAACAGATTTAGAGAGAGGAACATATAGACAAGTTAAACTTCTAGAAGATTGAAAAAGGATAAATTTTGTCTTCTCCGGATTGAGCTTGAGATGGTGGGACAAAGACCAGGTTTCAATGTCATCCAAGAGAGAAGAAACAGAAGATTGGGAAATAGTATCAGACGAGAGAATAATTTGGATGTCATCCGCAAAGATTTGGAAAGTGACATCATGACGATGAAGGATTTCACCTATGGAGGTTAAGTAAATATTAAAAAGGAGAGGGCCTAAGACGGACCCCTGTGGTACACCGTATGAGGGTGGGAAAGACTCACTACCAGAATCACTGGTACAAACAAGCCGAGATAGTGAAAGAAGATAAGAGCGGAAGAATGATAGTGCAGCGCCACAAATACCTAGGTTGGATAGAGTATTGAGTAGAATTAGATGATCAACAGTGTCAAAAGCCGCAGAGAAGTCCAGTTGAATGAGAAGAACATCCTTAAAAGCAAGAGTAGATTTAAGAATAGAGTCATAGAGGAAGAGAAGCGAGGTTTATGTTGAGTGAAAACTACGGAAGCCTGATTGTTCAGGGAGAAATAGATCATGGCGCTCAAAGTAGTCCGAAATCTGGACATAAGCGGCCATTTCAAGCGATTTGGATAGCCAAGGAATTCTAGGGATGGGACGATAGTTGGACAAACAATTGGGATCAAGGTTAGGATTTTTTCAGGATAGGGAGAATACTTGCGCTTTTAGACGCAAGGAATTCACCGAGAGAGAAAGACGAATTGATAAAATAGGTGATGAAAGGAAGAAGTAACTCAATACAGTTGGGGATTCGAGCAAGGTTAATAGGGTCCAGGTAGGAAGAACGAGTGTGCACACGCCTCAGTAGTAGCCTGCAATCAGAGATGGAAATCGGAAGGAAAGAATGCAAAATGGTGGAGGTGGTGGGAGAATAAGACAATGTAGCAGGAGGGAAACGACAGGATATATTTGAAATTTTATTCTCAAAGAAATGAGAGAATAGGGAAGGTAAGCGAGTTGGGTCACTATCAGGAAACACAAGGGTATTAGATCTACCTAGGAGTTTATTGAAAATATTCCAGAGGGATTTAATGTTGAGACAGGAGGAAATTTTATTATTATAATAGGATTTTTTGGCGTCCTCACACAAGATATGATGGTGACGCCGTGCAACACAATAAGATTGCCATGATGCATCATTTTTCAGACGCAACCAATGGCGCTCAAGTCGTCTAAGAGAAGTTTTGGAGCTACGAATTTCACTATTGAACCAGGGACTATGAAGAGATGAAGAGGAACGGAACTTCTTAACAGGAACAAACTGATCTCTAAGAAATTCAAGACAGGAGTTGAAATATTTACAGAGATCATAAGGGGATAAGAAACAAAACGAATCATAATTGAAAGAAGAAAATATCTGGTTACATAGATAATCGTAGTCAACAGTAAGATAATCTAGAAACGTGACAGTTTTATGCGATCTTAAGCTGAGAGGAATAAGCGCGGAAAATTCAATTAAGGAGTGATCTGAAACAGAGGAATCAATAGGGAAGACAGTCAAATCCTTGTTAGAAATAGGGGAGTCACTGAATGAGAGCACTATGTCGAGGGTGTGACCATGTTCATGAGTAGAACCGCATACATGATTTGCTAAGCCATAGGAAGATATTAATTCAAGAAACGAAGAAGAACACGATTTGAGAGGAGTGGCATCTAGCCAAAGATTAAAATCGCCGCAAAAGAGAATCCTAGAAGAAAACATAGAAATAAGCGTATCAATGAGAACAGTAAACTCATCTAAGAAAACAGAACTAGATACATAGTTACCACGATAGATTGAAATAATACAGACAGGGAGAGAGTAACGGCTAGTGATCTTACAGCAAACATATTTGAAGGAATTTATACACACATCTAGCTTACATTGAATAAGACGAATACAATCAGAATTAAAAATAATAGCAACACCACCACCAACAGACTTAGAGGAATTAGAACTATTGATGGAGCGAGACTGGTGATAAGCGGAGTAGTTAGAAGGAAAACAGCTATTAAAGGAAGAGATTTCAGAGAGAGAAGGCCAAGATTCATTCACAAAGAAAATGTCATAATTAACTAAGACAGAGAGAAAGAGAGAAATTTTAGACCTAATAGAACGTAAATTCCAAAGAGCACATCTTACATATTTACAATTGGCAGAAACAGATGGTGACATATTGAAATTAGGTGTAGGTGAAGAACACTTAGCGGTAAGACGAGAATGAGGATGACGAGTAGAATCGTTGTCGCTGGAGGAGGACGAGGCTGGAAGATCTGGCTGGTCATTGGTCGGGTCTAGTTTCCCGGACGGCAGTCATCGATGGTCTGAGTGCGATGGAAGACCCGAGTTCTCGCCGAGATTAGGCACGGGCACGCCGGGTCGAAGGATGAGTGGCTGGCGCTGCTACGACCAGCTCGCACACAGTTAGCGCATTTGCGCGCATCCTTCAGAGAACACGATTTGGTGGCGTGTTTGCCAGCACACCAACCACAATTGTTCTCGCGGGCCTGGCACATGTCAGCCATGTGGCCGTGGCGCTGGCACTTGGCACAGCGAGTGACCCAGTAGCGGTCGTGCACCACACACCGACGGTCACCCAGGTACAAATATCCTGACTTCATCACGGATTCCCGGATGGCAGGAGAGACGGCAACAACAACAGTCTTGGTGTGACCAGCAGAGTTTCTCGAGAACAGCACCTTGAAATTGGATGAGTGCTTCATAGCCGCTTTAACTCCGTCATTTTTGCGGCACACACAGTCGAAGATCTCGCTATCAGCGATGTCAGAACTGACCGATGCTATGGTCAGTTTTGGAACCATTTTGCCACGGCAGGAGGCATTGAGCTGGGTGTCAGTTTTCATGACCAGCATCGCATTGTCGGCAGCTTTAGAGTCAGGACGACTCACTTTGATGGCGCCACGTTTTGTTGTTCGCATCTTGATGACAGGAACAGATTTGAGGGCCTCAGACACACGCTTCTTGTGGACTGGAACACTGTCTTGGGAGTGAACGGTTATTTCACGTGTCACTGCCTGCGCGTATGACCGCGGATGTTGAACAGGCATCAGAGGCGGAGTCGGCAACAGTGGCGGAGTCGGCAACAGTGGCGGAGTCGGCAACAGTGGCGGAGTCGGCATCAGTGGCGGAGTTGTTGACAGCAGCGGAGGCTTTGGGCAAGTCATTCGTTGCAGCTGGGCCTTGATTTCGCTGACGGTCTTAGTCAGCTGCACCAGAGATTGCTTCTCGGTCGATGAAGATTGGATCATGTCCACCATGGTTATTTTGTCGGCGGTTGTTATGTCGACAAGGCTATCCAGCCACTCCTGCATTTCGGCAGTGTTGTACTGACGAACAAGAGAGCAATCCTCACAAGTGAAGGAAGCTCTGGTGGTGAAATAGGTCATGGCCAAATATTTCGGCATACGGCTGCATCTCTCATGTACGTACTCCGTGCATTGTGAACAACACAACGCACAGGTGGTAACGGCCATTTTGCACATGGCACAAGTTGAGCCGTCAGGAGGGGGGCAGCGCGGGAGGGTTGAAGCCCGGCAGGCTTGGTCATCGCGACCATGACGAGCGCGATAAGATCACAGACAAACGCTCTCTCTCACACACACTCACACACACACACACATACACATACACATACACACACACACAAACACACACACACACATACACATTACATTATTACATTATTACATTACATTACATTAGGACATTTATATCGCGCTTTTCACCCGAGGGTGTCAAAAGCGCTCAACACACACACACACACACACACACACACACACACACACACACATACACACACACACACATACACACACACACACACACACACACACACACACACACACACACACATACACACACACACACACACACACACACACACACATTACATTACATTACATTACATTAAGACATTTATATCGCGCTTTTCACCCGAGGGTCTCAAAAGCGCTCACACACACACACACACACACACACACACACACACACACACACACACACACACACACTCAAGCACAAGAGTCATACACATACACAATCACAAACATACACAATCACCTACATACACACAGACACACACACACACACACACACAAAACAAACAAGTACATATACGCACAAACACAAACATACACTCACGTTTACATACTCATAAACACAAAAATACACACGCACACACACATACATATTGGATAAGATAGTACAGCAGACATAAAGCACATAAGACAACACAACATACAACACATTAAGACAACACAGCAGGCATACAACGACATACACTCAGATTGACAAATCACAACATAAATGACACACAAATACAAACCAGAAAACACAACATAACAGACACAAAATGACATACACTAAAACAAATAGACAGAGAACACAACATATCAGACACACAAACACAGATAACAGAGCTCAACACAACAACACACAGAGAGCATACAATAGAGAAACATACATACACAAGAACGGAAAACACACGCATGAAGCACATACACAAAGAAGACAGAATTAGGAAACAATCAGACCTTATATTCAGTACTAATATATACAATATTATTAAGACAGTAGTAAGACTTAGTGAGAAAGAAATTTTTAGTATGTTTTTTGAAAAGAGATAGAGATTTGATTGAGCGTATTGAGGGAGATAGCCTATTGTAGATACGAGGTCCTAAAATAGAGAAACAACGATTGTAGTGAGAATGCCTAGAAGGAAAGGAAGGTTCAAGTAGTAGAAAAGGATCGTTAGAAGACCTAAGAGAAAGAGATGAGGTTTTATAAGAGAGGAGGTCAAACAGATACGCAGGCTTACAAAGATGAAGAGCTGAATGAATAATTAAACAAATACGATACTCAACGAGAGCCTTAATGGGAAGTAACTTAAGTTTTTGTAGAGAAGAAGAGACATGAGAGCCCGAAGGAAGATTAAATATCATACGACAGGCCTTATTAATAATAGATTGAAGTTTCCTAAGCTGGCGGTGGTTGAGCGATAGTAGAAGAGAACAGCAATATTGAGTTTTACTAAAGATGAATGAATTAGCTAACTTAAAGGCAGCAGAGGTAGTTATATATCTACGAATGGAATAGATACGCCTAAGTTGATAGTTACAGCACCTGATAATGTCAGAGATGTGTGAATCAAAAGAAAGAGAGCTATCGAGAATGATACCAAGACTACGTACAGAGCAGGATAGAGGTATACTAAGAGAAGTAGTACCATTAGAAAATGGAAAGAGAATATACTTAGTCTTATCAGGATTAAGTTTGAGATGACGAGTGAACGCCCATCTTTCTATATCAGATATAATAGAACTTACTGAAGAGTGAGAAATAGACTCAGACGAGAGAAGGATTTGAATGTCGTCAGCGAATATTTGGAAGGACACATCGAGACGACGAACAACTTTCCCTACAGAGGTAAGATACATATTGAAGAGGAGAGGACCTAAGACAGAGCCTTGAGGTACACCACAAGCTAGTGGGCAAGCCTCACTACAGGAATCAGCAGAGGTAGAAACAAACTGAAGTCTATCAGAAAGATAAGAGCGAATGAAAGAGAGAGCTGTGTCGCTGATGCCTAAGTCTAACAAGGTATCAATAAGAAGCAGATGATTAACAGTGTCAAATGCAGCAGAGAAGTCTAGTTGTATAAGTAGAACATCATTACCAGAGAGAGTAGATTTGATAATAGAATCATAGAGAAAAATTAGAGAAGTTTCAGTAGAGTGAAAGTGACGGAAACCAGACTGCTCAGGAAGAAACAAATTGTTAGATTCAAGGTATTCAGATATCTGTATGTAGGCAGCCATTTCAAGAACTTTGGACAGCCAAGGAATTCTAGAGATAGGTCTATAGTTAGAAAGCGTGTTAGCATCCAGATCAGATTTCTTAAGTATAGGGAGAATACTGGCAGTTTTACATGCCAGAAATTGCCCATGAGTGAAAAAAGCATTGATGAAGTTAGTTAAGAAAGGAAGAAGCAGCTCAATAGAGTGAGGAATCCTGGAAAGATCAATGGGGTCGAGAGATGAAGAATGAATTTTAACATGCCTTAAAATAGCTCTACAGTCAGAGATGGTTACTAAAGCAAAAGAGTTAAAAACAGATGAGGTTGAGCACGGAGAGGATAATGGTAGAACAGAAGGGAACAAGCAACGAATCTTATCAATTTTGGATTGAAAAAAATTCATAAATAAAGAAGGTAATTGGTTAGATGCCAAATCAGGAAGGATGAGACTACGGGAATTACCTAAGAGACTGTCAAAAAGCTTCCAAAGTTTCTTAGAATTGAGACAGGAAGAGATTTTAGAATTATAGTGAGATTTTTTGGCGGAATCACAGAGAAGGTGATGATGCCAACGAGCAGAACAGAAAGTTTGCCAAGAAGAGTCAGTCTTGAGACGGCGCCATTGACGCTCAAGACGACGAAGGGAGATTTTAGAGTTTTTAATATCAGAGTTAAACCAAGGACAGCGAGTATTAGATGAACGGAAGACTTTAACAGGAATAAAGGTGGACTTAAGAGAATCAAGGGATGTGTTAAAATACCCTAAGAGAGAAGCAGGCGGTATATGAACGAAATATTCAATAGCAAAACACAAGTGCATATTGATATAAAGAGAATCTAAGTCAGCATTTCGATAATCCGAGAAACTAATAGTTTTAGCAGATTTGCAAGTGATAGGCAGGCGGGCAGAAAATTCAATTAATGAATGATCAGATATGGAGGAATCAATAGGGAAAACAGTGATATCTTTAATCAGAACAGAAGAATCAGTAAAAGAAAGGAGGAGATCAAGTGTGTGGCCGTGAACATGAGTAGGGCAGCAGATATGATTACAAAGACCAAATGAGTCAATTAATTGTAAAAATGTAGAAGAAAACACACACACACACACACACACACACACACATAGTTAGAAAGCGGCTTCGACAACGAATAAGCCTGGCCGTCATTCGTGGCAACACCGCCTCCATTGTTTTATAGTAGTATTGTAAATATGTGTACACGTTTGTAAATATATTTGTTTGTGTCTCAAAAAAAAACAAAAAAAAACACACACACACACACACACACACATTACATTACATTACATTACATTAGGACATTTATATCGCGCTTTTCACCCGAGGGTCTCAAAAGCGCTCTCACACACACACACACACACACACACACACGCACACACAAGAGTCGTACACATACAACAATCACGAACATACACACTCACCTACATACACACACACACACACACACACAAAACAGACAAGTACATATACGCACAAACACAAACATACACTCACGTTAACATACTCAGAAACACAAAAATACACACGCACACACACATACATATTGAATAAGATAGCACAACACAACATACAACACATTAAGACAACACAGCAAGCATACAACGACATACACTCAGATTGACAAATCACAACACAATGGACACACAAATACAAACCAGAAAACACAACATAACAGACACACAAAGACATACACTCAAACAAGTAGACAGAGAACACAACACAACAGACACACAAACACAGATAACAGAGCTCAACACAACAACACACAGACAGCATACAATAGAGAAACATACATACACAAGAACGGAAAACACGCGCATGAAGCACATACACATAGAAGACAGAATTAGGAAACAATCAGACCTTATATTCAGTACTAATATATACAATATTATTAAGACAGTAATAAGACTTAGTGAGAAAGAATTTTTTAGTATGTTTTTTGAAAAGAGATAGAGATTTGATTGAGCGTATTGAGGGAGATAGCCTATTGTAGATACGAGGTCCTAAGATAGAGAAACAACGATTGTAGTGAGAATGCCTAGAAGGAAAGGAAGGTTCAACTAAAAGAAAAGGATCGTTAGAAGACCTAAGAGAAAGAGATGAGGTTTTATAAGACAGAAGGTCAAACAGATACGCAGGCTTACGATGATGAAGAGCTGAATGAATAATTAAACAAATACGATACTCAATAAGAGCCTTGATTGGAAGTAACCTAAGTTTTTGTAAAGAAGAAGAGACATGAGAACCCGAAGGAAGATTAAATATCATACGACAAGCTTTATTAATAATAGATTGAAGTTTCCTAAGCTGGCGGTGGTTGAGAGATAGTAGAAGAGAACAGCAGTACTGAATTTTACTAAAGATGAATGAATTAGCTAACTTGAAAGCAGCAGAAATAGTTATATATCTACGAATGGAATAGATACGCCTAAGTTGAAAGTTACAGCACCTAATAATGTCAGAGATGTGAGAATCAAAATAAAGAGAGCTATCGAGAATGATACCAAGACTACGTACAGAGCAGGATAGAGGTATACTAAGAGAAGTAGTACTATTAGAAGATAGAAAGATAATATACTTAGTCTTATCAGGATTAAGTTTGAGATGACGAGTGAACGCCCAACTTTCAATATCAGATATAATAGAACTAACTGAAGAGAGAGAAATAGACACGGATGAGAGAAGGATCTGAATGTCATCAGCGAATATTTGAAACGACACATCGTGACGTCGAAGCACTTTCCCTACAGACGTTAGATAGATATTGAAGAGGAGAGGGCCTAAGACAGAGCCTTGAGGGACACCGCAAGTTAGTGGGCAAGCCTCACTACAAGAATCCGAAGAGGTAGAGACGTATTGAGATCTATCAGAGAGATAAGAGCGAAAGAAAGAGAGAGCTGTGTCGCTAATGCCTAAGTCTAACAGAGTATCAATAAGAAGCAGATGATTAACAGTGTCAAATGCAGCAGAAAAGTCTAGTTGTATAAGTAGAACATCCTTGCCAGAGAGAGTAGATTTGAGAATAGAATCATAGAGATATATTAGATAAGTTTCTGTGGAGTGAAAGTGACGGAAGCCAGACTGCTCAGGAAGAAACAAATTGTCAGACTCAAGGTAGTCGGATAGCTGTATATAGGCAGCCATTTCAAGAACTTTGGACAGCCAAGGAATTCTAGAGATAGGTCTATAGTTACAAAGCGTGTTAGCATCCATATCAGATTTCTTAAGTATAGGGAGAATACTGGCAGTTTTACATGCCAGAAATTCCCCATGAGTGAAAGAAGCATTGATGAAATTAGATAAGAAAGGAAGAAGTAGTTCAATGGAGTGAGGAATCCTGGAAAGATCAATGGGGTCGAGAGATGAAGAATGAATTTTAACATGCCTTAAAATAGCTCTACAGTCAGAGATGGTTACTAGAGCAAAAGAGTTAAAAACAGATGGGGTTGAGCACGGAGAGGATAATGGTAAAACAGAAGGGAACAAGCAACGAATCTTATCGATTTTAGACTGAAAAAAATTCATGAATAAAGAAGGTAATTGGTTAGATGCCAAATCAGGAAGGATGAGACTACGGGAATTACCTAAAAGACTGTTAAAAAGCTTCCACAGTTTCTTCGAATTGAGACAGGAAGAGATTTTAGTATTATAGTAAGATTTTTTGGCGGAATCACAGAGAAGGTGATGATGCCGACGAGCAGAACAGAAAGTTTGCCAAGAAGAGTCAGTCTTAAGACGACGCCATTGACGCTCAAGACGACGAAGGGAGATTTTAGAGTTTTTAATATCAGAGTTAAACCAAGGACAGCGAGTATTAGTGGAGCTGAAGACTTTAACAGGAATAAAGGTGGACTTAAGAGAATCAAGGGATGTGTTGAAATACCCTAAGAGAGAAGCAGGCGGTATATCAACGAAACATTCAGTAGCAAAACACAAGTGCATATTGATATAAAGAGAATCTAAGTCAGCATTACGATAATCCGAGAAACTAATAATTTTAGGAGATTTGCAAGTGATAGGGAGGAAAGCAGAAAATTCTATTAATGAATGGTCAGATATGGATGAATCAATAGGAGAAACAGTGAGATCTTTAATCAGAACAGAAGAATCAGAAAAAGAAAGGAGAAGATCAAGTGTGTGGCCGTGAACATGAGTAGGACAGCGGATATGATTACAAAGACCAAATGAGTCAATTAATTGTAAAAACATAGAAGAACAAGACTTGAGATGGGGCGCATCAACCCAAAGGTTGAAGTCACCACAAATCACTATTCTAGAAGAGAAAATTGGAAGAAGTGTGTCTAGAAGAGAAGAAAATTCATCAAGAAAAATTGAGGAAGAAACAGAATTAAGACGGTAAATGTTGATAATACATACAGGAAAAGCATTTTTACCTAAAACCTTACAGCAAATATACTCAAATGACTTGATAGTTATATCTACACTACAAAGATGGGCCTGAATAATATTTGAATTATAGACAAAAGAAACACCACCACCAGAACATTTAGTAGAATTAGAGACATTCATAGGGCGACAATTATGAAAAGCTGAGTGGCCAGCAGGAAGAGAGCTGTCAAAAGAGGATATTTCAGCAACAGATAGCCACGATTCTATAACCAGAAAAATATCATACATAGGAAGAATGGACGCAAAAAGTGAAACTTTTGACCTAATAGACCTGAAATTATATAAAGCACATTTTAATAAGCCAATTTCATTATAAGACTTAGAACGAGAAATCACTGGAGAAGAATCAGAGAGAGAAAAAAGACACTTATCAGCGGATGATGAGTTATCAGCAGAACGACGAGAGTGAAGATGAGATGTAGACTCGTTGTCGCTGGATGTGGACGAGACTGGTAGATCTGGCTGATCATTAGACATATTCAGTTTCCCGAACGGCTGTCATCGCTGGTCTGGGTGCGATTGAAGACATGAGTCCTCGCCGAGATGAGACAGGGGCATGCAGGGTCGAATGACGAGTGGCTGGCGTTGCCACGGCCAGCGCGCACACAGTTGGCGCATTTGCGCACATCGTTCAAGCGACACGACTTTGTGGCGTGTTTGCCTGCACACCAGCCACAAGTGTTCTCACGGGCCTGGCACTTGTCAGCCATGTGGCCGTGGCGCTGGCACTTGGCACAGCGAGTGACCCAGTAGCGGTCGTGCACCACGCACCGTCGGTCACCCAGGTACAAGTATCCGGACTTCATCACGATGTCACGGATGGCAGGAGAAACGGCGGCAACAACTGTTTTGCAGTGGCCCGCAGACTTTTTCGAAAAAAGCACCTTGATGTCTGATGCATGCTTGATGGCCGCTTTGACTTCAGCGTTTTTTCGGCACACAGCGTCACGAATTTCAGTATCTGCGATGGCAGAACTGACTGATGTTATCGTGAGTTTGGGCACGATCTTGCCACGGCAGGAAGTTTTCAGCTGGCTGTCAGTCTTCATCACCAGCATCGCATTGTCGGCTGCTTTTAAGTCAGGGAGACTCACTTCGATTGCACCACGCTTTGTTGTCTTCATCTTGACGATGGGCACAGACTTGAGGGCCTCAGACACTCGCTTTTTGTCGACTGGAGCCTTATCATGGGAGTGCACGATAATCTCGCGTGTCACTGCCTGAGCGAACGAACGCGGATGTTGAATGGGCACTGCCTGCGCGTATGAGCGCGGATGTTGAAAAGGCATCAGTGGCGGAGTCGGCATCATTGGCGGAATTGACATCACTGGTGGAGTTGACATCAGTGGCGGAGTTGGCAGCAGCGGAGGCTTCGGGCTGGTCATCCGTTTCAGCTGGACCTTAATTTCGCTGACAGTCTTGGTCAGCTGCGCGAGAGATTGGCTCTCGGTCGAAGATGATTGGCCCATGGTCTCACACACACACACACACACACACACACACACACACACACACACACACACACACACACACACACACACACACACACACACACACACACACACACACACACACACACATACACACACACACACACACACACACACACACACACACACACACACACACACACACACACACACACACGCACACACACACACACACGCACACACACACACACACACACACACACACACACACACACACACACACACACACACACACACACACACACACACACGCACACACACACACACGCACACACACACACACACACACACACACACACACACACACACACACACACACACACACACACACACACACGCACACACATTACATTACATTAGGTAGATATTTATATAGCGCCCTACACCTAGAGGGTCTCTAGGGCGCTGCACACGCACACACACACACACACACACACAAACGCACACACACAGACACACCTACACACACACACACACACACATAGCCACACACACACACACAGAAAGTGAAAGGTGAAGAAAGAAGAGAGATAACTTACACCTTATAATCATCACTAATATAGACAATGTTCTCTAGAGTATAATACGATTTCACCATGAAAAATTTCTTTGAGTGTTTTTTGAAAACAGGGATAGAATTGATAGAACGTAGTGTTGGGGAGAGCTTATTGTAAATACGGGGTCCTAAGATAGAGAAGCAACGATTATAGTGAGTATGTCTAGAAGGAAAAGCAGGTTCCAATAAGAGACGAGAATCATCAGTTGACCTAAGTGTACGAGTAGATTTCTTGAAGGATAGAAGTTCAAATAAGTACGATGGCTTACGGAGAATAAGAGTGGAATGGATGATCAAACAGATGCGGTAGTCAATAAGCGCCTTAATAGGAAGAAGTCCCAATTTTTGTAGATAGGGAGAGACATGAGAGCCAACAGGGAGATTGTAGATTAGACGACAAGCTTTACTAATAACAGATTGAAGTTTGCGAAGCTGGCGGTGGTTCAGAGAAAGAAAGAGCGAGCAACAATATTGAATCCTACTGAGAATGAAAGAATTAGCCAGTTTGAAAGCAGCAGAGACAGTTAAATATCTACGGATAGAATAGATTCGCCTAATGTGAAAGTTACATACCCTAATGATATCAGAGATGTATGTTCAAAAGAAAGAGAATCATCTAGCAAGACACCTAAGCTACGAACAGATTTAGTGAGAGGAACAGATAGACAAGTAAAACTTCTAGAAGATTGAAAAAGGATAAATTTTGTCTTATCCGGATTGAGCTTGAGATGGTTGGACAAAGACCAGGTTTCAATGTCATCCAAGAGAGAAGAAACAGAAGATTGCGAAATAGTATCAGACGAGAGAATAATTTGGATGTCATCCGCAAAGATTTGGAAAGTGACATCATGACGATGAAGGATTTCACCTATGGAGGTTAAGTAAATATTAAAAAGGAGAGGGCCTAGGCGGACCCCTGTGGGACACCGTATGAGAGTGGGAAAGACTCACTACAAGAATCACTGGTACAAACAAGCTGAGATCGTGAAAGAAGATAAGAGCGGAAGAATGATAGTGCAGCGCCACAAATACCTAGGTTGGATAGAGTATTGAGTAGAATTAGATGATCAACAGTGTCAAAAGCCGCAGAGAAGTCCAGTTGAATGAGAAGAACATCCTTAAAAGCAAGAGTAGATTTAAGAATAGAGTCATAGAGGAAGAGAAGCGAGGTTTCTGTTGAGTGAAAACTACGGAAGCCTGATTGTTCAGGGAGAAATAGATCATGGCGCTCAAGGTAGTCCGAAATCTGGACATAAGCGGCCATTTCAAGCGATTTGGATAGCCAAGGAATTCTAGAGATAGGACGATAGTTAGACAAACAATTGGGATCAAGGTTAGGTTTTTTCAGGGTAGGGAGAATACTTGCGCTTTTAGACGCAAGGAATTCACCGAGAGAGAAAGACGAATTGATAAAATAGGTGATGAAAGGAAGAAGTAACTCAATACAGTTGGGGATTCGAGCAAGGTTAATAGGGTCCAGGGAGGAAGAACGAGTGTGCACACGTCTCAGTAGTAGCCTGCAATCAGAGATGGAAATCGGAAGGAAAGAATGAAAAATGGCGGAGGTGGTGGGAGAATAAGACAATGTAGCAGGAGGGAAACGACAGCATATATTCGAAATTTTAGTCTCAAAGAAATGAGAGAATAGGGAAGGTAGGCGA
>OU696595.1:317500-325000 GCA_916048095.2 Sacculina carcini
CAAACCGCGCAACTGCGCTGCCCAGTCCTCAAACCTTTGACCCGGTTGCATTTTGTGAGTGTAGAACTTGTGCCTTGCTGCTTGTACGTGCACCGAAGACTTGAAGTGTAGCTGGAGTTTCTCTTTTAGCTCCGCGAGTGGTTGGTGCGTTAGATCGTCACGAGTCTCATACAAATTCTGCAGCAGATTGAATGTTTCTGCGCCGATCCACGATAAAAACATCGCTCGTTGTTGCGCTTCATGCGTGATATTGTACGCCTGGAGATGCTGGTTGAAACGTACCATGTACTGATCAAACGGCTGTCGTTCTTTTTTGAATTCTTCGAATCGAGGAATTGCTGACTGACTAGCAGCATTTGTGCGCTGAGTTTCATCAGAAAGTGCGCGTTTTGTTATTGCCTCCAAGATCAGCTGCATATTTTTGTTTTGTGCTTCTATCAATGCCATAATATCTGGTGATGCCGCCATTTGAGTTTTTTTCTCTACCGCAAATATATCTCAAAACCAGTATTCAACACAACCTTCACTTGATCCCACTTCTGACACCACTTTTGTGTTTAAGTGTTCCCCAAATACAAACACAAATCTCAACGTGAGTTATCTGTTAAAACCATACTATTTACATACATCACAATATCTTTTATAACAAATACAACCATACAGTCACAACACCATTATCATCCCACTACCAACAACCACTTCGCGATTGCCGCGTTGACAACAACCTTCAGTCGCAAACTTGGTTGCCACCTAGGCGGAAAACGCCACACTGTGTATGCTCAGATTGTTTAGTCATCTGGTCACACGTACTCATCTACTCAATGAGACACTCCTGTTGTCTCTCTCTCTCTCACTTTCTCTCTGCATTCTCCCTCTCTTTTTTTTCTCTTCCATTTTTCTTTTCCCTCTTTTCTTGTTTGTGTGTGTGTGCGTGTGGGTGTGTATGTTAGTGTATATGTGTGTGTGTGTTAATGTGTGTATGCATGTGTTTTAGCGTGTATATGTGTGTGTGTACTAGTGTGTCTGTTAGGGTGTGTGTGGACGTTTACATGTATTTATGTGTGTGTGTATTTTTCTTCACATACTTTATTATATAGCAAACAAACATACATAAACATGAACATGAACAAGCATTACAAACAAACAGCAGCAGCATTGCCGCGTACCACCGCCAGGCTCACACGCTGTCGCAGCCAGGCAGTCTCCCGTGCTTCGCCCGATCGTTCCCTCATCCGACGACCGAGCGCAGTCAGCAACTCGCTGAATGCGGCCCCAACAACTCCTGTCGTTTCTACAGCGAGAGGGACGAATTCGTATGTGTGTTTGTATCTGTATGTATGTATTTGTATGTTATGTATATGCATGTGTGTGTGTGTCAGGTATACACAGTGGGTCTGGATTATGCACACGCCGAGGCTCGTAAATCCCCAGCACTAGACGGTAAAGTGGAGCGTGATCACGACGGAAAGGTGCATTAATATATGTTTGTTTGTCTATTATTATTATTATTATTATTATTATTAATTACAGTTAATTATTATTATTGTTACGACCCTCTGATGGCCCCATGTACCGGAAGCGCCCAAAAGATTCAGAGAGAAAGAGAGTTCGAAGAGAAAATATTCTAGAAAGAGAGTTGAAAATGAAAATAATGAATATACAGGGTGGCCACAAAAACACTCCTTGATTTCAAGTATTTATTACATGATTTATTGAGTTCATAATCAGTCGATTTTGGTGGCTACATTTACAGAAAACAACAAAGTTTCATATGAGAGATGTCATGGGCAATTAATAGGCACTCATAGACACTCAATGTGTGTTCCTCTTGTTGCCCGGCATATGTCAAGGCGATAGTCAAGTTGCATCCAGTGATGATTCTGGTTCCCCCATATTCTCACATTGCGCCTGTTCACCTTCCCATTGAGGTGGAAGGTCGCTTCATAACTGAAGATGATCTTCGACAGCAGATCAAGATAATTTTCCATTGACTCTTGGAGACCGTGGTAAAAATTATAACGTGTTTCTCTGTCTTGTGGGTATAACTTTTGGACCAGTTGCAGATTATAAGGGGTAAACCTCAAGCGTTTGCGTAAGACTTTTTGTACTGTGCCTCGTGGAATTTGTAACTCTTGGCTAGCTCTACGAGTCGACTTCTTGGGGCTGCGAACAAAAGCTTGTCTGACACTGTCAGCTTGTCTGACACTGTCAACTTCTTCCGAAACAGCTGAGCGTCCGGAATATCCCTTTCTCTGATCACAAATGCACCCGTTTTCAAGAAAATCATTGTACCACTTCAAAATGGACTTGTTAGTAGGTGGATTGTTATGATGGATGCGTCTGAACGAACGCTGCACAGTTGTTACACTGTTTGTTTTGCCAAACTCCAGCACACACCAGCTACGTTGCTGTGGGATGTATGTCATCTTGGATAAGACTTCCGTCTAGCGGGGGATGTAACAATTTCAACCTGGAAATATAGGAAAACAAAATTGTATTAGCTTATGTTACTGTAGACACCAAAATTGTAAGGTTATGAACGTCATACGACATACTATGAATATTTGAAATCAAGGAGTGTTTTGTGCCCACCCTGTATAACAATAAATGATATACCATCATCCGATAACACTTCAGAATTTCACTCCAACCACGTTCCTCAATGTATAATAACAATCAACAATAAATATGTGATTCAGTAGGATCTAGTAAAATATTATCCTTTTATTTATTTAAAATTTAGCCACAAACGCTTGTATACTCCCATACTCTGCAATAGGGCAATATGTTCACCTCGGCCAGCGTAGTGTCAAAGGCGTATCAAGAGCGGTGAGTGCGACTGCGGCTTGTGTCCAATATGTTCACTTTTCACCATAGCGAAATTTCAGTGGTTTTCAACACAAGACACGAGTTTATACACAACAAGTAGCTAGCACCTTACATACTGTGCGGTTATTGGCTAGGCTCAGTAATCTAACTTCACTCAACCTGACCTGACCTAACCTAACCTAGCCAATAGCCGCACAGTATGTTAGGTGCTAGCTACGTGTTGTATAGAAACTCGTGCGTTGCGTTGAAAACCACTGAAATTTCGCTATGGTGACAAGTGAACATAGTGTCCACACGCCGCAGTCGCACTCACCGCTCTTGCTACGCCTATGACTCTACACTGGCCGAGATGAACATATTGCCCTATTGCAGAGTATGGGAGTACTCGGGCATTTGTGGCTAATATGTTCATAGGGCAATACTGTAGTACTCCCATTCAGTATATAACAACCATCAATATATAAAAATACTTTTTTATAAATAAGTAATAAATAACAATCAAGAGCAATAAATATGATTCAATTAGAAACATCCAACAATAAATAAAAATATGATTCAATAAGTAACAGCAACACAAATATATATGATTCAATAAACAGCAACAACAATAAATATGTTTCAATGAACAACAACAGCCAACACTGAGTAAAAGTATAATTTAATAAATAACAACAACCAATAATACATAGTAATAAATAGAGAGTAAAATAAGAATATATATATAAATAAATAGAAAATAAATATGAATAAATAACAATAAATATGAATAAATAAGAATACACATGAATGAATAACAATAAATATGTCTACCTGTCTGTCTCTCTATCTGCCTGTATATCTGTCTGTTTTTCTTTCTGTCTACCAATCTGTCTATCTATCTGTCTGTCTGTCTGTTTTTCTTTCTGTCTACCAATCTGTCTATCTATCTGTCTGTCTGCCTGTTTTTCTGTTTGTCCGTCTATCTGTATTTCTGTTTGTGTATCTGTCTATCTGTCTGTATGTCTGTCGGTCTATCTGTCTATCTGTATGTCTGTCTGTATGTATATCTGTATGTCTGTCTATCTGCGGCTGTCTGTTTGTATGTCTGTCTGTCTTTCTGTCTTTCTGTTTGTCTATCTGTCTGTCCGCATTTTTATTTTTATTTCGCATTGCATCTCTAATTTAGTGTGTATGTGTGTGTGTGTGTGTGTGTGTGTGTGTGTGTGTGTGTGTATCTCTGTGTTAGTGTATGCATGTCTGTGTTAGTGTGTGTTTATGTTACACACTACTGTGCTAATATTGTTTGCACTAAGAACTTTCTTTCTTTCTCAGTTACAATTAGTAGATTAGTGTGTGTCAATTGTTCTTGTTTCGCCAGTGATTAATGTGTGTGGTTCGCTCTATTATTCGCTTCTTCCCCGGCATTCAAACACGGCCTGGTGTGTTTGTACTGGCAGGAGGTGCGCTACCCTGTCATTCTTACCAACACTGAGAAACTGATAGCTCGCAAAGTCGGCGAGGCTTTCAAACAAACTGTGTGTGGCTTCGACTTGCTCAGGTTTCTGAATTAAGTCAGACTCAAGTCTGTAGACAATCAGGCTTAATTTTATACGCTATTATTGTATGATATGTCTAATGTTAAGTCTAAGTTTATAGGTAAGATGTCGATAAGTCTCAATTTAATGTTGATAAGTCTCAATTTAATGTTGATAAGTCTCAATTCAACGTTGATGAGTCTTAATTTAATGTTGATGAGTTTTATTTTAATGTTGATTAGTCTCAATTCAACGTTGAAACAATATATACGGTCATGCCAGATATGTTAATTGCCAGTTAATTACAAACGCGTTCGCGTGTTTGTGACGTTTGTGGCGCAACAGAGCCAACGGTCGGTCTTATGTGTGCGACGTGAACGGCTTCAGTTTCGTGAAGAACTCCAATAAATACTACGACGACTCGGGCAAAATTCTCGGCAACATGGTGTTGCGTCGGCTGGCGCCTACACTGCATATTCCCTGGTCGATTCCGTTTCAACTGGACGACCCGCCTATTGTACCGACCACATTCGGCAAGATGATGGAACTGCGCTGTGTGGTGGCTGTCATTCGACACGGAGACCGCACACCCAAACAAAAATTGAAAATGGAAATCAGACATCACAAGTACGACACGCCACCGTTCAGTTGTTATTGCTAATATTATCAATTAGGACATGAAGTTTCTTATTGTTTTATTTTTGTTTTTATTTATTATTATCATTAGTATTATTAATTTTATTAATATATATTGCATTACACGTACTCTCTCGCCCTCGCATATTTAACACGTTGGAATATTCAACCAATGAGTGATTCCAAATAGGACAAAAATCGAGAATATCAAACATGAAATTTTGAAACATGAAATCCAGTCTTTCCTTGAATGCTCCTACGCTTTTAGCTCCTACAATATCATCCCCTAACTGATTGCAGACACACCTATATGGGAAACTATACTTCTTAACATCTCTCAAATATCTAGTATTTTTCAGTTTTTTTCATCACCCCTCTTGCCTGAAATATACCAAACTATACAATTATGTATATTTAACTTTTGCATACATATTCTATGTCTGAAAATATTAATCAAGTCGCCCCTTAGCCTACGTTTTTCTAAAGATGGTAAATATAGCACTTTTAGTCTTTCCTCATACGACAAACTACACATGCTATCAACCATTTTAGTCGCTGTCCTCTGAATTCTTTCCAATTTACGTTTGTTCTTTATCTTATAAGGGGACCACACCACCGACGCATACTCTAGCTGGGGCCTAATGATAAAGCTTTTAGCATGTCCTCATCTAGGCATTTGAAAGCCCTTCCAATATTCCTTATCGTTCTATATGCTAGTGCTGTTTATGCCGTGTATGTGGGTATATGCTTCTGTGTTTATGGGTGTTTTTGGGTGTATGTGTATGTACGTATATGTTTATGTGGTGTTATGCTTGTGTGTGTGTACGCAGTATTATATGTGTGTGTGCGATGGTGGCAGGTTTTTCGCGATATATCACAAATACGACGCCGGTCGGCTGGGTCACATCAAGCTGAAGAAGCCCAAACAGCTGCAAGAGGTGTTGGATGTGGCGCGCGAGCTGCTCGAGACAATTACACCTCCTCCTCCTCATTCTCCTCCGTCATCATCAGTATCAGCACGAGTGGGGGTAGTGGACGCAGGGGATGAGGGCTCGGTGATGGGGGAGGTCGCTGAGAAGCGAACCAAACTCGAACAATTGCGCAACGTGCTGGAGATGTGAGTGTCGTGTGTGTGTGCGTGCGTTTGGCTTTTTGTATGTATGTGCGTGTGCTTGTATTTGCATGCGTTTGTGTGTGTGTGTGTGTGCTTGTATGTACGTCTGAATATGTCTTTGTGTATGTGTGTGTATGCTCGTGTGTTTGTGTATTTGTGTATGTATGTGCGTGTGTCCGAATCCCTATGTGTGTGTGTGTGTGTGTGTGTGTGTGTGTGTGTGTTTGTATGTGTGTATGATTGTGTGCTGGTTTTGGCTTATGTATTTGCTGGTGTATGTGTTTATGTTTCAGGTACGGTCATTTTTCCGGTATTAATCGCAAGATTCAAATGAAATACCAGCCGCGTGGCTGGCGCAGCAGCAGTGAAGATGGTAATTACCACCTATCACTCGCATTACCACACACTTACCATACATATTTGACCATACAAGTTTTGAGTATAGGATATATAAGCATATTCGCATTGGATCAATATATACCGTGAAACTTCTATTTGAGCGGTATGTCGTTCTGTTTTTCAAACCTTCCCCGTGGTGTCGTTTAATTAGGTGACATTTGCTATTTTTCCACTAGCTGGTCAGAATTTTGACAAGATACGGTATATTTTCTCAATGAAAAAGAACCAGGTAACGTATTTATTTAACCAATAACATACATACACAGTGATTACTGGTAATTAATGACAAATTCACTCATAAAAATCAGTCAATCATAGCTTTTGCCAAAAGAGTAGAACTCGTCAAGGTGACGTTCAATTAGAGATGCCGCTCATACGTGTGTGTGTGTGTCTGTGGATGTTTGTATATGTATATGTCTGTGTTTCGGCGCGGTCAGAGAGCAGTGGTGAGCCGTCTCTAGTGTTGGTGTTGAAGTGGGGCGGCGAGTTGACGCCGGCGGGCCGGGTTCAAGCCGAGGAGCTGGGCAAATTTTTCCGCTGCATGTATCCCGGCGGCCAAGGTCACCGCCTCTTCCTCCTCCTGTCCTCTGTCTCGCTCGCTCATCCACTTTCATGCACTCTCATTCTATATCCGGCTGCGCTGTCTTGCTTGTCGTTTGTTGTACTTTCCATATTACACTTGCAAGCTGACTTTTGTACCGGTATTGGCGGCCGACTGTAACGACAAATACACTCTGACACACATACTGACACACACGTCGTAGTCAAAGTCACACCGATTATTCGGAAAGCGCTAGACGATTGTTACAATATGTTGTACATCCACACATCGCGTTGTAGAACATACAATCATTTTTGAGTGACACGCTGCACCAAATGTAACGAGTTCTGGCATACCGCTTCCAGGTGTAAAAAGGAAAAACCTTGCTGTGGTCACTGCTCAGGAAGTCACAAAACCATAGACTGTACTAATCAGTTGTCTGTACAATGTACAAACTGTAAGCAAGC
>OU696595.1:335000-575294 GCA_916048095.2 Sacculina carcini
CGGTGGCGAGGTTGTTGAGCAGAAACTGCATCCAGCAAGGAGTCGAGCCAATCCTGACGAAATTATGTTGACCCTTTGCTGCGCAGACGTTTGATGTTCAGTGAGGCGAAGTTTGGCGTAGGTTAGCGGAATATGCTGTGTGATATGCTGGTGTGCCATACTGCACGGAAACACGAGGCCAAGTGAATTTGTCATAATAGAGTCGACGTAGTGTTGCGCAGTCGGTGGCGAATTTCAGGATTTTTGGAGTTTGGAACTTCTGGGGTATAATTTTTGGTAAGACTTTGTAGTAGGTTCTCGGTAGATTCCGGTACAACTTTCGATTCTACGTAGATTGGCAGAAACTGCATCCAGCAAGAAGACGAGGCAATATTCTTTGTGTCGTCTTCTTGCTGCGCAGACGTTTGCTCGTCGGTGGTTTAACGTCCAGCGGTATCAGAAGAGCGATTGCGTACGCGCCGGACGGAGTCGGTCCTGAATGGTGAATGATGCACCATAGCGCCATACTGCACGGCAGCACGAGGCCAAGTGAATTCCGAGAAATAAAGTCGAACTCTTGCTGCGCAGTCCGGAGGCAATTTTGGGATAGCTTTTCGAAGAATTTCGCAGATTATTGAACGGTAGATCGGTAGAACTTAGGTAGATCATTGGTAGAAATTCGCAGGTAGGTCGTCGGTCGAACTTCGGAGTAGCTGCACGTAGATTTTCGGTACGACGTCGGATTATTGTACAGAAACTGCAGCCAGCAAGGATTCGAGGCAATCTTCATTGAGTCGTCTCCTTGTTGCGTAGACGATTGCCGTTCAGTGGTTCTACGTCCGGCGGTGGTAGATGAGCGATTAGGTACGATGCCGGACGGAGTCGGTCCCGGATGATGTGATGCTGGATAATTTTGTCGACAGCTTGTGGTGCGTCGCATCTAATGGCGAGGCACAGACGACTGCTTACAGAGGTGCGGCGTAAGTAGGAGGCGCGCAGATTTGGCGCTGCAGTGATCGAACACAGCATCAAACCATCATCACGTCGGGGTCACCAATTTGTGGTGTTCGTATAACCACAAGATGCGCAACGCACACAATACCAGCTATACTCACTGACTCGGGGCATCAATATGGCGGTTGGCTCGCCACTGAATTACGCACGTTCACAACGTGAGTTCTTTGGACCGACTGTATTTGTACACACAGCAAGGGACGAGAAAGACAAGTCCAGACAAGCATACACACAAGATCAAACACGCACAACCATGAACAAACACAACACGACGCATAGCTGCACAGGTCACTGCGCTTCTGGTAGTTACCGCCTGGTGGAGCTAGACGCAGTTACACGTGGCGCACCACATACCTTCTTAACTTTTCAAATTAGCAGTCAGTTTTCACATCCACGCGATTCTTGATAACTATGATGAAAAAGCTCAAATACAAACGACGTAATACAAAAACGTTTCCATTCAATATTCATTCATGCAATGTAATGTTCCTCTAAGTTTCGTTTATGTTTTTCCAACTAAAATATAGCCTGGGGTGAGACATGTGATTTTTTTTATTTTTCACAGCAATCCTCGTGTCTCTTAGGTACCAGACTTGCACCCCTAGAGTGTGCGAGCATCCCCGATGAAGCACCCCGGTTATTGATCAACATAGATCCATCATAAAGTTATATCCACACCAAGTCTAGTACTGTTTGACACGTGGGTGTATGTGTGTGTGTGTGTGTGTGTGTGTGTGTGTGTGTGTGTGTGTGTGTGTGTGTGTGTGTGTGTGTTGTATGTTGCCTCCAATTATTAAATGTTTGTATATGTGTCTGTGTGTTTGTCTTTTTGTTTGTTTGTATATGTGACAGAGAGATATATGAATAACAATATATATTGTCGCTCAGATTAATATTATGCAACGCTGCTCCATTTAATGACATATCACCACAATTAACACCAGTAAGGCGCCGTGTTCGGCGATGAACGAGCGAGCGCGAAGTTGTCATATGTAATCAAACTTTGTCGTAAATGCATTTGTCTGCGTGCATGGGCAAAGTTTTCTGCTAAATTATAAGAGGGCATATGGCACGTGCCACGTGCCACGCTGGGCATTGACATGATTCCGCATAGTCTCATTCGCGGCAGGAAGGATTGGGCTACCCAACAAACAAAAACGCATGCTAATCGGACCTATGGTTCCAGAGATATAAGCCTCTGAAAAACGGGTAAATTTTTTTTAAAAAAAAGTAGGAGGGCATTCGGGACGTGCCACGTGCCACAGTGAGCACTGACATAATTGGGTTTAATCTCATCCCCGGCAGAAAGCATGAGGCTACCCAACACAAAAAACGCATGTTAATCGGACTTATGGTTCCAGAGATATAAGCCTCTGGAAAACGGGTAAAAAGTGTTTTCCGAAAAAGTAGGAGGGTACTTGGGACGTGCCACGTGCCACACTGGGCACTGACATAATTCGGCATAGTCTCATTCGCGGCAGGAAGGATGAGGCTACCCAACAAAAAAAACGCATGTTAATCAAACTTATGGTTCCAGAGATATAAGCCTCTGAAAAACGGGTAAAAAATGTTTTTCGAAAAAGTAGGAGGGCATTTGGGATGTGCCACGTGCCACATGGGGCACTGTCATGATTCGGCCTGGTTTCATCCGCGGCAAAAAGGATGAGGCTACCTAACAACAAGAAAGCATGTTAATCAGACTTATGGTTCCAGAGATATAAGCCTCTGAAAAATGGGTAAAAAGTGTTTTTCGAAAAAGTAGGAGGGTATTTGGGACGTGCCACGTGCCACAGTGGGCACTGACATAATTCGGCTTGGTCTCATCCGCGGCAGGAAGGATGAGACTACCCAACAAAAAAAAATGCATGTTAATCGGACTTATGGTTCCAGAGATATAAGCCTCTGAAAAGCGTGACCACGGCCGGCGGGCCGGCCGGCGGGCCGCTCATACTCATTTTTCTAGTAACACCAAGTATGAACTCGCTCGCTATCGCTCGCTCGTAATTATAAGCACCAACATGTTTGTATGTGTGTGTGTGTGTGTGTGTGTGTATGTGTGTTAGGCGAGTATGCGGGCACTCAGGGACTGGGTCTGCTACGCCTGCACTCCACCTACCGTCACGATCTCAAGATATACGCCTCGGACGAGGGACGCGTTCAAATGACAGCCGCCGCGTTTGCCAAGGGTATGTGTTTGTGTATATTTGTAGCGTAAAAGCTCTGTTTGAGCGGCATTACGTTCTATTGTTTCACACCATTCCTCCGTATTATCGTTCAATTAGAGAATGCCGCCCTATTTTTCCACTAGCTGGTCATCATTTTGAGAAGGTACAGTATATTATAACGGATGGAAATAGGCCCAGATAGCGTGTGCATATTTATTTAACAATTGGCACAAATACAAGCTGATTACTCGTAAGTAATTACAAATTCACTCATGAAAACCTAGTGGCACGTGGCTATTGTAGCTGTCAAAGTGGTTCGTTTAATTTCTGATTGTTTTTCAATTGCTCCGAAAAGGAGCCGTTCTAATAGAGGTTTTACGATGTACACGTTTTTATGTTCAGTCGATCCTCCAAATAGCGGAATAATTCTTCGGTTCCGTTCACAAGTCTATCAAATACGTGTTAATTACACCTACAAATAGCGGAATTTATACCTTTAATAGCGGAAACCTTCAAATAGGGAATGATATACTGGTCTCCACTCAAATAGCACACCTCCAAATGGCGGAAAACGGGGGATTCTTGTGTGTTGTTCTTGAATATAAGATGTATGTAATATATTGACTCCAGCTTGTCGACTGACAACAGTTGACTATTTCAAGCTGATTGGTATAAACGAGTGACTTATTAGGACCGGCTATAGACATATGTACAGACATATTACTAGGTATAATCAAACTAGGCGGCCGGCTGTGACCCCAGATTGTGAGGGTCTCGCACGATAATCACGCAGTACTTTAGAGTCTAAAGTTAAGTGACACCTAGTGGTAAACAAAATAGGAAATGTTCTACAATTTTCTTGGACTGACTGTCAGGAAAGCGGCAGTAAGCTAAAAGTTGAGCAACATTTACAATGTCAGTGGTTTCATCGAACTGCAAACCAAACCAGGGTGCTGCCCTGAGCCTTGTAAGTAGCTGATCCTTCAAATCTTCAGCGACTGCCACAGATCAACGTTTCATTGAGGAGTCTGAAAGTGGAATACTCCGAACCTTATCACGTGGTTTCTTGCCTCCATGAAGATGCTGGGCAGCTATTTCTAAGCATGGAAGAATGACTGTCTCAGCTAAAGTGAAAGGTTTCTTATTTTTCATAAGTATATGTGCTATTTCCATTGATGTCATTAGAAGGGACTTCTCTTCCTTTTCTTGATGGACCATAATGCTATCGAAGGAGCGTTGTTGCTTTTTGAGTTCAGCTCGAGTTGCTTCAAAGAACTCCTTTGACTTATTTTTATGCTCACTGTGTTGCATTTTGAGATGGGACAGTAGCTTGGAAGGTACAAGATTTGAATTTTTATACTTCGCAGAACAGAAGAGACACTGAGTAGCTGGATAAGGATTCTGCTCCTCTTCATTTGGCAAATAGAATTCATACTTCACATAGTCATTATTCCACTTCCTTCGCTTTGATTTCAATTGAATGGACGTACTTGATGGATGATGCCTTTTTTGCTTGAAGCTCGTTTCACCGCCATTCTTCGGTGTTGGTAAAACTGATCCAGTTGGGTGATCTTCCTGTCCATTTTCATCACTTGTTGTTTGCCTTTTATCCAGTTCCTCAGGTCGTAGTTCATCAGTAACACCGGGTTTCTTGAAGTACTTGAGCAAAGCCATCTGCAGGAAAAAAACAAATTCTCCAATAAGCTTTGTTTTATTACAAATCTACCATGCTATATTCTGCCATCTCAGTATATTCCTGCATAATAATAATAATAATAATAATAATAATAATAATAACTACTCTAGTTTTAGCCTCGTCTATCCTGGTAAAATATCCTATGAGTGCCCCTGAAAATAATTACATTACACTTACAATTTTCTTCCTAAAACACCTTTTCGTAGTGTGCATTCTTGTACACACTAGCCTTGTGTAAAAAGACGGTTTCGATGACAGATTCAATTGATATATTTAAATGCACAGAAACTATTAAATTATGATGGCAAACAGGATTAAACGCAGCACGCAAAAACTCTCCAACGACAGACAGAAAAAAACAGCACTACGTCAACTCGTCCAACAACACCGCATCAACGCGCTTACCACTCTGCCGCCTCAAATTCCCGCTGACGCGATCAACCGTCATTCGCACGCACACACACACACACACACACACACACACACACACACACACACACACACACACATACACATACACATACACACACACACACACACACACACACACACACACACACACACACACACACACACACACACAGACACATACACACACACACACAGACACACACACACACACACACACACACACACACACACACACACACACACACACACACACACACACACACACACACACACAAATATGCTCACTTGCACGCGCAGATATTCGAGACGACTCCAGTAGCGCGCGCGCACACACACACACACACACATACCTGTTCACTTGCACGCGCAGACATTACACCTCCAGTAACGCGCTCAAGGACACGCTCAGCCGTGCACACGTACATTTACAATTCACTCACACCTTGTCATGTACCCCTCCATATACCCCATTATTTCCATGTACCCTTTGAAAAAAATCATGCACCTTGGGGTGCACCATGCACCCAGGTTGACTATCACTGCTTTAGACCGTCATGTAACATTGACCTTTCCTATAACTATTACATTGGAGAGTAACGATGTGTTCAACACTGAAGGAGAGGTTCTCTCCCGCAAACTGCAGCATATCAAAACCATGGCATTCAGAGGTGAAAGCCGCACAAATGAATAATTATTTGGAATAATGAAAAATGTGGGTAGAATTAGTTGGGAAAGATGCGAACTGATAAATGATTGTAGTGACGTCAAACTCGAAGCACAACATTCATAATCAAGTATTATTGTTCAACGCAATACCATAGATACACAAAAACCCAACAGACAATACACGACCAATCCCAGCACAAGAGTAACACGCGGCCAGCAGTCACCACCCAGCAATCCTAATCCTCCGCGCGTGTGACAATACTATATAAACAATACGCTACATCTCTCCGCACTTTAAGAACATCTATTCGGCTAAGCGAGAAGGTAACCATCGCCTGCGACCTCTGGAGGAGGACGGTAGTTCTCGTCGAGACCTTCCGTCATCCGGGGGCTTAGCGTGACTCGATGTCGCCCCTGTCTGCGTTGCGCCTGCGAGCTTAAGCTGATCGCCTTCAACCGGTCTCTCGAGCCCGGGTGCTGATGCCGAGTCCTGCTCAGCAATTGCGTCCTCCGTTGACGCATCACCTTCAGCCGGTCTCTCGAGGCTCCGTGACGGCGCCGTGTCTCGTTCTGTCACAGCGTCTTCTGTTGGCGACTGAGGAAGCCAACAGTCCGTTTCGTCCTCCAATAATGGTGAACCGGTTCGGTGAACAGCTGCATTTTTGGCGAGATGGGCCGCATTCCGCACAGACCCGTCTTCCAGGCGGTACGCCGATCCTCTCATCGCCGTTATACGCAACGGACCCTTGAAACGACGTCCCGATTTACCGACGTGGCCTTGCACCCGAACAAACACCGAGTCTCCCGGGGCGAACGTCGGAATCTTCGTGGCGTTACGGCGATCATAGTTCCGCTTGTTGCGTGACTGCTGCCTGCGGACACGCTGCTAGATAGATGAATCCACGCACTTGTTAAAAACCGGTAAAGTCAGCTTCATGCGTCGGCCGTGCAATATCGCCGATGGAGACGCTCCGGTAGTGCAGTGTGGCGTGGCTCTGTACTCGGTCAACAGCGCCCGCATACGCTCTTGGAACTTTGATTTACCGAGACACTGTTGAACCCATGCTTTGAATGTCCTGTTAAATCGTTCGACGATCGAGTTACCCCGTGGCCAGTAGGCCGCCGATCGCCAATGTTTGATGCCCCGTTGATTGAGATAGCGCTCAAACGCCTCACTGACGAATTGTCGCCCATTGTCGGTGACCAACTCGTCCGGGAAGCCCTCGCGACTCCAGATTACATCCAAGAAGCTCATGATGTGATCACTGTCAATGTTGCTGGTAAAGCCTACTTCGACCCACTTCGAGAGATAATCAACTATAGTTATAGCGTAGCAGGCTTCTGGCGGCGCCGAGTCGATAGGGCCCACGATATCAACTGCCAGCTTCTGCCACGGGTGGTCCGGAAGCGGAGCATACTTCATAGGAGCTGGTCGAGTTGCAGACGACAGCAATTTGTCGCTACCTTGACAATACGCGCACTCGGACACCATTCGCTGAACATCCTCGTCCATTCCGGGCCACCAGGCCACACTGCGCAGGAACTGTTTAGTTCTTGCCACGCCATCGTGTGCGGCGTGGGCACGACTGAGGTAGTCGGACCGCAGCTTGCTCGGAACAATTATCTGACAGTCGCCACGAATGACCAGGTCTCCTGCTACTGATAATTCATCCCTCATCTTGAAAAACGGGCGTAGAGCTGAATCGACGGCTTCTCCCGTGCGAGGAAAACCATCACCGATAGCCTTTCTTAGAGCCGACAGCTGAGGGTCGTCGCGGGATGTGGAACAAAGATGCTCACGCAACAGCGCCGGCTGCTCCTCCATCAGTATACCGACCACTTCTTCGTCTTCTTTGTCGTCACATTGCAAATCATTTTCTTGTGCGACTGGCAGACGAGAAAGTGCATCTGCAGCTTTGATCTCCTCCCCCGGGACTGGACGGTGCTGCTCGTTGCTGCTGCTGTCCTGATCGACGGCGACGCGCGGAAACATGATCTCACTGCCAGTGACAGCGCTGAACGGCGTGATTCCAGCTTCCGACGGAAGCATGCGGACTCCGAGAAGTACCACCGGTAGTGCTTGCAACCATTATTCTCTTCGCGCCATTATTGATGATTTGATTACACGTTGTCTGCGCTCGATGAACCCGTTGCAACATGGCCGATATGCTGCTGGACGCAATCGGTGAAAGCCGATGGATTCGGCAAGAAAGTGAAAAAGATCGGCCTCAAACTGTTTCCCTCTGTCTGTGATGACATACACGGGCACACCAAAACGAGACAGCCACGTATTCATGAATCCACGAGCGACATATTCTACGGTTATTTCGCTCAGAGGTGCAGCTTCGATTCATCTGGTGGCTCTGTCGATGCATGTTAACACGTACCGCAGCGGATTCGCAAACGGGTGTTCGGGCATACGCTGAGGTGTCAATGGGCCGATGATGTCCATGTGCACCGTCTCAAATCGACCTGGTGCAGCAATGTGCCGACTGACTTTGGCTTGCTGGCAAGCCACACACGTCTTCGCCCAGTCTTTCACGTCACGCTCAAGTGTTGGCCAGAAGTATCTTTCTTTGACCAATTACACGGTCCTCTGAAGACCTGGGTGTGAAAGATTGTGTAGGTTGGCGACAATGCAGATGCAACTCCCGCGGAACATGAATGGTACAAACGGCCGTGGATGCACACTGGATGTCTCACAGTACAGCTCAAATTCGCCGCTGATCTTATACGGCGTCAGTTTGTACAATAGTTGTATGAGCTCGTCATCTTCAGCTTGAGCTGCCGCAATTGAAGGCAAATCCCACACGTCGATCGTGTCGCCACCCACTGATCGAGACAGGCAGTCTGCCACAACATTTTCTACTCCTCGAATGTACTTCAAATCCGACACATACTCTGTCAGAACAGATAAATGGCGTTGCTATCTGTCCAACTTGGCGGGTTTCGTGCTGTAGCACCAACTAACGGACGATGGTCGGTAAACAACATGACATTTTGGCCTTCGATCAAGTGTTTGAAATGTATCACAGACAAAAATGCACCAAGCAGCTCCCTGTCAAATGTAGAGTATCTTTTTTGTACTTCTGTGAGTTTCTTCGAGTACAGCTCTACTAGCACCGGCTCGCCGTTCACCATTTGGTGAAGTGCTGCACCGATGGCCACTTGTGAGCTGTCTGTCACGAGCTGATACGTTGTGCATGACGGCAATGGTGACTGAGCACTGTTGAAGACTGCAGTTATTCTTCGCATTTTGTTACACCTACCAGTTCTTCCTCGTTCAGCTTGATATTCTTGCTGTTTGGCTCAATTCGAATACGCTCCGTCAGCGGGTGAACTACAGTAGCGTAGTTTTTCACCATTCTCCTATAGAAGCCAGTGGCTCCCAAAAATCGTCGCAGGTCAGCAAATGAAGATGGAGGCGGCTGATCCACCAATGCGCGGACTTTGCTAGTCGCTGGGGCGATGCCTCCTGCCGAGATACTGTAGCCCAAAAATCCACGTGGCTTGCTGCAAAGACGCACTTCTCTAGCTTGATCCCCAGACAGCTTATTTGCAGAATATCAAACACATGACGGAGATGCTGCATGTGCTCATCCATGTTCTCAGAAAAAATCAATATGTCATCAATATATACAAAAACACAGTCAATTTTCCTAAAAATGGCATCCATAAAACGTTGAAAAGTTGATGGAACATTGCGCAGACCAAACGGCATATACAAATATTCGTATAGCCCCACCGGTGTCATAACGGCTGTTTTTGCAATACCTTGCTGCGCTACAGGCACTTGATGATATGCTCTCAGTAAATCCAACTTTGAGAATAATGTTTGCCACTCAATTTTATTGCACAGTCATGAATGTGCGGTATGGGGTAGTTATCTTTTTTTGAAATTGCGTTAAATGTTCTGTAATCACCTGTTAACCGCCAGCCGCCGGATTGCTTGGCTACCACGTGCACTGGTGATGACCACGCTCAGTCCGACGGTCTGATTGGGCTTTGATCGCCGTCTGCTTTTCTGGCGAAAATCGTCTGCGTGCAGCCTTCACTGGATGTGCGCCGCCGGTGTCAATGTTATTCACAACTAAATCGTTGCCACCAGCGCTACTCTGTTTGGGTGCAGTCAGCTCTGAAAACTCATCGATTAGGCGACGAACAGGCTCTGCTACCCCTTTTGTGTCGTTTATGACGAGGCAAGAAGAGGAAGAGGAGCTTATTTGGGCTGGTGCACGCATGAGTGTTAATGAATCCCTTATGCATTTTGCACCACAGTCAACAACCAGGTTGAAGTAGCACATAAAATCATTACCCAGCAGTGGCTCGGTTACATCGGCAATGACAAATGTCCATGAGTAGCTGCGTCTGAGGCTTTTTATCGCAATTTCAATGCGGACCTCACCATGTACAGTAATGGCTGCACCGCTGGCCGATGACAGCGTAACTGTGGTGGGCTGCAATCCCCAGTTAATTACCCGTGGTGGTAATATTGAAATGCCAGCTCCCGTGTCCACAACAAAAACAACTGTGTCACGACCCACCTTGGCTGCGACTTTGAGGAGTGACAGGCCCGGTGTCGCTTGGACCGAGACCTGCCTCTATAGTTTTCCGACGGCCGTGTTGGGGAGGCTGCTCGAGATGACGGCTGCATTTTGAGTCTAGGCTGTTTGGACGGCCACCGACACCATGGTTTGCATGTGCTGGCCGACTCGCCGAAATATATATGCGCACGACAAACCTGCGGCCTCTGATTGCTGCGGAACGGACGCAACCCAATTGGCAGAACCTTGCGGCTGTTGTTGTGGTTTCGGCGTTGTTCTTGAAGATGAGCTACCGGTGTTCGTTGGCTGGAATCCACCGACAAACAAGGTGAATTCACGAGAGGAACCAATTCATCTGCCAGCGTCCCAATCTGGTCCAGCGACAAACCTTGCTGTGCTGCAAGAGCCGATGTGATAGCAGGTGGCAGCGACTTCAAAAATTTGTGCCGAACCAGCTCATCGCCGGCGCCGACACTGACTGCAGTTCGCTGAATCTCTGAAAGTGCCGCTGATGGTCGGCCTGCTAGTGCCACTTTGGCGAGCAGATCTTCGAAGAGCTCAGACATGGTCTTGGAGAACATACTATTCAGGGCTTCTTTCAGCTTCGAGTATCTGTGTTGCTCCATGATTTGTGGGCTCAGCCGTGCGGTCACATGCGGCGGCAGTGCTGCAACAGCATGGAAATACCTCGTGTCATCAGCCGTAATTCTCGCCAGATGGAATTGTGCATTCATATTGGCAATCCATCCTTGCACCGAATCTGGGCTGAACTGTGGGGGTTTTACCGCCACCAGTGCAGCTGACAGGAACGGATTCACGGCTGTCTCTGAATCTTTTTTTGACTGAGTCATCTCGGGGCACCAATATGTGGCTAAATTGTCCACACAATAAAACTTGGATTCAATCACAATATATTACAGCCGCGGAAGACGACGAGACGTGGATCTTGATCGACAACAGACACACACCAGACCCAACTGACTGTTTGATCACCGCGTTGGGCATTTATATAATCTTGGTCAAGTACCCCGCACACTATCAACCAAATTCCCGTCTGGAGGCTACAGACGAGCATACAAACCAGGTGCACCTAGACTTGGCACACATTCACACTCATAGACATACAGACATACATGCATACAGTTGACTAGGCGGTGACATTGACAAGTGAAATAGAGTAAATGAGATACTAAGTGAAAGAGTAATGAGTATACAATACACAATACGCCACACGCTATAACATGTCTTCAATATTGCCACACTGCGTTCTGCGCATGCGTGCTTATAGTTGATACTGCTGTGGCCACGTGATCAAAGTTTGAGTCTGATTGCGTCATTTTGCTTTATGTCTTGACAGTGTAAACATGGCCGCTCCACTAGCAGTATGAACCAAGGAAGAACAAAGAGCAGTGACCCGATTTCTCTGGTCAGAAGGAGTGTCAGGGGCTGAAATTCATCGAAGGCTTTTAGCACAATACGGGGTCAGTGCACTACCGCGTAGAAGTGTGTATGAGTGGATTGAGAAGATTAAAAGTGGCCGGACGTGTGTGACGCACGAAGAGGGTGAAGGACGTCCGTCGACCTGCATCACTGATGAGAAAATTCAGCAAGCTCGAGAGATGGTAATGGCGAACCGGCGAGTTATCATTGATGAGGCAGCTTGTTCTCTGCAGATTAGTCATGGTTCTGCCTTTAAAATCATCCACGATTAGCTCGGCTTCTATAAAGTCTGTGCGATATGGTTGCCAAGGGAGCTTACTGTAGAGCACAAATGCAAGCGTATTGAGGTCTCTCAACTTCAACTCGATCGCTACAACAATGACTGTGAGAGGTTTTGAGCAGAATAGTCACAGGCGATAAAACGTGGGTGCAAAATTATGAGCCATAATCCAAAAGGCAGAATATGGAGTGAAATCATCCTGGCTCGATAGCGACGAAGAAATTCAAGACTCAGGCTTCTACAGGAAAGGTGATGCTAACACTTTGTTGGGACTCAAAAGGACCTATACTGGAAGACTACCTGGAAAAGGGGTGCACAATCAACAGTGCAAGGTACAGTGCTTTGCTGGTCAACAAACTGAAGCCAGCAATTCTCACCAAACGCCGAAGCATATTGTCGAATAAAGTTTTGTTGTTGCATGACAATGCACGCCCACACACGACCGCCAATACTGTTGAAACAATTCACCAATTGGGCTTTGAGGTGCTGGAACACCCTGCCTACAGCTCAGATCTCGCCACTTCCGACTACCATATATTTGAACCGCTCAAAGATGGTTTACGAAGTCGGCGATTTACTACGGATGAAGATGTGAAAGAGGCGGTGCATAAATGGTTGCATGACCAACCCCAAACCTTCTTCTCGGAGGGAATACGCAAGCTTGTGGACCGCTGGACCTAGTGCATCGAAAAACATGGAGAATATGTAGAAAAATGATGTACTTGCTTATGCCCTGCTTTTGTGTATTGAAATACATTGAAAAACCAAGAGTGCGTATAATTTTTGACTCTCCCCCGTATTTATTTATGTGTGTATGTGTGTGTGGGTGTTGCGTATGTGTGTGTATGAGTATGCATATATGTATGTTTGTGTGTGTGTTGGGTATGTGTGCGTATATATATATATATGTATGTGTGTGTGTGTCAGGCTTGTTGGCGTTGGAGGGAGAGTTGACGCCTATTCTCGTGCAGATGGTCAAGTCAGCCGACACCAACGGACTGCTCGACAACGACGGAGACTCTCGCAACCTGCTCAACATGTGTGTATCTGTCTGTCTGTCTTTCCGTGCGTGTATATATGTCTCTGTGTGTGTGTTTATATATGTATGTGTGTATGCCTTTCTATGTGTATATGTGTGCGTGTGCATATATGTATGCGTATGTTTGCATGTGTCTTATTGTGTGTATGTGTCGCTCTTTATTTGTGTAAATATGTATATGTAACTCTGTTTGTGTGTGTATGTATGTATATACTTGTATGTCTCTGTGTGTGTGTGTTGATTTGTGTCTATTTGTGTATGTATATGTATGTGTATATGCGTGGTTGTATGTACTTGTGTGTATGTGTGCGTGCGTGTATGTGTGTGTGTGTATGTGTGCGTGTGTGTGTGCAGTGTGAAGAGTCGTATCCACGAGACGTTTCAGCAAGATCGAGAGTTTGGTGTTGCTGATGTACAATCACTCAACCCCACTCAGTCGATCAGTGTTGGCAAGGCTCTCAGTCTCATTGGTGAGTGGTGGATGATTGGTGGATGACAGAATTTGCCTATTAAAAAGTCGGCTCAGTTCCGAGCTGAATTGTATGCTGCTCGTCTTTGAGTTATCCAAGCGGTGCTCCTAATAATGTCACCTAGTAGCGACCACGTGTCTCGACACTAGGCGACGTAGAGTCTTGCAGATAATTATGAGCTTGCAGATAATTATGAGCTTGCAGACCATTGGCACACTTGAACAACACCAGTGCATTTAACACTAGCCAGTCTAGCAATCACTTACACCTGGTCAAACAGATCCACAATGCTTGTATAATTGACAGCAGTTGTTGTCTTGACCCCGCCTGACTTGACCACGTGTCCCACTTCACTTGAACTCACCGACTCTGTGTCACTTGTCACCCCGTGATTGGCTGATGACATGACGTCATCGCGACGTCATTCAGCCGAACACTTTCTGTGCATGAGCGCTGTCCTGTATGTGTCTGTGTGTGTATGTGTGTGTCTACATGTGTGTCTGTGTATCTGCATGTGTGTCTGTGTCTCTGTGTGTGTCTGTGTGTGTGTCTGTGTGTGTCTACATGTGTGTCTGTGTCTGTGTGTGTCTACATGTGTGTCTGTGTCTGTGTGTGTGTCTACATGCGTGTTTGTGTGTCTACATGTGTGTCTGTGTCTGTGTGTGTGTGTCTACATGTGTGTCTGTGTGTCTGCATGTGTGTCTGTGTCTCTGTGTGTGTCTGTGTGTGTCTACATGTGTGTCTGTGTCTGTGTGTGTGTCTACATGTGTGTCTGTGTATCTGCATGTGTGTCTGTGTCTCTGTGTGTGTCTACATGTGTGTCTGTGTGTCTGCATGTGTGTCTGTGTCTGTGTGTGTGTCTACATGTGTGTCTGTGTCTGTGTGTGTGTCTACATGTGTGTTTGTGTGTCTACATTTGTGTCTGTGTCTGTTTGTGTGTGTGTCTGTGTGTGTGTGTCTACATGTGTGTCTGTGTGTCTGCATGTGTGTATGTGTCTGTGTGTGCATGTGTGTGTCTACATGTGTGTCTGTGTGTCTGCATGTGTGTCTGTGTGTCTACATGTGTGTGTGTGTGTGTGTGTCTGTCTACATGTGTGTATGTGTGTGTGTGTGTCTTTTTTCTTTTTCTTTTGTTTAATTCAATTTATTGCGTGCAACCACGTCAAGCAAGTTGGTGACAAGTCACAAACATGAACAGAGTATACCAGTTATCAACATGGACATAATAGATTACACCATCATACACGCATATGCACCCGTATGCGACAATTACGTACAAACACGCACAGTCATACATACACACACACACTCACACAGACATACACACACACATTCACACAGACATACAGACGTACACACTCACAAATACATACACACATGTACATATGCGCTTCTAATGAAACCATGTGTGTAGACGGGAACGCACTTAGTTAACAGAACGACATTTAGCTAAGTTAAAGTAACAGTTAACATAACAATTCAGTTAACAATTCACATATCAGAAGCAAGATTGCTACCCGTAAGCGAGCAGAATACATGTTAATATTCTCCAAAATGAGGAAAATGGTACAGAAGCATTTCCAAGTTTTCTCGTGCGAGAAGGTGCCGAAAGACATCAATCACAGTTACATGTGGACCTGACGGCAGCATGCCTTCGAGGGCAGGACATTGTAGGCAATAATGTTCAAGTGCAGTGCCACCGAGAGTACCACAGAGTGGACATGCTGATGACGATGGAGGAGTTTGAACACCTGCTACTTGCCATACAGGCCTGTACCCGAGGCGGAGACGAGCCGTGATAGCATTATGACGTCTTGTTTGGTGGTCACACCGGTGGTATTTGAATGTTTGTCGGCAGAAATGGTCTAGTACAATATTGCCCTATGAACATATTAGCCACAAACGCTTGCATACTCCCATACTCTGCAATAGGGCAATGTGTTCACCTCGGCCAGTGTAGTATCAAAGGCGTACCAAGTGCGGTGAGTGCGACTGCGGCTTGTGGCCAATATGTTCACTTTTCACCAAAGCATAATTATAGTGGTTTTCAACACAAGACACGAGTTTATACACAACAGATAGCTAGCACCATACATACTGTGCGGTTATTGGCTAGGCTCAGTAATCTTACCTGACTTAACCTGACCTGACCTGACCTAACCTAGCCAATAACCGCACAGTATGTTAGGTGCTAGCTACTTGTTGTATAGAAACTCGTGCGTTGCTTTGAAAAACACTGAAATTACGCTATGGTGAACAAAAAGTGTTTCGCAAAAGTGAACATATTGGCCACAAGTCGCAGTCGCACTCACCGCACTTGGTACGTCTATGACTCTACACTGGCCGAGATGAACATATTGTCCTATTGCAGAGTATGGGAGTACTCGGGCATTTGTGGCTAATATGTTCATAGGGCAATATTGTAATACTCCCATTTCATCGCTCCATTAAGTTCATATGCATAGTTTTAGTTTAATTTAGATATTAACAGACTGGGGGGTGCCATATGGTCCTAGAGGCCGGTGCACCCCAAAAACTCAATAATCAATCAATCTCATTTGTCCCAAGTCAAATCAAAATTGTCTCAACTGAAATCAAAGTTGTCCCAACTGAAATCAAAATTGTCCCAATAAAATAAAAATTGTCCCAGCTAGAACCACAATGTATGTTATTGATTTTACATGAAATATCAAACTTAATTGTTATGAGTACATCTAAATTGTATTTCACATGAAAAATTTAGCATTAGTCGTAAAACACATATATGTTCTACTTACTATGTACTATACAATTATGTGCTATGGTATGTACTACCATTACAATGCAGATATGTACCGTATGTACTTACTTTATGAGGAACTCTATCAGCCAATATATCAATGTCAGCGTATATACCACCAGCGCGTGTACTTAAATTTTAGGAACAAAGCAAGATATCACAACTCAACACAATCACAACGCAACATGGCCCATTAAAACACCTTCACTAACAAACACGCACGAACGTTCTGCGCAAACAACTGTCCTATGGCGCGCACTGCCCCACGGCGCGCACTGCCCAACCCCCTGCATCCCCTGTTCGCTCATTGGACGTGCATACAGCATAAATACACTCACACTACCTCGCACACACAAATAGTGAAAATAATAGTAAAACTACCCAATAATAGTAAAAATACCCAAGTGTGCTCAACGACAAGCGCTATACACACATGATGCCTGAACACTTGCCATAAGACGGAATGTACCGTCTCTGAAAGTGTGATGTTTCTGTAGATGTCCATGTGTTTGTGTGTGTGTGTATGTGTGCACGATTTGCTCGCGAGTTCTCTCCGAGAACAGTGACTCTATATGCTGACACTGATATATTGAGGCTGATAGAGTGCGCGCCATAGGACAGTTGTTTGCGCAGAACGTTCGTGCGTGTTTGTTAGTGAAGGTGTTTTAATAGGCCATGTTGCATTGTGATTGTGTTGAGTTGTGATATCTTGCTTTGTTGCTAGAATTTAAGTAGACGCGCTGGTGGTATATACGCTGACATTGATATATTGGCTGACATAGCTCTTCATAAAGTGAGTACATACGGTACATATCTGCATTGTAATTGCAGTACATAACATAGCACATAATTGTATAGTACATAGCACATAATTGTATAGTACATAGGAAGTAGTACATATCTGTGTTTTACGACTAATGCTAAATTTTTCATGTGAAATACAATAATATGTACTGATAACAATTAAGTTTTATATTCAATGTAAAATCAATAACATACATTGTGGTTCTAGCTGGGACAATTTTGATTTCAGTTGGGACAATTTTGATTTTGTGGTGTTCGTATAACCACGCACACACGCACAGATGCGCAGCGCACACAGCACCAGCTACACTCACTGACTGTATTCCATAATCCAATGACTTACAAACACACACACACACACATACACAGACACGATGACATGAACACGCACAACGCACACAAGCATACACAACACACATACAAGCACGTGCACGCAGACGGACACTTAACACACAGACACGCACGCACATGCACGCACAGCTAAGCGAATACACACACATGAACTAACACACGGGTATAGACACAGAACAATACACAGAACGCGCAATGACACACACGCACACAGTGAAGTACACAATACAATGAAACGCCAATCAAGCAATCAAGCAATTCGCGTCTGTACAATACTCCCCCCGCTACACTGCAAAACAGGAGAAGTATGCCAAAACCAACAATGGAGTGAAAAAACCAACATCAAATACAAACATAGAATACAAGTGAATACACAAAATTATGCGGAATCAAAAATAATGATAATCCGGATGTTTCCGAAAACGCACGCGACGACCTGCACGCGTCGTGGTGGGCTCTCTCGAAGTGGAATTGTTCTGGCAAACTTCCGGCGTCGGCTGGTCTTGTGCAGTATGAGCGTTGTTTCCAGACTGCGAATGCGTCGGTGAACGATCCACGGGAACCACAGCCAGCCGTTCTCGCGGGCGATCATCCGAAACCACGGCCGGCTTTAAACGATCAATAGATACTGTATCCCGTCGACCAGACGGCAGCTCCACTGTGAAAAATTTGTCAGATCGAGCGATGACCTTGAAGGGACCAGTATATGGTGCCTCTAATGACCGTCTTACACGATCCACTCGCACCCACACGTGAGTGCAGGACGAAAGGCTTTTCGGAATAAAAGTGGGACTCGACGTAGAATTGTGAGTTTCTGCAGATAACACTTGAAAATCAATTTGTGTAAGGTATGTGCTGAGCTGCCGTATGAAGTTGTGATCGCATTCAGGTGAGGAACTGTTATTCACGGCGATACGCGGGAAGAGCAGAGCCGAGCCTGTGATGGCAGTAAACGGTGAATAGCCTTCATGAGGCACTGCTCGCAGTCCCAAGAGAACCAACGGCAACGAGCTGATCCAGTTTTCGCCTCGTGCAATCAGGGCTGCTTTAAGCGTTCTGTGAACCCGTTCAATCATACCGTTCGAAGAAGGGTGATATGCCGTTGTTCTCAACCTGTGAAAACCTATTACTTTTGCAAGTTCAGCAAAAAGGGCCGATTCAAATTGGCTGCCTCTGTCAGTTACCACATAAAGTGGGACACCGAAGCGACAAATCCAGGTTTCCATGAAGGCAGCTGCTACTGTAACAGCGCTGATGTCTTGAATTGGTACTGCTTCCACCCACCTGGTCGCTCGATCGATACACGTCAAAACATAACGACACGGCGACGGATATGATTGACCGGGTGGTGTTGCAGCGGGCAGTGGTCCAACAATGTCTAGATGCGTCACCTCAAACCTAGCAGACGGAAGGCCAAAATGTTCTACCTTGCTCTTAGTGTGCCGGTGAATTTTAGACCTCTGACACTGGAGGCACTCACGGACCCACCGCCGTATGTCCTTATCCAAACACGGCCAAAAATATCGTGCCTTTTCCAGTCGCAGGCTCAGTTTGACACCCGGATGAGACAGCTGATGATAGCGGTCAAATATTGATCTACGAAAAGACTGAGGTAAGAACGGACGAGGCTGAGGAGTAGACACATCGCACAAAATATTCACGTTCACATCTAGCGGAAACGATTTCAATTTGTATATGTACAAAGTTATTTCGTTATCGTCTTTTTGCTGTTCGGCAATGGCATACAGGTCAATACACTTCGCGTCGACGGAGTAAATGGATTGATGCAAAAAATATGTGCTCACATTTCTCGATCCACTAATAAGATGCGCACCAGAATCCACGTTATGATCGGGAACACCTCCGTCATCCTCAACAAAACCAATGTTCACCGGAGCCGAATCGTTAGGACGAGAGAGGCAATCAGCTACAACGTTTTCTTTGCCCGATATAAAGTGAACTTCGGCAACATATTCTAGCAGAATTTCAGTTGGGACAACTTTGATTTCAGTTGGGACAACTTTGATTTCAGTTGGGACAACTTTGATTTCAGTTGGGACAAGTTTGATTTCAGTTGGGACAACTTTGATTTCAGTTGGGACAACTTTGATTTCAGTTGGGACAAATGAAATTGTAAAAGGTATAACAACAACAACAACAACAATCGTGTATTTGATATAGCGCACTAATCAACAAAGGCGCGATAAACATGAGATATAGATATACAAGATAATAATTACATCAAAACGGGAGCTCAGAAAGAAGAAAACAAGAGCTAGCAAGGACAAAAATATAACAGGGAAGATAAACACCGGATTATTTTATGCTGAAAAAACAACCACAAAGACATGAACAGACAAATATGAACACTGGCGCACTTCACATACAAGCACGATTAGCACAAACATAAGATCAGGGGCTGTGAGCGGAATAAAAAACACAACAGGAAAACAAAACACAAAGTGCAGTATTATAAGCAAGAGTATATACATGGCGATAATATGGAGATATATATACAAAGGTAGTGTCAGTGCAATCTATAAGGAGGTGTAAGCGGCGACGGAAGAGAAAGCAGGTACTTATGCAGCGCAGAGGAAAAGGAAGAATATGATCTATGACGAAGGATATGAGGAGGAAGATAGTTGTATTATCGGGGGGCAGAAAAATATAAAGAGTTCGCGGACTAATTTGATAAGTGGTCGGCGGGAGAACAAACAAGAGGTGCAGGACGACGGCTGAAAGGACGATCAGAGAAGGTTAGAAGTGAAAGCAAGTACGAGGGAGGAGAAGATGAGTGGATGAGTTTATATACAATACAACACATCTTATATTGTATCCTTGAAAGAGCTGGCAGCCAGCCGAGTTCTCGGATATGAGCGTGTGTCTATACATGTGTCTTTGTGTGTGTTGAGTACAGAGAACCCGGTGAAGGCGTGCGAGGTGTTGTACACGCATATGCTTGACCTCATGTGCACACTGGAAGTGAAGATGGTCGAGGACAAAGGTCATTGACCCCTGACACACACACACACACACATGCTGTGCAACAAATCACACGCTGGATATTTTTATATTTTCTGATAGCTTGCGGGTTGTTATATGGATGTGTCTTCATGTGTATGTGTGTGTGTTTGCATCTGTGTGTTGTATATAATTTGCCTACAATATTTAAACCTCTATTTATGTCTATTTGTGTGTTTGACTCTATCTGTACGAAATTCCCGTATATGCTTGTATGTGTATGTGTATGTATTCGTATGTGTGTGTGTGTATGTCTGTGTGTGTGTGTGTGTGTGTGTGTGTGTGTGTGTGTGTGTGTGTGTGTGTGCAGATTTAATTCTGTACCACGGCGAGACGTGGGAGCTGATGCACACGCGCTGGCTCAAGCTGCAGAAGGACTTCAAACAGCACAGCGGTCTGTTCGACATAAGCAAAATTCCCGATATCTACGACAACATCAAGTACGATCTGCAGCACAATCAGACAGTGGTGCAGTTCTGTCATGCCGAGCAGATGCACCGGGTCGCCAAAGCCATGGCCGATGTCATTGTTCCGCAGGTCAGTGCAGCTACTCTGCATCCCGACCATTATGCCCGTGCCAACTTTCACGCCTCAAATACTAGGTTTTCACTAGTACGGTCTAGTAAACCCCATCCCAATTGCGAACTTTTCTCATTTGTATGTGTTTGTTCCCCGCTTTTGATGTTAAATCTCTTTAATTGTATAATTTATATTTTGTGTTTGCGTCGAGCAACGACAAATATCTATCTTACTTAACCCATTAAGAGCTGGCGTCCAGAAAAATGGACGCTAGGAAAACCACCATAGTGATTTTAACTGGCAGTACTGAAGTGTAATAATATGATGAGGATAGACCCTGAACATCAGCCTGTCTGCCATAAAACAGGTAGCGCAGCCAAACATATTTAGTACGTGTTGTGAACTGGTACACTGCAGAGTTGCACCATAGCGGCTGCACGGCGTCGGTCCGGTTCAGTCATATTGCCCTAATTTCTTTACTACCAGTTATATTTACATACAACTGTTTAAACACGTACATGAGTGTTGTGGCTATTTTTTTAGATCATAAATAGGTATCGCATATGATATGGTTTTGAGTTATAACAGTTTACTTATGAGTGTCCATTTTCCTGGACGCTGGGCATCCATTACCTAGGTTCATTGGAAATAATGATCTGGATATATATATATATATATATATATATATATATATACACTATTTTGATCAATACAAGTTTACGTATTATAAAACAAGAATCATTACTTATATTTTTTTATAATTGATATCATTTAGGGCTTCTACTGGTCAATTGATAGGCTTATATAGTGTAACAAAAAAATGACAGCAAATCGATAAATTACTGCTTCTGTGTTGATTTTTGAAGATGAATATGAAATCTGATGTTCATCCATATTGTCCTGAATTTCTTATATACAGCAATCAACCGGGGCTCTCTTCTTCCTGATGAAGTCGTATCAACTGTTACATAGTGTGAGCTATTCAGATTGTTTTAGATCAGATGTTCATTGAAACATTGTTGCACAGACAAATTTGTATGCAGCCCAACAAAGTAGATCGCTGAATGTGACAGCAGATGATATTTTACTAATGCTTGGAGGATTCATGTTGAGTTGATATGCTGAATATCCTAACAATAGGTTGTATTGGAGTCGTAAAGATGATGGTCCTGGCAGAACCGTAGCAACCGCCCCATCACCCTCCCCCCGCCGGGGCGGCCCGAGTGTTGAGGAGCCCCGTTGACTGACACATGCTATTGAAATATATTCTAAAATAGTGTATAAAGGTATCGTAAGTCTCCAGGATATCGAGGGGCTGCTCGAAATTGCATTTGCCCAAAGTCGTATCCCTATTATAATGCTGCTGTATTTACAATGGGCAGTCGCGGCGCCAAGGGGATCTTGAGGGGCTACTGCCATCCCCCCAATATGTCAAGCCCACCCTAAGCCTCCCCCAAAATCATAATCATGGACATAAAATCTCTTTCCACTGTAAATGAAGCTTTACTGCCTACAGTAATCGTATTTGTCCTTATCCGCCTCAGTCCCCCATCCTGAGTCCTCCTCAGTCCCCCATCCTGAGTCCTCCTCAGTCCCCCATCCTGAGTCCTCCTCAGTCCCCCATCCCATCATCAGTCCCAAAATCCTGACGCCGCCACTGATAATGGGGGCCAAAATTATTGCCTTCGGTAGGTGGGCATAATACCATTTATCCGCTCTGAGTCGTGGTAGTTTGACCTAAAACTCGCAATAAAACGGATCATACATGCTGAGTGTTTTCTTCTCATATAATGGAATATTGTCGCTGTTAGGTGCCCAGCGTCCAGAAAACTGGACAGCTTATATCTTAAATCTGTTAAAAATGTCTTAAAAATATTTTTCTGTGAAATTTACTACAAATGTTGAGTGTGCCATAAATAGGCGTTCCTGTGAACATCACTCATTTACCTATTTTGGTTAACTTTGGGCATTAATGGGTTAATATCTGTGATAACATAATAAGCATGCATATAGCTCGTAGAAATCATGTCTGATTCTATATGCGTGTGTAGGCTGCATGTATCGTATTGTATTCATTTTAGAATTCGTGTATAATTTGATATTAGACCTGTTGTAAAATATCCTTCGCGCACGCCGAATTAATTGCAAAATCGTAATTGTATTTGCATTTTCGGGAATAGCTACTGTAATGATCGTATAATAATAAATATTTTCTAAATATACCTGAAAAACTGAATCTAACGTAACTTGACACTAACATTAATTCAAACATTAATAACATATGCAGTCTTCCGAGCGCGGTGCTGGCGTGCGCACGCGACCGGGGCTCGTCCTCATTCGTGTTATAGTGACTGTGTTATAGTGTTTCGGTGTTCAGTGTGTCATAGTGTTTCAACGTGTTATTAGTGTTTTGTGTTATAGTGTTTCAGCGTAGTGTCTCAGTGTTTCAGTGCTTCCATGTGTTGTAACAGTGACATCGTGCTGTATTGTTTGATGTATTATTGGCTGTTGCTGCGAGTGCTCGATCTCGCTCGACCATCAGAGCACCCATGGCGCGCAAATTCTCGCCAGTCAGCTGAGTGCACGCGAGTAACAGGTAACTCAAGGTGGCGACGGCGGGTTCAACAACCCAGCAATGGCGCAGTGACCGCTAACCTGACAACTGCGAATAGTGTGACGCGTAAATTGCGCATACACAAACACAGGCGTGGCTGTCGCGGTCAAGGTCGCATCAGATGTACCAGGCGCGGTGTTATACCGGAATCAGGCACAGCAGGGAACTGTGAAGTGACGCAATTGCTCACTCCTCTATCGGTTCTTCCGGCACTGTCAACTCAGTATATCCACGTAGTTGTCGGGAATCGCCCTGAACTTGCTGCTGCTTGTAGACCTCCACAAGAGCTGGTGAAAGTCCAATGTGTAGCACCTCGGCGCTGTGGCGGCACCAGTCGGAACAGCACCCTGCGAGTGGGCCATTTGAACGCTCGTTCTCTCATACATAAACTGGAAGAACTGAATGTCTTTCTTTATAAGCATAATGTGGATGTCCTGTGTGTGTCAGAGACGTGGCTGAAAAGTTGCGTTCTGGATTGTGCCCTCATAGTGCCGGGTTATAGTACGCTCCGTAATGACAGACCCCACAAGCGAGGTGGCGGAGTGGCTATAATGGCGCGCGACCGCTACACGGTCAAAATGAAAGATAAATCCAAGACGAGTTCTGCAGTGGAGAGTTTGACGGCTGTCATATCCGGGCCTGGTATCGCTGCTACAACAGTTGTGGTCATGTACCGGCCACCTGACGCCCAGCTGAGCAAATCCATTGCCGACTTCGAACGGCTCGTCAGCTTGTCCATCGCACTGGGAAAACCGCTGATACTTGTGGGCGATGTGAATTTCAACTGGCTGGACGAGTCGGGCGAAGTTGAGAGGTATCGTGGGCTCCTGAACGATTATTCGCTGTCACAGCTCATTAAACAGCCAACATACCCCAGTGGGTCATCACTGTTGGACCACATTATCACAAATGTGTCAGGTGAAAATGTTCACAGCGTCTCTGTGATTGACACCCCATTCGCCGATCACTTACCGATTTTCGCGGACTTCAAGGCCAGATTGAGAGTCAAGAAACCGCCGCCGACACTCTATCGTCCATGGAGCTGCATCAACTGGGACGAACTCTGTGTACGCCTGTTGAATGCCGACTGGCATGGCCTGGAACAGAGTGACTGTGTAGATGGCATGGTGGACTGTTTCATGGAAAACTGGAGTGCATGTCTTGATGTATCGTGTCCAATGAAGATGAAAAGACACCACAAAAGTCACACACCATGGGTCTGCCAGTCAGATGAAATAATGTCGCTGAGAGAAAATCGCGACAATTGCTACAGGCGATGGCACAGAGCACGCCAGACAGCAGACGAAGACAGTCAGATTGTGACCCAGCTCCGTGATCAATACCACATAGCACGAGACAGGGTTAAATCTGCGATCTGTTCGGAGCAACGGAAATTCCTGGTGGCTGAAATGCAAACCAGCTGTTCAAGCTTCTGGACGGCCATCAGGAACAGAGTGATCAGGAGCTCATCTACCAAAACGGCCTCAGCGATGGACGAGAGACGAGCCGACGAGCTAAACGAGCACTTCTTGTCGGTGACTCAGCAGTTGGCGACGTGTGCTGAGAGGAGAGCAGACAAAAATTTCGCGTCCCGACCGCCCACAGTCTGCAGTGCCTCGTTTCGTGGACACAGCATCACTCTCCCGGAACTTAGCAGCGTGGTCCAACGCATGAAGTCTGCATCTTCTGTCGGGACTGACGGTATACCACTCTTCGCCATCAAGCGCACATTCGCTGTCGTCGGCCCGATTCTGTTGAGGATTGTCAACTGTTCTCTGCGATCCAACAGATTTTCACAGCAATGGAAAATTGCTGTAGTCGTGCCCATACCAAAAACGCCGAATGCGTCCGACAAAAACGATTTTCGCCCCATATCACTTCTGTGTTCACCGTCGAAAATTCTGGAGAAGGTCTACTGTGCCCAGCTGTCGAACTATTTTTCAGAAAATTGTCTCTTGTACAGCAGGCAGTACGCGTACCGCTCCTCTCACTCGACAGAGCATGCTCTCCTCGATACCATTCAGCACGTCACTGACGCCATCGAAAACAAAGAAGTGACGCTGCTGGTATCATTAGATTTGAGCAAAGCCTTCGACACGGTGGACCACAGTCAGTTGTGCGACAAGTTGTCATGGTATGGTGTGCAGAGCGACTGGATCGACAGCTACTTGACCGGACGGCGGCAGTTTGTGCGCGGTGGAGGTGAGGTGTTGTCTGTGCCGATCGGTGTACCGCAAGGGTCATCTCTGGGGCCTCTCCTGTTCGTCATTTACACTAATGAGGTCGCCAGCTTCATGACGAATGGCAGGCTCATATCTTATGCAGATGACACTCAACTCATGTGGTCAGCACCACCAGCCAGACTCGCCGAGACACTGCACAGTGCTGGGGCGTGCCTCGATCAAATATGCGAATGGTACACAAAAAATGGCATGACTTTGAATCCAAAAAAGACTCAGCTGATGGTACTGGGAACCAGGGAGCTGTTGAGGAGAGTTGGAGCTGTCCAGATGAGCGTCGCAGGGGAACCTGTTAACAGCCAGCCCTCCATGAGACTGCCCGGTGTTTCGCTGGACCAGGCTCTCAACTGGGACGTTCACGTCGGTCAGATGGTCCGCGGCTGTAACGCGATGGTGTCGACGCTCTTCAAGCTGCGAGGATCACTCACCTCGTCTACGCTCAAACGTCTTGTGGAGTCTCTGGTCTTCCCCAAGCTGAGGTACTGTGTGTCGGTGTGTGGCGGGGCCAATCAGCAGCAAATGTCGCGGGTGGATGGAGTGCTGAAACTAGCAGCTAGACTGGTCTCCCTAAAGGGCAAACGTGACGGTGTCTCGTCCTTTCTGCAGGAATCGGGCTGGCCCACAGCAAGAGACATCGTCCGGCGCCATGATGTCAGACTCGTCATCCGGATGCTGAAGGACAGCAATGCTCCTGATTCGCTGCGTTCCCTTTTTGTGCACCGCAGCCAAGTCACAGCGAGGAAAACTCGTGCAACGTGTGCCGGAGCGCTGGAGTTACCCAAGACTAGACTCAGCTGCACGCGAAAACTTTTTGCCTACAGAGCGGCCGCAGCCTACAATGACGTCCTCTCATCGAGATAGACATATGTGTGCTCATCTAGTCTATGATATTTAGTTGCTTTTACTGACTCGGTGGACTTTTGTTTTTTAACTTTTTCGACCTGTATGTTGTCCAGCGTTTTTATAGTTTAATCATTGATATAATTGACGTTATGGACTTTTTTACTCTAATTGACCTTCATGCACTGTTCAATGTCTTCATACACTTCATATACTTCATATCTCTTCATTACTTGCAATTAACATTTTTGACTTATATCCCTCACTTATATATATGTTGTCTGGTTGTGTGCGTCTAATTTGTTCTTTGTGTGTATATCGTGTGTGTACTGTTTCATTGTGCTGTAACGATGTCTGTAATAACCTATTTTCGGATGGACATTGAAATAAATAATAATAATAATAATTAACATTAATAACACTGATAACAGTAAACATTTATAATATTCGCCACATAATTTCAACACTTTACTATACCGTATCTATACCGTACGTGCGTATGCGTATGTATGTGTGTGTACCTATAAATGTCGTGTGTGTGCCGTTTAATGTTTCCATATCCCACATCCTGTATTCCCTAATTCCTACCAAATACCTCATATTCCGTATCTCCTTTTCAATACTTCGTGTTCAATACTTGGTGCTCAGTACTTGGTATTCAATACTTGGTATTCAGTACTTTGTATTCAGTACTTTGTATTCAGTACTTTGTATTCGTCACTTGGTATTCGATGATTGGCGGTGGTGTTTTGTTGGTCAGGAGTACGGCTTGACGCGCCAGGAGAAAGTGTCGATCGGGCACGGCATTTGCACGCCGCTGTTGCTCAAAATACGCGCCGATCTGTTGCGCAACGTTGACGACACCACCGAAGACAACGTGAACAGACTGAACCCCAGGTGCACCGGAACCCGGAGTCTTCTGCTTACTAACTCCTGGTTACCATGTGCCAATGTGGTTTTGACTCAATATCTTCTGCTTCCTGGTACCGAGGTTCTGGTTCCCAAGTTGCAATCAATTTGTTTCTCCTGCATGATTTGTTGATTGTTAGCTCCTGGTTCCCCTGTGTGAAATATGTTTGGTGCCTGCTTGATGCACCTGGAGTTCTTCTGGTGCCTCTCGGTTCCACTGTGGGTATTTCGTTTTGTGGTTATTCTCTGGTTTCCGTGTGGGAAATGTGTTGATGTGGAGTTATTTGTTCCCATGAGGGAAATTTCTTTTTAGGTACTCAATGATTTCTCATGTGGGAATTGTGTTAGGTGTTATCTGACTTATTCCCAAGTGGGAACTATCTTTGATAGATATTCCCTGGTTCCAGTGTGGTAACTGTGCTACTGAATACCTGATGCTCCTTCTGTGGGAAATTTGTTTTGTGGGTTCTTGCTAGTTGCCAGTCGGTAACTCTATCCGGGGGCATATTTCCATTCCCAGGTGGTAATCTTATACTTGGTTGCAAGCGGTTTCCCATGTGGGAACATGTTAGTTATTGTTGGCATTGTTGAGTTGTCTTGGTCTCAATGACAACTCATATTTATCGAGAAATTACAGAATCTGCATCCTTCCATATGGTGTCTTCTTTTCATAGGACAGACTTGAAGCGTTTTCTTTTTAAAGCTTGAATGCCTCCAGTCACAGCTGCTACACGGGAAGAACTCGAAGCTTATGAGCTCACAGGCGTGCCCCGTGCAGCTCGCTGCCACCGCAGAACCGACCCTCTCCACGCTATGGCGCCACAAGAACGAAATACGTATTAGAGAGGGCCACCTCTCCAGAATGCATGACACAACACATGACTGATATATGGTACCATTTATTGCTGGGTGGACAGGGGCTGTTGTATTACATAGTTCTCCTTCGCCGGGTTTCGAACCACGGACCTCCCGCTTATGAGGCTGGTGTTCTACCACTACACCACGGAGTCCAAACAATCCGTATTAATAACGATCCTTTTATGAATACGTATCTTGTTAAAAATTGTGTATCTTGTAAAAATCTTGTAAAAATGTGAGCTATTACAATAAAACCAGTACACTTCATAACGTTACACTTATATAATATATATCATTATATTCATCATAATATTGATTGGCATTTTATATAATTGTGTATGACATTTCTTGATGCTATCGTTAATATAGGTTTTGTTTATTATTCTGTATATCACTATTAGTGTTGAATATTGCGATGAGTTTATTTTACTAAAACATCATTAGTTTTATTCGTTCTATTTATCTCTATATGTTTGGTTTTAATACAGTGTAGCCCGGATATAAGAGAACCATAGATATAAGAGACCCGGTTATAAGAGAACCTCGGTTATAAGAGACCCGGTTATAAGAGAACCTCGATATAAGAGATCCCGTTATAAGATAACCTCGATTTAAGATACCCGGTTATAAGAGACCCGGTTATAAGAGATCCGGTTATAAGATAACCTCGGTTATAAGAGAGTATTTCTTCAGGACCGATTTCTATACTTCTATACGTGTAATTTGGCCCTCATATATGATACTTTTTCTCCACTGTCGACAACTCTCTTATGTCCCAGGTGCACTGTATGTGGAAACTTGGCTGACTTTGTATTCACGTATATGCACACACAAACACTCACACAGGGACACACAGACACACACACACGTACATACACACACATACACACACACACGCTGGGCTTTCTCAGCCAATATCTATGGTCTTCGTTTATTTATTGTCTAATAAAACTATTACTCCGGCTTCATTGTTGTAAATGTATGTGTGTGTGTGTGTGTGTGTGTGTGTGTGTGTGTGTGTGTGTGTTGTGACAGATATTCGCGAGGGGTGTCCAGTCCTCAGCGACACGTGAGAACACGGCTGTATTTCACCAGCGAGAGTCACATCCACTCTCTGCTCACCATGCTGCGATACGGCAGTCTCACAGACGTACCAACTCACACACACACACACACTGACACACACACTGACACACACACTGACACACACACACTGACACACACACTGACACACACACACTGACACACACACACACATTACATTACATTAGGTATATACATAGTGCTCCAAAAAATGTAACTACTTTCATTGGTCTTTATTCGAACAGATTTTGAATGACAAGCTTAATACGCGAGATTCATCAAGTCAACAAGTTTGGATTATGTTTGAAAGTTAAGCAAACTTCTGTATTTATATAGCGCCCTACACCTAGAGGATCTCTAGGGCTCTGCACACCCGCATACACACACACACACACACACACAAACGCACACACACACACAAACGCGCACACACACAGACACACACACACACACACACACACACACACACAGAAACAAACACACATAGCCACGCACACACAGAAAGTGAAAGGTAAAGAAAGAAGAGAGATATTTTACACCTTATAATAATCACTAATATCACTAGACAATGTTCTCTAGAGTATAATACGATTTCACAATGAAAACGTTCTTAGAGTGTTTTTTGAAAACAGGGATAGAATTGATAGAACGTAGTTATGGGGAGAGCTTATTGTAAATATGGAGTCCTAAGATAGAGAGACAACGATTATAGTGAGTATGTCTAGAAGAAAAAGCAGGTTCCAGTATGGGACTAGAATCATCAGATGATCTAAGTGAATGCGTAGATTTTTTAAAGACATAAGTTTAAATAAATACGAGGGCTTACGAAGAATAAGGGTAGAATGAATAATTAAGCAGATGCGGCAGTCAATAAGTGCCTTAATAGGGAGAAGTCCTTACTTTTGTAGAAAGAGAGAGACATGAGAGCCAGCAGGGAGATTGTATGTTAGACGACAGGATTTATTAATAACAGATTGAAGTTTCCGAAGCTGGCGGTGGTTAAGAGAAAGAAAAGGCGAGCAACAATATTGAATCCTACTAAGAATGAAATAATTAGCTAGTTTAAAGGCAGCAGAGACAGTTAAGTATCTACAGATAGAATAGACTCGCCTAATATGAAAGTTATTGTAGTTGTATTGCAGAACAAATGATGTACGATGAAATATATAAAACACAATCGCACAATCTCACACCTTGTAAATACACGCAACACTCATTATGCACACCGCCGTACACTGTAACTCAACGCTTCCGCGCACCGTTCACACTCACATCATGAACGCTCGATCTCGTCTCCAATGAAACTGAACGCGTCATCGAACCCCCTTTACACTGCCCATACTTCCCCCAGTTACATCGCCACCAAGACAGTACAGGATAGACGCACACGCGCACACATACACACCCACACATACACATGACTCCACACACACATACACGGCGTCTGCCAACGCGACCAGTGCTGCGCGTGCACACAGACACACATACATACAAATGTTGAATCGCATGTAAGGAAACGTTCAATTTATCGAACATCTCGCGCATCGCTGGCTCTGGCGCCTCGGATCAACAATATGAAATTACACTCCCCCTGTTGCTCATCGCAACAAAAACACCGAGGGGCTACACGCCGTCGATTAGACCTCCGAGGCGATTCTGCGGGTGCAAAGTCGCGCGATGCCACGTTGGCCCTCGGGGCTCGCCCAAAACTCACAAACAGCTCGTCCTTGTCTGAACTCGGTTGCTTAGCGACTTCGGGTTGAGTATGTCGCATACGCAGGTCACGAACATGTCGCGGCACACCGTCAACATCCACCGAATGATTGGACACAACACGGGTCACTACGCCGGGCAAATACTTGCTGTAACAGCGACTGTCTGGTGGCTTTGTCCACACCAAGTCACCTAGAACAAACGGACAATGTTCGACGTCTTGGCATCTCGCGGGCAAATGACTGCGTCTCACACGCCCTGTCCTGTCCCACACGTCCTTAACGTTCAAGTGTCCATTCCTCCACTTCACTGGGGCGGAATCTACAAAGTGACACTCGTCCCACTTTCGCACTACTGCGTTCACCTCGCGACGGGTGACACCTGGGTCGGCTTTGCGAGCAAAAACCAGCGTCTTTCTTACGCCTGGGTGACGAGAATCGTGATGAGAATTCTTAATCAGTTGACTTCTGTCTATGCCAGCCGCACAAACCGGTGCGTCACGTAATTCATCATTAGCATGCCATTTATCATCGGTGAGACCCAGCGCAGTGTGAGTGGGCATCCGTGTGCCCTGTGTCACAGAATCGTACGCACATGGATTGAATGTGATATGACCGTCGGCAGATATACACAGGCCCTTCAAAGACGTAATTGCATTCATTCCCAAAATGAAATCAAACCCCAGTGGCCTTGTCTGTGAGACAACGACTCCATGGCTCGGCACAAATTCACCACCAACACTGAGTGTCACTGTGCCCGTGCCCAAGGTCGAGAATATCTCACCGCTCATGGTGACGACACTCACCTTTTTGCGCGCCCATTTGCTGCAGCAGGACACATGTACTATGCTTTGACTGCAGCCTGTGTCGACGAGCACACGTCGCTCAACACCGTCGATGGTCACATTCACCGTCGGTAGCGCCATGGCTAGTTTTGTCTCGGAGAGGAGTCCGGCGCTGACGACGCCTCTCCGCTGTCGTTTCCCGACTTGCCATGACTGCCTCGGCCGTTTTGCTTGTTGTGCTTGTCGTGATCTGTTGCCGTTGCGGTTGGATGGACAATGGCGCTGGATATGACCAATGCCTCCACAACAGAAACACTTGATTTCTCGCTGTGCTGTATGAGTTGCTGTTGGTCCCCTGGCGGCCAGACACAGTTCGTTGTGCTGGTTCTCTTGGAACAGTATGCGAGCCCTAGCTGTCAGCTGTGGCAGATCCAGCGACTCAAGTCGAGAATTCGCACGCAACGTTGTGCGCACCTCTGCAGGCAAACCCGAGACAAATGCACACCGGAGAGCCATGTCAGGCACTCCACCAAACACTGAAGCCAATCTCTTGAGATCAGCCAAGTATACATCGGGCGTCTCGTTGGGGTGTAGAGTGCGGGCATGAAACCGCTCGTAGGCTGTGTATGGATCAATTCCAAATGCCGCTTGCAGGGCCGACTTCACCTTCTGCACGCACTTTCTGTCAGAGATCGGTAGCTGCTGGTACACAGAAAAAGCACCACCGGCTAGACGCAGAGCAATAACGGTTGCCACGTCAGTCACGCCTCGAAGTTCACATACGAGTTCCAGTCTGTCCAACCACTCTGTGATATTCTGCGCGTCCGATCCACTGAACTCCGGAATTAGACGCACGTCCATGCTGGTCCCTTGTTCATCACCGTGCACCGACATGGCCGAAATAGCTTGTGGTTGTATTGGTTGTATTCAACGTACAAACGAGCTGATTGGGTCCGCTATGATTGCTTGACACTGGAAGCCATGGGCAACCCCACACTTCGACCCAGCGTCGAAGATTTTACTGAGGCCATTCTCACTTGTGCCAAACAGAGCATTCTGCGTACGGCATCGCGTCCCCGGCGGCGTCCTGTTCCTTGGTGGACATACGCGTGTTCTACGGCGTTGCGAGAGCGACGTCGTTGCTGGGGTTGCTTCCGGCGCAACAGCACGGTGGCAAACATGCTTTGCTTCCGCCACGCTCGCGCAAAAGCTCGATGGACCTTTCGCGAGGCGAAGCGGGCCTCGTGGGTGTCCTATGTGTCCAGCATTAATCAGCATTGTTCTATATCCACTATATGGGACCGTATAAAGCGCATCTCTGGGAAGTACCGTCCCACTCCACTGCCTTCTCTGAAGATCAGTGGCGTGGACGTGATAAATCCGGAGCATGTTGCTGACGAAATTGGCCGATATTTAGCGGAGCGCTGTCGTGCAAACGTAGACGACCCTGATTTTGCGGCGATCAAACAGCAGTGCGAGAGATCACCCGTTGGTTTCTCCACCAACTGTCAGCTGCCAATCAACAGCGATTTTTAAGCATCTGAGCTGAGAACAGCCTTGCGATCGCTTCGCGATGTCGCTGAAGGCCCTGATGAGGTTCACAACGTCATGCTGAAACGTCTGTCGCCCACAGTGCTGTCCACTTTGCTGCAGGTCTTCAATGATCTGTGGAACGCTGACGCCGATGCTGCTGAACGAGACTTCTATTCATTTTAATTAACTTTCGCATTCCGTATTCGGACTTTCATCCTATTATACATCGTTTTATCCGTTCTCGCTGGCAGCTCTCCTGGGACGAATGAGGTACTAACAAACTAAAAGCAGTGAAGCCCGAAATCGGACATTGGATGTGCTCTTATCGCCGGAAGAGGTCCGAGGAGGTAGCGCTCTGTCGTCTGCGTGTGGGTCACACGTACGACACGCATCGCCATATTCTACTCGGACAACCTGAACCCACGTGCAGCGCATGTAATGTACGTCTCTCCGTGCAACACATCCTGGTGGAATGTCCATCATCCTAAGAGGCGCGTCAACGTTGTCTTGGATCCGTTCGGACTATTGACGAGGTTTTGGGACATGAGCAATCGGCGGTCATTGAGGGCCGCATTTTGGAATTATTACGGTTTTTGCCTTTTAAAACTATTTATTGATTTTTATTCTTCTGACTTTCATATTCATATCATTCACCCTCACGCTTATTTATTTCATCGCTCCATTACGTTCATTTGCATAGTTTTAGTTTAATTTAGTTAACAACAGACTGGGGGTGCCATATGGTCCTAGAGGCCGGTACACCCCAAAAACTCAATACTCAATCACTCAATCAATGATCTGTGGAATGGGGAGCAGTTTCCAGCCTCCTGGCGACGGGCAATCGTGATACCCATCACAAAACAGGGCAAATCGGGCGATCACCCGTCTGACTATCGCCCGATATCGCTGACCTCCAGTCTCTGCAAACTGTTTGAGAAAATGGTTTGCAGACGGCTGGTGTGGCTTCTGGAATGCGGTCGGCTGTTCAATGATGTTCAGTGCGGATTTCGCCAGGGTCGCTCAACGTTAGACCACTTGGTGACCATTGACTCTCGCGTACGTGAAAGTTTCGCGCGAGGTCACCACGTCGGGGCGATATTCTTTGACATCGAAAAGGCATATGACACCACATGGCGACATGGAATTCTTCGCAAACTGCATCGCTGTGGTGTCAGAGGCAACATGCGGAGGTTCGTACACAATTTCCTTTTGCACCGCACATTCTGTGTGTGTGTGTGGGGAACTCCCTGTCTCGTCCGTTCGATCAGGCAGAAGGCGTTACACAGGGTAGTGTGCTCAGTGTGGCCCTTTTTGCCATAATGATCAACGACATTGACAATCATTTGCCTCCCTCGATTGGACGGTCTCTATTTGTGTACGACTTCGCCGTATGGTGTTCTTCCCGCAGCACTGTTGCTGTCCAGCGTCAACTGCAGCTGGCGGTGAATATAATAGAGACTTGGGGAACGCGTAACGGATTCCGCTTCTCGACGTCCAAAACGGTCGGTGTTCACTTCTGCCGCCGTCGAGGTGCCTGCCTTGACCTGGAAGTGGAATTGTACGGCAGTGTTGTCTCATTCCAACGCACGGTTGGGTTTTTAGGGGTGACGTTGGACTCGCGCTTGACCTACACCGACCATATTTCACAGCTGAGAACCACATGTCTAAAAGAACTGAATGTGCTGAAGACTGTTTCCCGCATGCGGTATGGAGCAGATCGACAGTCCCTTCTCCTTCTGTATCGCCCGTTAGTCAGGTCGCGTCTCGGTTACGCAAGCATCGTATATGATCTGGCTTCGGAGTCAGCAAAAAGCGGTTTGAATGTCGTACACCACGCAGGGATACGCATTGCCACCGGCGCGTTTCGCACGTCGCCAATCGTCAGCCTCATTGTTGAGGCTGATGAGGCTCCACTGGCGCTCCGTCATCAAGAGCTGGGCATGCGTTATTCTTGCAAGCTGGCAAGCACCGTGAAAACCCCGCGTATGACGTGGTATTTTCCCAGCATGTGCCTGAGCAGCAGCACCTTCAAGGACATCAGTGTTCTGTGCTGTTTTGCAGCAAAATGAAGACACTGCTGGAGTCATGCGGGATGGGTGCTAACGACGTCCTCAGACAAGAATACACGGCGGAGTCACCCTGGGAATTGGTCACACCCGAGGTTGACGTCTCTCTAGCAGCTCTGCCGAAACACCGTACAGTGCCCAGTGTGCTTCGCTCAAACACACTGGAGCGAATTCATTCTTACGGACGGTATACTGCCTTGTACACTGATGGATCTAAGTCGGTCAGTGGTGTGGGTTGTGCGTTTGTGAGTGGAGGTACGTGCCGCTCGAGCACGCTGCCACCGAGCGCCTCCATTTACACGGCCGAACTTCACGCTATCCTGCTGGTCCTGGTATTTATTCGCTCATCTTCTTTTTCATTGTTTTTAGTCTTATCAGACTCCCTTAGTGCTTTAACTTCATTATCGTCTTTCTCCTCACATCCTCTTATACAGGGGATATTTATCTCTCTTGACATCATCCACCACCAGGGCAAGCGTGTAAAGTTCTGCTGCATTTCGGCCCATATTGGTATTTTGGGCAACGAGCGAGCTGACAGAGCCGCAAAAAGAGCTGCTGAACGAGACTTTAATTCATTTTATTTTAACTTTCCCATTCCGTATTCGGACTTTTATCCTATTATACATCGTTTTATCCGTTCTCGCTGGCAGCTCTCCTGGGACGAATGTGGTACTAACAAACTAGAAGCAGTGAAGCCCGAAATCGGACATTGGATGTGCTTGTGCAGGAGCGATGCGCAATGTATCCACACGGATCAACGTTGGCGTGTTAACTGCGTGTATTCTCAGGGAAAACTCCCTAATCAGCTTTACATGACGTGGCATGACCTAGGTCATGACACGTCATGTCACATACACGCGAATATATTTAAAACAATAAAAAGAAATTACATTAACAAAAAAAGAATCAAATAAATATTGCAAAAAGAATATAAATTTACAAAGGATTAATCAAAATGATCAACTTTCCAAAACAATAACAAACAAACAAGGTGATACAATTCTAACGCAGAAAACTAACTCATTATGTCATTGTCGCACTGTGTTCAGGTCGTATTTGTGTACACTTATATGAATCATTATAAGTGTTGTTTCACTCTATATGTGAATATATTATCAGCCACACTAACAGTGGTGCTTAACCCTTTGTTTTAGTTGCGCAAATGTGCTTGAATGTGTGTGTCATTGTGTGTTTGTCGTGCATAATTGGCACGTTGTTGACGTGCATAATTGGCGTAATTGGCGTTGTTGACGTGCATGTTTGCTATGGCAGGAGTCGACTGATGAACAGTGGTGTCGTGCCATGAAGTACGTTTCTCAAGTGTCCGAGCTCAACTATATGTCACAAGTGGTCATTATGCTGTATGAAGACCCCACCAAAGACCCGCTGTCCGAGACTAGGTAACACTGACATACACACACACACACACACACACACACACACACACACACACACACACACACACATGTCCATTAAGGAGCCATGCCCGATGGACATTTGTCATATTTTTATTTATCTCCTTATGTTATCATTTAATTGATTGTTTGTGTATGACAATAAATACAAATCTACAATCTACACACGGACACACATACACACACAGACACACACACACTGACACACACACACACACACACTGACACACATACACACACACTGACACACACATACACACACACACACACTGACACTCGCACACACACACACACACACACACACAGACACACACACACACACACACACACACACACACACACACACACACACACACACACACACACACTGACACACATACACACACACTGACACACACACATACACACACACATACACACACACATTGACACTCGCACACACACACTGACACATACACACGTACACACACATACTCACAAATTTACTTACATCCACACATACACACGCTGTATGTATGTCAGTCTGTGTATCTGTGTGTATGTGTGCAGGTTTCACGTTGAGCTGCACTTCAGTCCGGGAGTGAATTGTGTGCACACCAACGCGCCGCAAGGACCCGGCTTCAGGCCTCAATCACGCAGCAACATGGTGTGTCATTCTACACGCGCCATATTGTGTCATTTTGTGACATAATATTCTCACACAACGACTCACAAAGACGCATTAGTGGTGGATTGGTGTTGTTTTTGGCGTGGCTAGTCGGCTTGTAGTGGAGTGTAGAGCAGTGGTCTGCAACATTTTTCTCTGATTTAACAATTTCCTAATGCGCCAACTCTTCATTTTCCACACAACAGCACTGATAAATCCTCTAACTTCAGTTTTTCTTACAAATTTAGTTCGGTTTGATAAAACTCACACACACACACACACACACACACACACACACACACACACACACACACACACACACACACACACACACACACACACACACACACACACACACACACACACACACACACACATACACACATATACACACACACACACACACACACATACACACACACACACACACACACACACGCACGCACACACACACACACACACACACGCACACACGCACACACACATTACATTAAGACATTTATATCGCGCTTTTCACCCGAGGGTCTCAAAAGCGCTCACACACACACACACACACTTAAGCACAAGAGCCATACACATACACAATCACGAACACACACACTCACCTACATACACACACACAAAACAGACAAGTACATATACGCACAAACACAGACACACTCACGTTTACGTACTCAAAAACACAAAAATACACACGCACACACATATTGAATAAGATAGCACAGCAGACATACAGCACAGAATACAACACAAAATACAACACATTAATACAACACAGCAGGCATACAACGACATACACTCAGATTGACAAATCACAACACAATAGACACACAAATACAAACCAGAAAACACCACATAACAGACATACAAAGACATACACTGAAACACATAGACAGAGAACACAACTCAACAGACACACAAACACAGATAACAGAGCTCAACAGAACAACACATACACACACACACACACACACACACACATACACATACACATACACATACACATTACATTACATTACATTAAGATATTTATATAGCGCCCTACACCTAGAGGGTCTCTAAGGCGCTGCACACACACACACACACACACACACTCAAGCAAAGTACATACACATTCACAATCACACACACCAACACACACACACACATGCACACAGACAGCAATAAAACAGTAAAAAAAAATCAAAATCAAAATCAAAACACAAAACATAACAAAAAAACACAACAATACACAGACGGGACATAGAATGGACAACAAACATATACAAGAACAGGAAACACATACGCTCGCACAAAGAGAAAAAAAAGAGAGGGGGACAAGGACACTCACACACACGCACATAAACACAATAGATAAGTACATAAACGCACAAAATAAACAATACATTCACGTTTACAGATAGCATATTAAAACTACACAGGAGATAACACATTTAGACAACACATCAGTCATACAAGGACATAAGCTCAGATTGACAACACACAAAACAATAGACACATTAATGCAAACAAAACTGAAGGCAACACACACACAGACAGAAAGGGACATACAAACACAGATAGTGGAACCCACAGAACAATACACAGACAGAACATACAATGGGAAGACATACATAAAAAAAGATAGAGAGACACATAGATGCACACACAAACAATTTATATTAGACCTAGTAGACAAGAAGAGGAAACTATCAGACTTTGTAATCACTACTAATATACGTATTATTATTAAGACAGTAAAAAGACTTACTTAGGAAAAAATTTTTAGTGTGTTTTTTGAAAAGAGAAAGAGATTTGATTGAGCGTATTGAGGGAGATAGCCTATTGTAGATGCGAGGTCCTAAGATAGAGAAACAGCGATTGTAGTGAGAATGCCTAGAAGGAAAGGGAGGTTCAACTAGTAGAAAATGATCCTTAGAAGACCTAAGAGAAAGAGATGAGGTTTTATAAGACAGAAGGTCAAACAGATACGTAGGCTTACGAAATGAAGAGCTGAATGAATAATTAAACAAATACGATACTCAATAAGAGCCTTGATTGGAAGTAACTTAAGTTTGTGTAGAGAAGAAGAAACATGAGAACCCGAAGGAAGATTAAATATCATACGACAAGCTTTATTAATAATAGATTGAAGTTTCCTAAGCTGGCGGTGGTTGAGTGATAGTAGAAGAGAACAGCAATACTGAACTTTGCTAAAGATGAATGAGTTAGCTAACTTGAAAGCAGCAGAAATAGTTATATATCTACGAATGGAATAGATACGCCTGAGCTGAAAGTTACAGCACCTAATAATGTCAGAGATGTGTGGATCAAAAGAAAGAGAGCTATCAAAAATGATACCAAGACTACGTACAGAGCAGGATAGAGGTATACTAAGAGAAGTAGTACTATTAGAAGATGGAAAGAGAATATACTTAGTCTTATCAGGATTAAGTTTGAGATGTCACACACACACACACACACGCACACACACACGCACACACACACGCACACACACACACACACACACACACTCACACACACACACACACACTCACACACACACACTCACACACACACACACACACACACATACACACACACACACACACACACATACATTTAATCTTCTCTCCGACTTTTAATTTCTCACTTGGTAACCCCTCTATTCCCCACCAGTGGGTACGGACAGGTTCCAACAGGTTACGGACCACTATTTTATCAGCTGGCCAGTGGGACATTTCAGTTTTCTCACCTGGATATATCTACCGCGCACTGGTTTCAATGTAGTTTATTTCAAGCGTTTTTGCTGCCTGGACGTTCCATCACAATTATTTCTGATTGGCAGCGGGCGTGCTCGCCTATCTCCACCCAAGTGATGGGCAGACAATATTTTCTCGTTTGTTTGTGTGTAATGTAGAAGATAATGATAGAAAAACAAATGATAGCTCGTCAAACTTCTCGCTAGTTAAACCTTCAGTGACATTCAGGGAACCCGGCGGAGGAGAATTTCTTGAGTGAATTCTATAATCCCACAGTCCCTGTCCACCAAGCAGTAAATGATGGTACCAGATATCAGTCATGTGTTGTGTAATGCATTATGGGGTTGTGCCCCTCTCTAATACGTCTTCCGTTCTTGTGGCGTCATAGCGTGGAGAGGGTCGGCTTTGTGGTGGCAGCTAACTACACGGGGCACACCTGTGTGTGCTCCGTAAGTTTCGGCCTCTCCCCGTGTAGCAGCTGCCACTTGAGGCGTTTAATGTTTAACCTTTTTGCTCAAATCTGATCCCAAGATAACATCTCAAGTCACTGAAGGAGGGTTGACTAGCGAAACGTTTGATTATCAGAACTGCTATTTGTTTGATATCCTGCGTTATACATCAGCAAATGTTCAAATATGTGTATGTTTCAATGTGTGTCCCTGTATTTGTGTGTGTTCGTGTGTGTGTGTGTGTCCTGTATACATGTGACCCTGTATATATGTGTATGGTAGCGGTCGAAAGCCGGGCAGAGCGCGGCCAGTGTCCCCTGTTCCTCCTCTAACCTCTGCTCGTGCTGCACTTCTTGCACCTGTTGCACCGGTGGTGCTGCGTCACTCAGTGCCGGCCACCAGTCGGCCGCGTGTTGCCACATCTCAACCGTGCCGCCGCCTCACCACGTCACCGCCTGTGTGATCGAGGAGGAAGATGACGAGACACGGCCTGCTACTGTCTCGACGCCGTGTTCAGCCAAGCCAGCCAGTAGGGACGGCGTGCTGCAGCGTGATAACTTGCAGAGTTGGGCGTGTGAATGTGACGACGGTTGTGTAAGTTTTGTAATGTTGATTTCCATCTTTCTTCCCTCTTATCTCTATCTCTCTATCTATGTGTGTTTCTTTATGAAACCAGTCCTGAGATTATCCTACACCAATAGCTGCAGCACCAACAGGTGCTTGTTCTATAATATATGTCTTCTTTTTTCATTCAATTCATGATAGCAGATGTCAGTCATGCGTACATGCTTTCCATGAAGATCATTCTTTCTAATATGCCTCCCTTTTCTATCCACACAGCGTGGAGCGGGTCGTTTCTCAGGTGGCAGTTAGTATAGTGGTTCTCAACATTTTATGGTACTCAACCCCACAAGTTGTATATGTGCATTCACCGGGCCATTCGTATTTGAAGTAGTATAAGAAATATCACATATCACGTACAATCAAGACAGTCGCTCAGTAGGCTACCAAAACATGATGACCAAAACATAGCTTAACGTCACGAATCATACGCGAGTGGGTTAACCAAACCACCGAACCTTTGAAACTGACTAACCTCTGGGGTTTGATCAAAACCATATTAAGAACCACTGAGCTAGTTTGCTACTGATAACTTCACATTTGCTTCTCGTGTGTGTGTGTGACGGTTTCTGCTTATAAGTTTACACCTTTAGTTTTTGTACACAACATTGAAAGATATGTTAACGTATCAAAGTGATTTATTAGGTTCTATGTTGGCTGCCGTTTTTATTTTATTCTGTCGTCGGCTTATTCGCTGTCATCACGCAAACCGTGTGTGTGTGTGTTTCAGCTTTGTGCTAAGCAAGAAGACTTCACGAGTCCTAATCACAATAGGTGTGTCTGTACTTGAGGCAATGTTTCATGTCTCTGTCGGCAATAACAATCCTCAAATAGATCGCAAGTTTAGTCGCAATTTTTCTCGAAAACAACTGGTTTTGATAGAGAAAACATATTTTGTTATTTCTACTAATATCCTACTTTTTTCCGAAAGAATGAAAGTATTTACCGTTACATATCATTGTTTTCCTGCAATCTAAAACTGTGTGTGACGTATTTGGCGCACCAGCCGGCTTTGTTCATCATGCTGCGCCACATTTGTCTCGTCATCTTCATCTACGTCACCGCCACGTGACATCAACACGGTGGACCAGCAGCAGAGGGCAGCAAGTGCCTCACCTACTACTACTACTACAACAACCAACGCCGACTCGATCACAAATAACTCTGTTCGTCGCAGTTCGGCTGAATTATCAGCTGACGAAATGCAGCAGTTTACAAGCAGACGACTGCTGAGCGTGGCCGGTCAGCAATTTCGTCACAGCCGCTGTGTTTGTCTCGACTGTCCAACCTCTCCGACTCACGCCATCTCCAGGTCTCGCCGAGGTGATTGACTTCATAAAATAACGCATCATTTAGCGTGTTCCTTATAGCCGAGTGGTGTAGACAGCAGTCAGCGGTGGCAAAGGTTACGGGTTCGAATCTTGTTGCCGGATTTTCGACATTCATCTGGACAGGTGTTAGATTGTTCTACTGGATGAAATATTAGTTATATTAGATTAAATAATAGCCGTTAACCGACTATTCTCGTAACAACACAAGAAAATGGTTACCATGGTTAATACGTAGTCGCATTCTGTCCTCCAATTTACCATTGTATTCTTTACCATCTAAACGTCAAAATGTGACTAATTAACTTCGAAGTAAGAGTTGCAAAGCATTGTTCTAAATTGAACACATTCATGAGCGAGATACGTTTGTAGATTACTGTTTGTGCTATCACATTTTTCTTGTCATAAACAGTATACTGTTATAAATCATGCAATACTTGTCAATGTGCATTGGCACATTAGTCTCATTTTGATGTTAACCTGTTATAATTAATTATCCTACAGGAGCCGGGTGACTTTTTACACCGCGGTGTAAGTGTGTGTCTGTGTGGTAGCAATTTTTGCTGATATCGCTCGTTTTTTCTGGCCTACAACTGACACAAACTGCTTGTATTATACACTGCCCTGACTTTCTGACGACTAACATATTTGATCACCAATTGTATGCGTACTAACATACTGTCTGTGTGTGTGTGTGTGTTTGTTGTGTCGACGTTTCAATCAATGTCACTTGCTCGCCGCAGATACCAGCGAGTGTCAACCAATCATATTGTCCTCTGACAATGCTGAAGGTAATTTTATACGACTATGTTTCAAGTGTTGATCATTGTCCTGCTCGCTGGCATAACTACAATTGTTTGTCCGTGTTTGCTTGTATGTGTGTGTATGTATGTGTGTGTCCTTGTGCATAGCAATGTGTCTGTATGTGTCTATTTATTTATATATATATATATATATATATATCTTCTATATATATAAAAGAGAACCTCTGTGTGTCTGTGTGTGTGTGTGTGTGTGTGTCTTCATTTAGACTTTTATATTGGCTAAAACTTTCCTATGGATTTGATTTTCTTTTTCAGTTTTCACTAATTTTTTTATGAATTGAATATTAATTATATTTTATGAACTGTTCCGCACGACGGGCGGGCTTAAATGTATCTATAAAGAGTGGATTTAAATGATAGCGAGGTATATGATATTTTGCTAGCAGTAAATATTCTAGCGATAAAAGTAGAATAGCTCTTAAGCAAATGATTTTGGAGAATGATGTGAACCTTTAAATATATTTTGCGATCTGATGATATATGTATTAGGAATAATACGTAGCAGAATATAGATTGCATAATATAATATCGGCTGTAATATCAAGGGCTGTAATATCGGTGTAATCCAAAAAATAACAAGTGTATGAATATGATGCATTAGTGGAAGCATTAACCGGGAATTATGAGATAATATGATAATGGTGTATAATTATATCGCATTATGTAACAAATGTGAATTTAGCTGCCTTACAGTTTGGTTCCGATACTATATTGGCGGGTTGAGAGATAAGTATTGGTGGGCCGCGTGTTTGGGACCCCTGGGGTAGATAATCTCAGTCTTCTGATTACAAATTATGATCGAATCAGTATATTTTGTGATCACAAACTAATAAGTTAAATCACCTCAGACTAGGCTGAGTGCGGTCAAGATTGAATGGTTGGGTTGGGTTGGGTAGGTTTGACTCAGGTTATATTGGGTTTTAATGATAGCGGAAAATATATAAATTTTAGCAATAAATATTATAGCGGTAAGAGTAAAATAGTGCTTAGGCAAATGATATTGGGGAATGATGTTAAGTAATAAATATAGTTTGGAAACATTGTGATGAACATTTTCCATCATCTTTCATTGTTTGTTTCGTGTTTGTGTTCTGAATTATACTACACGACGGGCAGATTTATATATCAGGCGGGTTGAGGGATAATGTTTGTCAAAATAAGAACAAAAATATTCACATTTAGACTTTTATATTGGTTAAGATATTTATAGGTTACATTTTTTGGTTTTCAATTTGTATTCATTATATTTTATGCATTTGATATGAGTTTTATTGTATGAATTGTTCCGCACGACGGGCGGGTTTAAAAAAAGTGTTTCCATTTTTTAGTTCATTTTTTTCAAATGGTTCATTTATGAAAGGTAATTTTTTTAATATAAAAATGCTCCGCGGGCAGCAACTATAGACAATAGAACGTTCAATTTACCCTGTAGAATTAATCCATACACAAAACCAATGGATTTGACTTCAAGATGCAGAACGGATCGTGTTCGAGTTCTGAATAATTCAGCACGACGGGCGGGTTTAAAAATGACTCAGGCGGACTGAGGGGAAATATTTTGTCGAAATAAAAATAATTAAACTTATAATTTTCAATAGATGAATATATTTATGAGTGTACCCTATTTCATTTTTATTTTTCCATATTTTTTATGAATTGAATATGAATTTCATGTAATGAATTAATCCGCACAACGGGCGGTTTTAATGCTATATATATACATAAAGAAGAAATTATATGTCTGTCTGTGTATGTATGCTTGAATATGAGGTGACATAATTGCGCGGGCTCAATGGTATAGATCAGGGGCTTCAAACGTAAACGAAGCCATGGATCATGTGTATGAAATAAAAATGTCCCGCGGGTAGCAACTATAGACAACATGACGTTCAATTTAAACGTATAGAACGAATTCATATACAAAACTAACGGATTTGACTTCAAGATCCAGAACCGATCACGTTCGAGTTCTGAATTATTCCGCGCGTCGGGCGGGTTTACATATGAGGCGGATTGAGGGAAAATATTTTGTCAAAAAAAAGAAAAAATGATTAAACTTAGACTTTTCAATTGATTACAATTTTATGAGTGCGCCCTTTTGTATATTTAATTTTTCTATATTTTTTATAAATTAAACATGAATTTCATTATAAGAATTGTTCCGCACAACGGGCGGGTTTTAATGCTAGTCTATATATATAAAAGAGATCCTCTGTGTGTGTGTGTGTGTGTGTGTGTGTGTCTGTCTGTCCCAGCCTTCTTCATCCATTTTCTATCAGCTGCTACTTGGCCATCACTGGGCGTACTTGTTAAAAACTTGTACCATCACGTTGGAAATTTTCTTGTCTACACTTAACACTAAATTTTTAATTTTAAAAATGAAACCAAAAGAAGTTATAGCGGTAAAAACACAAAATGAACCCTGAAAAATGCGAAAACTTTGGTCAATTTTCTGAAGACTACTTCTCCTAAACCAACAATGGTACAACTATACAAATTATACCACTGTGTAGAAAATTATCTGTTCTGCTCAACGATTTATAATTTATACCCAAAACTAGAATATAAAACATTTAAAATGAAAAAAATCTCAATCTACATTCCAACAAATTTTTATACCATACGCGTCAAATTTTATATACTTTTTTCTCTATTTCTCAAAAAATAATTATCACACATCTAAATAAATAATACCATCATGCTGGGAATTTTGTTATCTACAACACGGTATAATTTTTAATTTTCCAAAGTGTATTAAAAAAGTTACGGCGGTGTGAAGTGTAAATCACAAAGTCAAAAAGGCAAAATTAGCACACAAAAAACTGAATATTTTGGTCAATATTTCGCTATCTATTCCTCATAAACCAGCAATGGTACAGCTATAAAAATTATACTATTGTGTAGATAATTTTGTGTTCTACAAGAAAAGTTATAATTTATACCCACAAATGATACAAAAAACGTGTAAAATTGGCAAAATTCTCAAATACATCCAAAATTACACTTTAACACCGGGTGACTAAAGTTAATTCATTTTTCTACCTATTTCTCAGGAACTATTCGTCACACATTAAAATAAATTATATCATCGTGCTGGAAATTTTGTTTTCTACAATACGGTATAATTTGTAATCTTCCAAAGTATATCTGAAGGAAGTTACGGCGGTGTAAAGTCAAAAGCACATATTACCAATTTGACAGCTATTATGCGCACTTGCGATTACACAGGAATATACACCGATTAAATTTCACTGAAGCCCAATCACAATTAAGAATGCATCCTATTAGCTCCAAGCATGGATGGTGTGGTTTTATTGGGTACAGTTTAATGAATGCTACACTATACTGGATAGAAAGGCTTTATTGTCCTCAATATTTACACATGAATTGGTCCGCCCGACGGGCGGGTAAAATACTACTGGGAACAAAGTTAACTACTGAATTTTACTGTATAATTTAATTGGTTTAATTTCAAGTTGCATAAGCCTAAGTTACATAAGTATATGGGTTGTAATATCATGCAATGCCAACTATATGAATATGCTGTTTTAGCGGACGCATAAATTTTGTCAAAATAATATAAAAATATGGAAATTTAGACTTTTCATGGGTCTACTCTTTTCTTTATTAATTCATATTTATTTTCTCTTGTGAATTGAATGCAAATTTAATAGTATGAATTGTTCCGCCCGACGGGCGGGTAAAATGCTACTGGGAACAAAGTAAACTACTCAATTTTACTGTATAATTTAATTGGTATAATTTCAAGTTGCATAAGAATAAGTTGCACAAGGATATGGGTTGTAATATCATACAATGCCAACTATATGCATATGCTGTTTTAGCGGAAGCATACATCTGGAATTATAGAGATGACAGGTTTCATTGTTTTGATAGTGTTATACTTCTGAATTACTACACACGAAGGATGGGTGTGAACTTGACCAGTGTTGAGGAAAAAAACTTCGTCAATAATTTAAACAAGAATTTACAAATTTATATTTTTCTATTGGATAAGCTTTTTGCTTTTTGATTCATTATATTCTATTTATAGTTCCGCACGACGGGCGGGTTTAAATTCGAGGCAGTTCGAGGGAAAATATTTTGCCACATCTAAAATAAAAACATTCACATTTAGACTTTTCTATTGGTTAAGACTTTTTATGGGTTTACTTTTTCTTTTTTAATTTCTAATAATTTTGTATTAATTCATTTCACTTTATTCATTTCACTTTATTTATTGTTCTGCACAAAGGGCGGGTTTTTAATGCTAGATGGTGATGTTGAGTTATAAATATATTTTGTAAACATTATGATAAAAAAATTAGTCATTTTTCATTGTTTTGTGTCAGAGCTCTGAATTATTCAGCACGACGGGCAGGTTTAAATAGGATTTTTTAGCTTACTCTTTTCTTTATTAATTCATATTTATTTTCTCTTATGAATTGAATACAAATTTAATAGTATGAACTGTTTCGCACGACGGGCGGGTTTACATGCTAGAATTTTCATTGTTTTGTACGTGTTGGTGTTCTGAATTATTCCGCACGACGGGTAGGTTTATATATGAGGTGGATTAAGGGATAATATTTTGTCAAATTTATAATTAAAATATTCACATTTAGAGTTTTTATTGGTGAACGTATTTATAGGTTAAATTTTTTGCTTTTTAATTTTTATACAGCTTATTCTATGGATTGAATATGCATTTAATTTTATGAATTGTTGAGCACGACGGGTGGGTTTCAATATGAGGCGGGTTAAAGGAAAATATGTTGTCAAAATAAAAATATTTAAATTTAGACTTTTCAATTGAGTAAGATATTAATGAGTATATCTGTTTTCTTTTTTAATTTGCAATATGCTTATGAATTAAATATTAATTTCATTTTATGAATTTCTCCGCACAACTGGCGGGTTTCAATGCTAGACGGTGATTTTTAGTTATAAAAATATTTTGGAAACATTATGATGAAAAAGTGTAGTCATTTTTCATTGTTTCGTGTCTGAGTTCTGAATTATTCAGCACGACGGGCATGTTTAAATATGAAGCGGTTTAGGCAAACTATTTTGCGAAAATAAATATGAAAATATAGAAATTTATACTTTTTTATGGGTTTACTCCACTCTTTTTTAATTCATATTCCTTTTCTCTTATGAATTGAATACAAATTTAATAGTATGAACTGTTTCGCACGACGGGCGGGTTTATATGCTAGAATTTTTATTGTTTGTTACGTGTTTGTGTTCTGAATTATTCCTCACAATAGGAGGCGGGTTGAGGGAAAATATTATGTCAAAATATAAATAAAAACATTCACACTTGGACTTTTCTATTGAGTAAGACACTTCACGACACTTCACTTAAGACACTATGAGTTTTCATTTTCTTTTTTAATTTGGAATATTTTTGATGAATATTAATTTTTATGAATATTAATTCCATTTTTTGAATTCCTCCGCACAACGAGCGGGTTTAATGCCAGTATATATATAAAAGAGATCCTCTATCTGTGTGTGTGTGTGTGTGTGTGTCTGTCCCACCCTCCTTGGTCCATTTTCTGCAAGATGCTACTCGGTAACCACTTGGTGTACCCGCTAACAATTTATACCATCATGTTGGAAATTTTCTTGTCTACACTGTAGGTTAAATTTTAAATTATAAAAATATAAGAGCGGAGAAAAGACTAAATGAACCCTGGAAAATGCGAAAATTTTGGTCAATATTCTGCTATCGAGAGATCTCCTAAACCAGAAATGGTACAGCGATGCAGATTATACCACTGTGTAAAGAATTTTTCGTTCTACAAGGTAAACTATAATTCATATCCAGAAACTAAATATAAAAGATGTAAAAATGACAAAATTTAAATCTACATTCAAAATTTTATTTAAACTCCGGGCGTCCGATTTTATTTACTTTTTTCTCTATGTATCAAAAACTAATTATCATACATCTAAATAAATTATATCATCATGCTGGGAAATATGTTTTCTACAGCACGGTATAAATTTTTATTTTCCAGAGTGTATTACAAAAAAAGTTACGGCGGTGCGGAGTCAAAATGACAAAGTCAAAAAGGCAACATTAGCACACAAAAACGTGAATATTTAGGTCAATATTCGGCTATCTATTCCTCATAACCAGCAATGGAACAGCTATAAAAATTTACTATTGTGTAGAGAATTTTGTGTTCTACAAGATAAGCTATAATTTATACCCACAAAGGATACAAAAAACGTGTAAATTGGCAAAATTCTCAAATACATCCAAAATTACACTTGAACACCGGGCGAATATAATTAATTCATTTTTCTACTATTTCTCAGTAAGTATTTGTTACACATACAAATAAATTATACCATCGTGCTGGAAATTTTGTGTTCTACAATACGGTATAATTTGTAATTTTCCAAAGTGTATCTGAAGGAAGTTACGGCGGTGTAAAGTCAAAAGCACATATTGCCAATTTGACAGCTATTATGCGCACTTGCGACTACACAGGAGTATTCACTGATTAAATTTCACTGAAGCCCAATCACAATTAAGAATGCATCATATTAGCTCCAAGCATGGATGATGTGGTTTTATTGCGTACAGTTTAATTAATGATACATTATACTGAATAGAAAGGCTTTATTGTCCTCAATATTTACACATGAATGGTTACGCTCGACGGGCGGGTAAAATGCTACTGGGAACAAAGTAAACTACTGAATTTTACTGTGTAATTAATTGGTTTAATTTCAAGTTGCATACGCTTAAGTTGCATAAGGATATGGGTTGTAATATCATGCAATGCCAACTATATGCATATTGATATGAAAGATTGGCCTCAACGATAGGCTTTATTCATCACAAAATGCACATCTCCTGAAACAAAAGAAAGTACAAATGGATATGTGAACCATAAAACGTTATATATACAGGATAATTGTAAGTACACAATTAAACAAAATGATTGCCCAAAATGTGCTATTTACAGAATATTTAATACACAAATATACCCGGAGATGTGCACGCAAAACACGATGGTGAAAGACAAAATATGTTGTTGTTGTTATACAGAAAATACCCACAGCGCTGCCGGATTAACGCACAAAAATAGCCAAGATTTCATAACAATCTCCCCCTCTAAAAATCGCAAGCATAGTCTCCAAAACGACTGGGCGGTCTACGGACGCGACTCGACCTTCGGACAGTCTGAACCTCATCACCAGCTTCGACTCTACTTTCGTCGTTTGCTTCGCCACCAGTCTCACCCGAGTGTCTGGATGCCTGTGGTCCGGAAGGATCTGAGTTTGAAAAATCAATATTCGCCGGAGTGGTTGGGCTCGACGCGTCACCTCGAGTCGCCGGTTCATTCACAGCATCACTGGAGATAACAGTAGACTCACGATCATTAGAAATATGTGATGGTGCCAAATGTCTTGTAGATACGGTCGTTTCGACACCTGCTCGATTTCGAATATGAGCATAATGTGGATTTGCCTGTATGAGTTCCACTTCTTCAACAAGAGGTTCATTTTTGCCTGCCCGTACGTGGCGCTTCAGAAGAACAGGACCTGGATGACAGAGCCAAGAAGGAACCGACGCACCTGAAGAAGAACGTCGTGTGAAGTTTAATAATCTTTCATGTGGAGTTGAATTGATAGATGTGCACAACAACGACCGTATAGAATGCAGAACATCCGGCAAAACAGTCTGCCAGTGCTGTGTCTGAAGACCACGAAACTTCAGAGCCATCAAAACACTTTTCCATATGACTCCGTTAAAACGCTCAACCTCACCATTTCCTTGTGGATTATAGCTCGTTGTTCTGCTGCACGCTATTCCTTTTCTCATTAAGAAATCTTGAACCTCCCTGCTCATGAAAGACGATCCTCTGTCGCTGTGTATGTATGCCGGCATACCAAAAATGGAGAATAGATGCGCAAGGCAGTCGATGACGGTAGCGGCAGTCATGTTCGAACAAGGATACACAAACGGAAAACGAGAATACTCGTCTATGATATTCAGAAAATAGCAATTCTTATCTGTGCTTGGTAAAGGTCCCTTGAAGTCTATATTTAAACGTTCAAATGGTTGTGTTGCTTTAATTAGACTAGTCTTCCCAGGTCGATTAAATCTTGGTTTGACTTCGGCACACACTTTGCATGACCGGATGACCTGTCGAACATCCTCTACAGAATATGGCAAATTCTTGATCCTGATGAAATGACACAGGCGAGTGACGCCAGGATGACATAAAGCTTCGTGGAGAGACCTCAACGCATCGGCACCACTGCAGGCTGCTCCACAATGAGGCCTGGAGAATATGTCAGGAGTCACATTCTCGTGACCTGGTCGGAAAACAATGTCGTAGTCGTAACAGGACAGCTCTAGACGCCAACGCAAAATTTTGTCGTTCTTTATCTTACTTCTATGTTGCTTGTCAAACATGAAGCTCACAGATCTCTGATCAGTCCTTATGATGAAACGTCTTCCAGTTAGATAATGACGCCAGTGACGGACTGCTTCGATGATGGCCTGCGCTTCTTTTTCCACCGATGCGTATAATTTCTCGGGTCCTTGAAATGTTTTTGAAAAGAACGCTACAGGGCGTCCATTCTGGGCCAGTACAGCGGCGATCGCCACGTCGGACGCGTCAGTTTCCACGTCAAAAGGAAGTGTCTCATCAATCGCTTGCACTACTGAATTTTCTATTTCACCCTTGAGTTTTTCGAAAGCGATCTCAGCTTCCTTGGAGACTGGAAAAGTAGTGGTGCTGCTTAACGGGTGAACCTTCTGAGACTAGTTGTGGATCCAATGCGAATAATACGCAAACAAACCCAATGATCGATTCAGTGACTTTCTGTTCTTGGGTACAGATAATTCGCGTAGAGGACGAAGTCTCTCTGGATCTGGGCGTTTCTTGCCATCTTCCACCACATAGCCTAGAATACTGAGACACTTCGTCGAGAATGAGCATTTTTCATCGTTGTAGCTGATGTTTCTTCTTTTCGCCGCTGCCATGAATTTTTCAAGGTTTGAGTCATGCTCTTCTTGAGTCATACCACATATGGTGACGTCATCCAAGTAGGCAAACGTCCCAGAGAGCTGTTCTTCCTGAATCAAAGAATCCATGATCCGTTGGAAGCAGGCCACGCCGTTCGTAACTCCGAATGGAATTCGAGTAAACTGATATATACGACCGCCAGCTTGAAACGCCGTATATGGCTTATCTTCATTCTGAATCGGGATCTGATGATACGCACTCCTCAAGTCTATCGTGCTGAAAATTCGGTAACGCGCAATTTTGTCCACGGTATCGTCAATTCGTGGTAAAGGTTAGCTGTCGAGAAGCGTGAATTTATTTACTGTCTGTGAATAATCAACAGCCATGCGCCATTTCTTCGTGCCATCTTTGACCACAACAATCTGTGCACGCCAAGGAGAATTTGACGGTTCAATGACTCCTTCCTTCAATAGCCGCTGAGTCTCTTTCTCGATGAACAACCGATCTTGATGTGAGTACCTCCTGGACTTGGTTGGAATCGGATGACAATCTTCTGTCATGTTTTTGAAAAGTTCAGGTGGGTCCACTTTCATGGCACTGAAGCCAAAGACAACGAGAGGTGGCAGATCTCCACCGTACTTCAAAACGACATTGTCATGCATCTGCTGAAAATCTTGACCCAGTATAATATCTGAACACAATTGAGGCAGGACTGTCAAACGCACCCTATCGTATTGTCGACCATTAACTCTGATATTGACCAGACAGTGTCCAGACGTTCGCGTGGAGAACGAAGTTGAAGCCATGGAAACAGTACTGGGTGATGGCGGAACAGTTAGCGAGTGGCGTTTAACGAGACACGGATGAATGAAACTTTCCGAGCTACCACTATCTACGAGACCGTCAACCTCCTCGTTAGCAATGAAAACCTTCACAGCCGCCTTTGACAATGAGCTCGGAGTGGCTGCCGACGTAGTGGGTGCTATCATTTTGCCGCCAGAACCCACGTCTGTATTTGCAGCAGCTGTCGGCCTTCCACGACACACTTTGGCAAAATGACCAGTTTTCTGACATTTATGACAGACAGCTTCTCGAGCAGGACACCTTGAGCGAGGGTGTCTTTGTAAACCACAAAAGAAACATTTCGCACTCACAGCACATGTAACAGCAGTGGTGTCATTATTTCCACAGACTGAGTCGGCCGGGACACATGCCGCATGAGTTTCACCGTAGACAACAGAGTTATTCCGAGCCGACTCTAGAGCTCGCGCTTGGTCAAACATGGTAGTTAGTTCCAATGTTGTATTCTCCAGGAGACGCTGTCGTATAGTTGACGACTGAAGTACAGCAATGAATGCGTCACGTATAGACTCTTCACAATATTTCGTTGAAGTGACGGCCTGGAAATTGCACTCTCTGCTAATAACTTTGAGAGCCTGAAAATACTCGTCAAGAGACTCTCCCACCTGCTGACGCCGAGCGGCCAGTCGGTGACGGGCAAACACTTCGTTTGACGGTCTGACATACTGCGACTTGAGACACTTGATAGCTTTTTCGTACGTATCACAGTCAGAAATAGTATCGTACACCTTTGAAGAAACAAAATTGACTAGTCGTCCCAACTTGTTGGCGCTTCCTTGAGGAACGACTGTCAGAAAAAGCTCGAAAGTTTTGAACCAGTGTTTCCACTCTTGTGTCGCTGAAGACGAGGATGGGTCACAGTCCAACCTCTCTGGTTTGAGAAAGCGTTCCATCTTATCGGATTGTTTTGTGATGAATAAATTGATATGAAAGATTGGCCTCAACGATAGGTTTTATTCATCACAAAACACACATCTCCTGAAACAAAAGAAAGTACAAATGGATATGTGAACCATAAAACGTTATATATACAGGATAATTGTAAGTACACAATTAAACAAAATGATTGCCCAAAATGTGCTATTTACAGAATATTTAATACACAAATATACCCGGAGATGTGCACGCAAAACACGATGGTGAAAGACAAAATATGTTGTTGTTGTTATACAGAAAATACCCACAGCGCTGCCAGATGAACGCACAAAAATAGCCAAGATTTCATAACACATATGCTGTTTTAGCGGAAGCATAAATCTGGAATTATAGAGATGACAGAAGGTTTCATTGTTTTGATAGTGTTACACTTCTGAATTACTACACACGAAGGACGGGTGTGAATTTGAGCAGTGTTGGAAAAAACTTCGTCAATAATTTAAACAAGAATTTACAAATTTATATTTTTCTATTGGATACGCTTTTTGATTCATTACATGTTATTTATAGTTCCGCACGACGGGTGGGTTTAAATACGAGGTTGTTCGTGGGAAAATATTTTGCCACATCAAAAAATATAAACATTCATATTTATACTTTTCTATTGGTTAAGACTTTTTATGGGCTTACTTTTTCTTTTTTTATTTCTAATCGTTTTTTATTTGTTGACATTATGCTAAATATCCGGGAGTAAGCAAATATACGTAAGCATGGAGGTATAACAGCACACACAGATACAACACGTCCTGTCTGTATTCAACCACGCCGTTCACTTACTACTATTCACATTTAACACATACACACCGCATTCGCGCACACCTAGAGTTTACCTTAACACCCCCTCTTAAACTCTAGAGCGAACGAACAAACTTCAACGTTATAACAGCAAAAAGAAACATACTGATCTTCCACGCAAATGTGTGCTCTGATCAGCAAGCACCGCAAACAAAAGTATTACACATGAAAAAGCATTAAACTCGAAAATTAAGTTCACGTCAAGTGAAGTACAATCAAGCACAATCGTGTGCGATACATCTCACAAAATAACGCATTTTTGTTGTACCCAAGGGTTTTGTAAACACATCAGCCAAATTATCTTCAGATTGAACATATTCCAAAACAATCGTCCCCCTCTCGATCTCAGATCTAATGAAATGATATCTTATATCAATGTGTTTTGTCCTCTTGTGGTAAACAGGATTTTGCGCCAGAGCGAGTGTTCCCTGATTGTCACAAAATATAGTCACAGCTTTCTCTTGAGTAGACAAAATACACGCAGCAAGTTGTGACAAGTACTTCGCCTCCTTGGCACTCTCCGTCAGCGCGATATACTCAGCTTCACATGTAGATAGAGCGACGGTATGTTGTTTTCTACTACACCATGACAGCGGTGAAGATTCCGGTGTCAACCGAAAACAATATCCAGAAATGCTTCGCCTGTCGGCCGAATTCGCCCAGTCCGCATCACAATAACCAACCAACTTCAAATCATTGGACTTTGCAAAGCGAAGACTGCTGGATGTTGTACCTCTCAGATAGCGTAGAACATGTTTTGCCGCTTTCCAGTGAACCGACGTAGGATTGTTCAAATACTGCGACAATCTCGTAACTGCAAAACATATATCTGGACGAGAACATGTCATCAAATAAATGAGACCACCAATCAAAGATCGATATTTATGCACATCGACTGATTCATCTTCAGACACATCACTGAATGATTTGTACAGGCTCACATCAAATGGAGTGGTTCGCGTCTTACAATGCTCCATATTGAAGCTCTCTAAAAGTTTTTGAACATAAAGTGATTGACTCACAAGTATACAATCGTCTTGCCGGTTGAAATTCATTCCAAGAAAGTGATTCACTTCGCCCATATCCTTCATCTTGAACTCCTTGCTCAAACAGCTCTTTATACTTTCTAGAGTTTCAATGGATTTTGCAGCGACTAGTATATCATCAACCCAGACAAGTAAAATTGTCATTCCATCCGATGAACCTCTTGTATAAACACAATGATCCACATCGCTTTGGCAGAAATTTTGCTCCGTCAAATAAGCATGTAACATTCTATTCCAGTTCCTTCCGCTCTGTTTTAGGCCGTACAATGATTTTTTTAATTTCAGAACAAGTACGTCATCTGATTGATTTACTTCCACAAAACCATCAGGCTGTTCAACATAGATATCACAATCAATCGGTGCATTCAAATAAGCACTCTTGACATCCATCTGATGCACTAGTAAATCGTATTGAACTGCAGATTGCATTAGCATGCGAACTGATGTCATCCTTGTTGTAGGTGAAAATGTCTCATCAAAATCAATACCTTTTGTTTGATTATATCCTTTGGCAACATACCTAGCCTTGTATACCAAACCATTTTTACCAGATTTCGTAGTGTATACCCATCGACCGCCAATGACTCTCTTGTCTTTTGGCAAAGGTACCAAATCGAATGTATCATTATCGATAAGTGACTGTATTTCAGTTTGCATTGCCTTCTCCCAATCATGTGCATTATTGCTTCTCATAGCCTCACCGTAAGATGTTGGTACGTCTGAAAATTGACAACAATAATCAACAAAACTTTCAATATGTTCATCTATGTCGTCACCAACGACAAAATCATTTAGACGTTCAGGTTTTCTCCTCGTTCTTGTCGGGTTTGTCCTGCGGTGATCACAATCAACAGCAGTCTGGTCACTGTGTGACTCACCACCTGTCGCGTCTGATTCAACGAGCGCATCAGCACCGCAACGTGAAGATACCAATGGAGACTCGTCCTCTGTCCTCCGTCCGATGGTCTCTGTTGCCGACAGATCCTCATTCAGTTCGTTGTCTCCGTATCTGTGAACAAACTCAACACATCGCACTTTGCGAACAACATTTTTGATAGGAAAATATACCATATGAGACGGACTTTTTCGATCAAATCCTACGAAAATACCCTTTTCTGCGCGAGGATCCAATTTCTTCGCGTCTTGCACGTGAGCGTAGCATATCGCACCAAATTGTTGCATGCTGCTCAAATCAGGTTGACTCCCTTTGAACGATTCGTATGGGGTCTTATGCAGTCTCTGACTGTAACAGCGGTTTCTTGCATATACTGCTGATTGAACAGCATATGTCCACAAGCGTTTTGGCAGTCCAGAGCTTAACAGTAAGCATCTGGCTGTCTCGAACAATGTGCGCCACGATCTCTCAGCTTTTCCGTTCTGGTGCGGCGAGTATGGCGCCGACATTTCATGCTTGATGCACCATTTTTCCAAGACTCTCTGGAAAGCTGACGAAGTAAACTCAGTACCTTGATCTGTGCGAATACATTTCACAGTGCCATGCTGTCTCATATCCGCTAAGAATATCTCCAAGGCTCTGCTTGCATCACTTTTCTTCTTTAGAAAATACACGACAGTTAAACCGGAATGACTATCAACAAAATTCATGGCAAATCGATGTCCGTTGATTGCAACTGGATCAATAGGACCAGCCAAGTCACAATGAACCAAATCCAAGATTTTTGATGCACATTTGCAGGATTCATTGTTCACATTTCTCACCATTTTACCCTGTAGACAGGTTTCACAATGCAATTTTTCTCCTTCACTGACTCGAAAATCCATCCCACGCGAAACAGATTGTGTTTTTATCAAATCTCTTTCATTGCAATGTCCCATAATTTTATGCCATTCAAGTAGAGATCTCGTGGTTGATCTGTCTCTGACAGAATTCAGGTAGTACAATCTTCCATGTTTCCGTATCGGAAAAACAGTTCCATCTGGAGCAGTCAAACAATTCTTCTCTCCACAGAATTGTACTTTAGCGCCTTTGCTTGTAGCAGCTTGTACAGAAAAAATACTTTGCTTGAAGCTGGGAACGTACAATGCACCATACAGCAACGCATTTCGTGCTGTTCCTTGGTCGTCACGTATTACAAACTGAGCAGTTCCTCGGCCCTTCACGGTGTTCGTGGATCGGCTCCCATCAGCCAGCTCTATGACATGTCGTGAACAGTCAAATTCATCATCGAAATTCTTGAACTGTGCTTCATCTGTAATTATGTGTGCAGTAGCGCCACAGTCAACCAATATGGATCTGGCCTTACATATCTGGTCGTCACTGTTCGTCTTGAAAACAAAATCATCTGCATCATTACTCACAGTATTTGCGTGATTTTTCTGTCGCCTACAATACTTTGTGTCGTGTGAGTTTGACTTACATACCTGACACCACCGTTTTGTTTTCTGACGACATTCCCACGATTTGTGGCCCGGTTTTCCACAGTTATAGCAGGTCACATGTGCTGCTTTCTGTGCGGAATGAGTAGATGTTGTCCGAGTTGACGAGTCATTCTTCACCTTCAAAATACTGCTCTCATCCGGTTGATTCAACTTGTTTGTTTCAACAAAACTCCGTAATGCTACTTTGAAATCAGCAAACGTAGTGTGTTTTTCCTTTTGGGTGATGACGGCAGAAAATGTTTGAAATTCACATGGTAATCCCTTCAAAATCATAGCAATCAACAAAGTGTCACTGATCATCTCACCTGCACTTTTTAGCGAGGTTGCTGCACTTTCAGCTCTCAACACATAATCAGTCACATCTTCCGTAGACGACTTCCTCAAAGAAGTGAGCTCTGTGTACAAAGTGATTACTCGAGGAGTGCGACTGGACAAGTAATGTTCTCTGAGAATTTTCAACGCTTTTTGCCCGTCGTCTTTTGCGTCTCTCATTACTAGAGATAAACTCTTGACATCTAGAAACTGAATCAATTCTGAAAAAGCCATTTCTTTGTCCTCCACTGATATTACATCACCATCTGATGGCAGGATAGCCCTGTACAATTTCTGTATCCTCATGTAACCCAAAAATTTGACCTCCCATAGCTCGTATTTTTGTTCGTCACCGTCAAATAAAAGCCTCCTGGGCCCATAACCTGTTGACATTATGCTAAATATCCGGGAGTAAGCAAATATACGTAAGCATGGAGGTATAACAGCACACACAGATACAACACATCCTGTCTGTATTCAACCACGCCGTTCACTTACTACTCTTCACATTTAACACATACACACCGCATTCGCGCACACTTAGAGTTTATCTAGTGTTCATTTTACTTTATTCATTGTTCTGCACAACAGGCGGGTTTTAATGTTAGATGGTGATGTTAAGTTATAAATATATTTTGAAAGCATTATTATAAAAAATTTAGTCATTTTTCATTGTTCTGTGTCTGAGTTCTGAATTATTCAGCACGACGGGCAGGTTTAAATATGAGGCGGTTTAGGCAAACTATTTTGTCAAAATAATATAAAAATATAGAAATTTAGACTTTTTATGGGTTTACTCTTTTCTTTATTAATTCATATTTATTTCCTTTTATGAATTGAATACAAAATTAATAGCATGAATTGTTCCGCACGACGGGAGGGCTTACATGCTAGAATTTTCATTTTTTGTTACGTGTTTGTGTTCTGAATTATTCCGCACGACGGGCAGGTTCAAATATGAGGTGGATTGAGGGATAATATTTTGTCAAATTTAAAATAAAAATATTCAGATTTAGAGTTTTTTATTGGTGAACGTATATGTTGTGAGCTGAGAAGTGAAAACCTTGAACGAAAGGCTTTATTCAACAATAAAACATGACTATATCTGAAAAAGAGAACACTGACATTAATACGTAGAATACACAAATCAATATGCAATTGACGTAGTATAATGAGGAATTATACATGAGGTGAGCATACAATAGCTAGCAAGGATAAATATACAAACCAATTAGCCAGCTACAAGAGAGCAACATAACGGCACACGAAAATCATACGAACGATAGAGATCCGCCATTGCGGTTCTACAATTCACAGAGTTGCCAAGCTTACGAATTCACAACATTATCCGCACCTTAAAGAAATAAATTGGCGAAGATGGAACGCAGCATATTGGAACAATCACACATATTTCGGATTACGTCTGACGATGCGACCTCTCCTCGTAGCACCAGGTAGGAACGAGAGTGGGTGTTCTGTTTGTTCATTCAGTGAGTGGTCGGCGAATTCATCAGCGGATATCTCCATCCGTTCCCTCTCATCCCTGGCCTCGTCTGCAACAATCATGGAATCACCTACTTGTTCGCTGATAGCGCCAGTCGGAACTGCCGGTACCACTTCTCGTTCAGCAGCACGCGGTGGATCACCTGGAGGCTGAGGAGCAAGGTCGCTGGTCGACACAGTAGATTCCCTTCCGTCGGAGTAGCGAACTTTTGCGAAATGCGGTGTTGCAGAAACAATTTCGACAGGCTCGACGAGGGGGTCCGACTTGGAGGTACGATGATAGTTTTTGATGAATGCAGGTCCACCTAGCAGCCAGTCAGGGAGAGAATATCCGCTGCCGGACCTTCTCGGAAAACCTAGGAAGCGAGCATGTGGTGTGACATTCGTTGACGTACAAAGAAGTGAACGAATTGAATGCAGCGCACGGTCGAGAACACTCTGCCAGTGAGATTCGTCCAGATGATCGGACTTTAGTGCCAGACGGATGGCCCTCCAGATGGTGCCATTTTCTCGTTCGCACTGGCCGTTGCCGATCGGATGGTACGGAGTTGAGTGAGTGATTACAACTCCGTTCTGGAACAAGAAATTTCGAAGTCCGGAGGAGGTAAACTGAGAGCCTCTATCGCTGTGGATGGAGTCTGGACACCCGAATATTGAGAATAAATTATGAAGACATCTAATAACGGTTTGAGCAGAGATATCTGGACATGGATATACAAATGGGAATCGTGAGTACTCATCGATAATCACTAGTAAGTATTTGTTTTTATTGACAGATGGCTTGGGCCCAACAAAGTCCATTGATAATCGTTCAAAAGGTGATCGAGCATGTACTAACCTTCCAGGCGATGGCCTGAAAAAGCGAGGTTTCAGCTCGCCACATACTCGACACTCTCTGCATACTCTCTTGACGTCTTCGACGGAGTACGGCAAATTCTTCAGTCGGACCAGGTGACTCATTCGACGTACACCTGGATGACATAAGGCCTCGTGCAGATCTTTGAGTGACAGAGACTGAGCGGACGCACATGACCTGGAGAGGGTGTCGGCACAAGAATTCATCGACCCTGGACGATAGGCGATTTCATAGCAATAGCTAGATAATTCTAATCGCCACCTCAACAGTTTGTCGTTCTTAATCCTGCTGGATAGTTGCGTGTTGAAAATATATGTGACAGCTTGCTGGTCTGTCACAATACTAAATTTTCGGCCGACAAGTAGATCACGCCATTTTCTGACAGCTTCAACTATCGCCGCTGCTTCTCTCTCCACTATTGAGTGCCGTCTCTCAGCGTGTGACAGAGTACGGGAGAAGAATGCGACAGGACGTCCACACTGTGACAGAACAGCAGCGAGAGCGCAATCTGAGGCGTCCGTCTCAATCATGAATGGTGCGTGGTCGTCGATGGCTGCAAGGCATGCCTGGCTTATTTCGTTTTTCAAAGCTTGGAATGCTTCAGTCGCCTCCTGATTCATAGGAAAACTTTTCACGTTCAACAGTGGTGAAATTCTCGATGAAAAATTGGCAATCCACGAAGAATAATACGAAAGCAATCCGATAGTTCTCTTCAGTGATCTGTTGCAGCTCGGATTCGGCATTTCTTTCAAAGGAGTCAGTCTCTTGGGGTCGGGTTTGATCGTCCCGTTTTCGATCCGATGACCGAGAAAATCCAGTACAGACACATTATACTCACATTTATCTCTATTGAATTGTATGTTCATTTTATCTGCAACTTCCTCAAATGCTTTCATTCGGGACGAGAGTTCTTCCTGGTTTCTGCCTCCAATCACTATGTCGTCAATGTATACATACGTGCCCTCCAGACCGTGGTTCTGAATTATGTTGTTCATTATCCGCTGAAAAGCTGCAACAGAATTCGTCAGTCCAAATGGCAGTCGCGTAAACTGGTACAATTCGCAATCTGCTTCGAACGCCGTGTAGAACCTCTCATCTTCCCTGATTGGGCACTGATGGTATGCTTGTTTCAAGTCTACTTTCGAGAAGATTGTATAGTTGGAAAGATTTCTAATCATTTCAGATATTTTAGGCATCGGATACGCGTCGAGCTGAGTGAATTTGTTGATAGTTGTAGAATAGTCGATCACCAGTCTTCTTTTGTGCCTCTCATTTTTCGTTACCACGACTTGAGCTCTCCAAGGCGAATTCGACTTTTCAATTATCCCCTCTTGGAGTAGATGTTTGACTTCTGACTTGATGAAAATACGGTCAGGAGAGGAATAGGTTCTGCTTCTGGTGCTGATTGGTCGACAATTGTGCTCTAAATTAGCAAACAGAGATGGCGGATCCACGTTCAGGTGTGATGAGGCGCAAATTTTCAAGGTCGGTGCTCCGCCATTCAACTTGAACTCTACAGCTTCATGCCGTTTCATGAATTCTTGTCCCAGAATTATAGGAACACACAAATCTGGTAGGATAGACAGTTTCACTCTGGTATAAGGTCGTTCATTTACTTCAAAGTCACAGAAGCAGTGGCCTTCAGTGCAGCTAGACAATCGAGACGATGCCATACTGACCTGATCTCTCGAGTGGTGTACTTTCAGTTTAAGCGACCGAGCATAATCCTTCTTAATGAAGTTATGAGTACTGCCACTGTCAATCATTGCCGTAACTTCCTGATTGTTCAATACAGCAGTGACTATGGAGCACGCTTCGTTAGACCCGCCGTAAGAAGAGGCCAATATGGCTGCCTTAAAATTAGGGCCACCACTGGAGTTGGACGACGAGCGGCATACACTAGAAAAGTGTCCTTTCTTCCCGCACGAGTGGCAGAGAGAATCTTTGGCAGGACACCGGTACCTGGGATGATTCACCCTTCCACAAAATTGGCACCGAGATGGCCTATGCTGCTGCGGCGACGTACGCCGGGACACAGCGCACTCCAATGGAGCATGTGAATCTGCATGAGAAGAGGTTTCCTCTTGCTCATGTGTCTGATTGGTAGCTTGAGCCGCCATTCCAGAACATGTCGAATATACTGCCGCGTTCTTTTGAGCCATTTCCAGGCTTCTCGCTGTTGCTACAGCGTCCTCCAGTTTCAGCTCCAGATTCTCCAGCAGCCTCTGACGAATACTCGAAGAAGAAGAAAGTCCACTGATGAATGCGTCTCTGATAGAGAGGTCAGCGTGTGTCGTTGCGGTGACAGCCTCGAAGTTGCATTCTTTGGCGAGCTGTTTCAACGTTTGAAGAAACCGGTCGATTGACTGATCATTGTCCTGCTTACATGTAGCCAGGACATGTCTGGCGAAAACCGTGTTTCTCGGCTTCACATACGTTTTCTTCAAGACTTCTATCGCCGAATCAAATGTAGTACAATCGGATATTAATTTGAAGACATCAGAGGACACATAATTAGTCAGAATTCCCAACTTGTCGATAGAGATACTCGGATTATTGGCCTGAAGTGCGCTGATGCAATTAGAGAGGGTGCGATGCCAGTGATTCCAATCGTCAGAAGTAGTATCAGATGAGCCCTCGAATCGACTCGGCCTGAGTAGGGCATCCATACCGAATAAACTATTGTTGAATAAATTGTTGTGAGCTGAGAATTGAAAACCTTGAACGAAAGGCTTTATTCAACAATAAAACATGACTATATCTGAAAAAGAGAACACTGACATTAATACGTAGAATACACAAATCAATATGCAATTGACGTAGTATAATGAGGAATTATACATGAGGTGAGCATACAATAGCTAGCAAGGATAAATATACAAACCAATTAGCCAGCTACAAGAGAGCAACATAACGGCACACGAAAATCATACGAACGATAGAGATCCGCCATTGCGGTTCTACAATTCACAGAGTTGCCAAGCTTACGAATTCACAACAGTATATACAGGTTAAATTTTTTGCTTTTCAATTTGTATCCAGTTTATTTTATGGATTGAATATGATTTTTAGTTTATGAATTGTTCAGCACGACGGGCGGGCTCAATATATATATATATATATATATATATATATATATATATATATATATATATATATATATATATATATATATATATATATATATATATATATATATATATATATATATATATATATATAAAAGAGATCCTCTGTGTGTCTGTCTGTGTGTGTGTGTGTGTGTGTGTGTGTGTGTTCGACCCTCCTTGGTCCATTTTCTATCAGCTATTATTCGGCCACCACTCAGCCTACCCGCTAACAATTTATACCATCACGTTGGAAATTTTCTTGTCTACACTTTAGATTAAATTTTAAATTTCAAAAATGAAATCAAAAAAAGTTATAGCGGTGAAAAGACAAAATGAACCCTGAAAAATGCGAAAATTGTGGTCAATGCTCTGCCATCTACTCCTCATAAACCAGAAATGGTACAGCCAAACAGATTATACCACTGTGTAGAGAATTTTCTGTTCTACAAGATAGGCTAAAATTAATATCCAAAAATTAAATATAAAATATGTAAAAATGACAAAATTTCAGTCTACATTCCAAATTATATTTAAGCTCGACGCGTCCGATTTTCTGTACTTTTTTCTCTATTTCTCAGCAACTAAACATCACACATCTAAATAAATATTACCATCATGCTGGGAATTTTGTTTTCTACAGCACGGTATAAATTTTAATTTTCCAGAGCGTATTAAGAAAAAGTTACGGCGGTGTGAAGTCAAAATGACAAAGTCAAAAAGGCACTGAAAAACGCGAATATTTTGATCAATATTCCGCTATCTATTCCTCTTAAACCAGCAGAGTTACAGTTATAAAAATTATACTATTGTGTAGAAAATTTTGTGTTCTACAAGAAACGCTATAATTTATACCCACAAATGATACAAAAAACGTGTAAAATTGGAAAAATTCTCAAATACATCCAAAATTACACTTGTACACCGTGCGACTAAAATTAATTCATTTTTCTACCTATTTCTCAAGAACTATTTGTTAAACATAAAAATAAAGTATACCATCGTGCTAGAAATTTTGTTTTCTACAATACGGTATAATTTGTAATTTTACAAAGTGTATCTGAAGGAAGTTACGGCGGTGTAAAGTCAAATTGTCATGTTGCCAATTTGACAGCTATTATGCGCACTTGCGATTACACATGAATATACACTGATTTAATTTCACTGAAGTCCAATCACAATTTACGCACTTGCGATTACACAGGAATATACTACTGTGTAGAGAATTTTGTGTTCTACAAGAAAACGTATAATTTATACCCACAAATGATACAAAAAACGTGTAAAATTGGCAAAATTCTCAAATACATCCAAAATTACACTTTATTATTATTATTATTAATTACAGGCAAATCCAGTAGCATGGGAAGAGTGCAAGCACTATTACCACCCTAAGGTGGCCCCATGTACCGGAAGCGCCCAAAAGATTCAGAGAGAAAGACAGTTCGAAGAGAAAAAAGTCTAGAAAGAGATTTGGAAAGAAAATAATAAAAAAATAACAATAAATAATAAACCATCATCCGATAACAATCCATAATGTCACTCCGCCCACGCTCCTCAATAAATAATAACAATCAACAATAAATATGTGATTCAGTAAATAACAGCCATCAATAAATAAGAATAAATATTAACAAATAAGTAATAAATAACAATCAAGAACAATACATATGATTCAATAAGAAACATCCAACAATAAATATAAATATGATTCAATAAGTAACAACAACACAAATAAATATGATTCAATAAACAATAACACCAATAAATATGATTAAATAAACAACAACAACAATAAATACGATTCAATAAACAGCAACAACAATAAATATGATTCAATAAACAACAACAACAATAAATATGACTCAATAAACAGCAACAACAATAAATATGATTCAATAAACAACAACAGCCAAAAAGTAAAAGTATAATTTAATAAATAACAACAACCAATAATAAATAGTAATAAATAGAGAGTAAAATAGGAATAAATATAAATAAATAGAAAATAAATAACAATAAATATGAATAAATATACAATTAATAAGACTCAACAGTCAATTCCGCTCTTTCAGTAGCATTTCATTTACTTTGGCCTTGAATTTGTTCAAATTGTTCTGCGAGAAAGCCTCCTCCTTCAACGTGTTCCAAGTAGACACAGTGGCCGGAAGAAAGCAACGTTGGAAGTGTTTTGTACGACAACGAATTGGAGCCATGCACTGGGAATGCTGTTTGGATGTAAACCGTGTGCTTCTTGCTGCCACGAAATCATCAGGAATTGACTTGCTCATCGGATGATGGTCGTTGTGCTTGATCTTGTACAGCATGCACACGCTGCTGACCTTTCGACGATGGCAAAGATCACCAAGAACCAAGTCACCACAGAGGAACTTGCAAGTTCTAACAACTCTGTTGATGAGATTGAGGTGACAATCCGCAGCAGAAGACCACACGGGGGCGCAGTACTCCAGAATTGGCAAAATGAAACAGCGAAAACAATTTTTTGAGATTGTGCTGCTACCGAACATCCGATATGCCTTTCTTATAATTCCCAGTTTCCGCGATGCCGAACAAACTAGCTTCCGAATGTGACTCTCAAACGTCAGCTTTGAGTCTACATGTACTCCCAATATTTTGAGCTCATCACACACGTTGAGTTGGGCGTCATTTATGAGGATAGCTCCATGTGAAGGCTGAACGGTACGTGACCTAGAAACCAACAAGCATTTAGATTTCGAAGTGTTCAGCATCATATTCCACCTCTCACACCACTTCAGGACGCTGCTGAGATCGTCGTTGACCGTTTGACGCACCTGTGGTCTGTCCGAAGGAGATTAAATTACAGCCATCAAGGTGATATCATCAGCATATCCATATACAGGGTTGCGTGTGGTTGTGTACAGGTCAGCGGTGTAAATGTTGAACAAAATAGGACCCAACACACTTCCCTGCGGGACACCGGACACAATGCTCTGCCAGCCACTGTATGCTCCATCGATGGCAACACGTTGTACGCGATTGGATAGAAATTGATGCAAAACACTTAGCAAACGGCCGCCGACTCCAATGTTTCTCAGTTTTTGCAACAAGCCCTGGTGGCTCACACGGTCAAATGCTGCCGAAAAATCCAACTGCACAATCCAGGCTTCACTGCCTTTGTCTAGCACTTGCTGGAGCTCATGCGTGATAGTAAGCAGAGTGTCAGTCGTGCTGAGTTTTTTGCGGTATGCAAATTGGTTTTCCGACAGCAGATTGTTGCTCTCCAGGTACTTGGACAGTCTGGAAGATATCAAGTGCTCGAATATTTTGGACAGAATCGGCGTAATTGATATTGGCCGGTAGTTTGCAACATCAGCTGAATTGGTTCCTTTTGGTATGGGCGTGATATTCGCAACCCGCCAACATGATGGAAACGAACCAGTCTTCATCAAGCGCCTGAAAAGAGCACTGAGCTTCGGAGCTAGAGTATCTGCCGTGTTCTTGAAAAATAGCGGAAACATATTCAGAGGGTCTGTTCCTCCGTGGGCATCTAGGTCTTTCATGAGATTCGCCACTTCTTTTGATCGGAAGGCAATGCCTTTGATTTTCGGGGCGAGGACAGATGAATCGTCAGACGGAATGGACCCTTGACATTGCTTGGTATTGAAGTAATCCATAAGCAACTCTGCCTTCTCTGTTGGGTTGATTTTGAGCTCACCGTTCGCTGAAAATAAAGGAGGGACAGACAGGTCATGTCCAAACACTGACGATTTCAACGTTGACCACCATTTGTGGGCGTCATTGGCAGATGTTAGCTTTTCAGCAAGTTTCTTTGAGTGACGTGTTTCCGCTTCTGAATACACATGCTCAGCATGCCGTCTGGCCTCAGTGTAGACATTCCATGAATCGGCTGAGCGTGATTGGAGCCACTTGTGGTAAGCCTCCTGCTTGGATTCACGTGCGCTGCGACATTCGTTGGTGAACCAGGCTTTGTCATCAGAGCGAAAACGTAGTTTTTTAGTAGGCACTCTCCTTGAGATGACATCGGTAATGTATTTGTTCAATGCATCGATGGGGCATTCCTTCTGCTGCAGATTTGAAACTTTAATTGATTTCAATTCATCATTCACCTTCACCCAGTCAACATTGTTCTTCATGTGCACGAGCCTTGAAATCGTGTAAGGAGAAACCTTCTGTCTCAATGTCAACTTCACGGACAGCGACGAGTGATCTGAACTTCCTATTGGAGCTTCCACGTTTACACTCACGATATCTGAGACGTCTGTCATAACCAAGTCCAAACAGTTACCCGCTTGATGTGTGGGACCGGACACCATTTGGGAGCAGCCAGAAATGTTGCAGAAATCATATGCTGCTCTACCATGAGCGTCTGTAGGAGATGTCGACAAGAGCCACTCACGGTGATGGACGTTCATGTCTCCCACAAATACAAATGCTGACTTGGTGTCCTTCTCCTGAATTGTTGACATGGCTGACAAGAGACATTCGTAGATAGAGTCGTTACTGTCTGGATTTCGGTAGGCTCCAAAGATGTAAAAATTCATCAAGGCGGTGTTGACACGCAGCAGCATAAATTCATGACAAGTGCAGTCGTGCGCTGTAATTCTCGTTGCTGAAAAGCCTTTGCGTACGTACACTGCCATGCCACGCCGCCTGTTTTTTGAGTCACGTTTGATTATTAATGGCTTACTGAAACCTGGCATCAAGAGCTCAGATTGGTCCCGATAATCGGACACAAGCGTTTCGGCACAGATAACGATGTCCTTGGAGCGACTGGCTGCTGTCAAATCTCTGATGTTCTTATACAAGCCCCTGATGTTGGCGAAAAGTATATTTGAAAATCGTTTTTGTGGTCGAGCAGGACCGGGATTCATTTCAACATCGCCACACATCATCAGCAGAAACGACAAATCCACGGTGTGAGAAGGCACATACACAACGCAAAGCAGACATACAAATAAACACATAATGCACGACGCATGCGAACACAAAAACACAACACATAACACATGCATACGAAATTTCACAACAAAAAACAAGCATACAACACACATAATACAAAGCAAACATACACACAAATACACACACAAGAAAAACACTAGAAAACACATGTGAGAACAATTTATTGAGAGCTCATTGTTAAACACATATCGCAAGGCAAAATGTCCATTGGGCGACCACAAAGACAGAGTATGAGAGCAACACAGAATTAGTTGGCACCTCAGTGCGAGGAAAGAGCTGGGCGCTGACGGAAAACGGGAAAACCGGCCGTTAGCCGTCGGGGCGGGGCTACAATTTTCGGCCCGCCACATCAACAAAACAGACATGAGACAGAAAATAATACATATATCCATGAACAACACTTATATTTATAGACAACGTTAAATTAAATAATATACAAACTGAACTGAAAAGTGACGAAAAAGAATGTGATGAGAGAATTCAGCAGGAAGATTGCAAAGCAACTATGGCTGTGAACCCTGATTCTCAATCACATTCAGAAACAAAATATAAAAATTCAAATATATAACCTGAAATAAAAGAAAGATTAATTGACTTAAAAGTCTTAAACAGTCTTAAAAGTAAATGAATGAGCTCGCAAGAAGAAAATATCCGCCTTTAAAAAGGCAAATATTATCAATGAACAAAACGAGTAATGAAAAATCAAAATAACGCTAAATCAAATATAATAATAAAACAACTGAAATATAACTCAATGAACACTCAGCGTTAGCAGAAAGCAGGATCTGTCGTCGGTGAGCGTCAGCGAAGCGTAGACAGCCGGGCGCGAACGAGCGACGGAAAACACGTGCACACTCAGCGAGGGTTAGTCAGAGACTGAATCCTTACGACCACTTGAACACCGACTTGAACACCGGGTGACTACAATTTATTCATTTTTATACCCATTTCTCAGGAACTATTTGTCATACATTAAAATTAATTATACCATCGTGCTAGAAATTTTGTTTTCTACAATACGGTATAATTATTAATTTTCCAAAGTGTATCTGAACGAAGTTACGCCGGTGTAAAGTCAAAAGGACATATTGCCAATTTGACAGCTATTGTGCGCACTTGCGATTACACAGGAATATACTACTGTGTAGAGAATTTTGTGTTCTACAAGAAAAGCTATAATTTATACCCACAAATGATACAAAAAACGTGTAAAATTGGCAAAATTCTCAAATACATCCAAAATTACACTTGAACACCGGGCGACTAAAATTAATTCATTTTTCTACTATTTCTCAGTAACTATTTGTTACACATAAAAATAAATTATACCATCGTTCTAGAAATCTTTTCTTCTACAATACGGTATAATTTGTAATTTTCCAAAGGGTATCTGAAGGAAGTTACGGCGGTGTAAAGTCAAAAGGACATATTGCCAATTTGACAGCTATTATGCGCACTTGCGATTACACAGGAATATACACCGATTAAATTTCACTGAAGCCCAATCACAATTAAGAATGCATCATATTATCTCCAAGCATGGATGGTGTGGTTTTATTGCGTACAGTTTAATTAATGCTACACTCTACTGAATATAAAGGCTTTATTGTCCTCAATAACGTTCCGCACGACGGGCGGGTAAAATGCTATTGGGAACAAAGTAAACTACTGAATTTAACTGTGTAATTTAATTGGTTTAATTTCAAGTTGCATAAGCATAAGTTGCATAAGGATATGGGTTGCAATATCATGTAATGCCAACTTATGCTGTTTTAGCGGAAGCATTAACCTGGAATTATAGAGATGACAGAAGGTTGCATTGTTTTGATAGTGTTGTGGAAAAACATGTTTTCTAAATTGAAACATAAATTTCACATTCAGACTTTTAGATTAGCTATATCTTTCCTGTGGGTTTGTTTTTCTTTTTCAATTTGCACTAATTTTTTTATGAATTGAATATTAATTATATTTTATGAACTGTTCCGCACGACGGGCGAATTAAATGTATCTATAAAGAGTGGGTTTAAATGATAGCGAGGTATATGATATTTTGCTAGCAGTAAATATTCTAGCGATAAAAGTAGAATAGCTCTTAAGCAAATGATTTTGGAGAATGATGTGAACCTTTAAATATATTTTGCGATCTGATGATATATGTATTAGGAATAATACGTAGCAGAATATAGATTGCATAATATAATATCGGCTGTAATATCAAGGGCTGCATTATCGATGTAATCCAAAAAATAACAACTGTATGAATATGATGCATTAGTGGAAGCATTAACCGGGAATTATGAGATAATATGATAATGGTGTAAAATTATATCGCATTATGCAACAAATGTGAATTTAGCTACCTTACAGTTTGGTCCCGATACTATATTGGCGGGTTGAGAGAAAAGTATTGGTGGGCCGCGTGTTTGGGACCCCTGGGGTAGATAATCTCAGTCTTCTGATTACAAATTATGATCGCATCAGTATATTTTGTGATCACAAACTAATAAGTTAAATCACCTCAGACTAGGCTGAGAGCGGTCAAGATTGAATGGTTGGGTTGGGTTGGGTAGGTTTGACTCAGGTTATATTGGGTTTTAATGATAGCGGAAAATATATAAATTTTAACAATAAATATTATAGCGGTAAAAGTGAAATAGTACTTAAGCAAATGATATTGGGGAATGATGTTAAGTAATAAATATAGTTTGGAAACAGTCTGATGAAAAGATTTCATCATCTTTCATTGTTTGTTTCGTGTTTGTGTTCTGAATTATACCACACGACGGGCAGATTTATATATCAGGCGGGTTGAGGGATAATATTTGTCAAAATAAGAACAAAAATATTCACATTTAGACTTTTCTATTGGTTAAGATATTTATAGGTTACATTTTTTGCTTTTCAATTTGTATTCATTATATTTTATGGATTTGATATGAATTTTATTGTATGAATTGTTCCGCACGACGGGTGGGTTTAAAAAAGTGTTTTTAGATCATTTTTTCAAATGGTTCATTTAAAAAAAGGTTTTTTTTTTAAATAAAAATGTTCCGCGGGCAGCAACTATAGACAATAGAACGTTCAATTTACCCTGTAGAATTAATCCATACACAAAACCAATGGATTTGACTTCAAGATGCAGAACGGATCTTGTTCGAGTTCTGAATTATTCAGCACGACGGGCGGGTTTAAAAATGACTCAGGCGGACTGAGGGGAAATATTGTGTCGAAATAAAAATAATTAAACTTATAATTTTCAATTGATTAATATTTTTATGAGTGTACCCTATTTCATTTTTATTTTTCCATATTTTTTATGAATTGAATATGAATTTCATGTTATGAATTGCTCCGCACAACGGGCGGGTTTTAATGCTATATATCTATATATATAAAAGAGATCCTCTGTGTGTCTGTCTGTCTGTCTGTGTGTGTGTGTGTTCGACCCTCCTTGGTCCATTTTCTATCAGCTATTATTCGGCCACCACTCAGCCTACCCGCTAACAATTTATACCATCACGTTGGAAATTTTCTTGTCTACACTTTAGATTAAATTTTAAATTTCAAAAATGAAATCAAAAAAAGTTATAGCGGTGAAAAGACAAAATGAACCCTGAAAAATGCGAAAATTGTGGTCAATGCTCTCCCATCTACTCCTCATAAACCAGAAATGGTACAGCCAAACAAATTATACCACTGTGTAGAAAATTTTCTGTTCTACAAGATAGGTTATAATTCATATCCAAAAATAGAACATAAAAGATGTAAACATGACAAAATTTCAATCTATATTCAAAAATATATTTATACTCCACGCGTCCGATTTTCTATACTTTTTTCTCTATGTATCAAAAACTAATTATCACACAACTAAATAAATAATACCATCATGCTGGGAATTTTGTTTGCTACAACACGGTATAATTTTTAATTTTCCAAAGTGTATTAAAAAAAATTTACGGCGGTGTGAAGTCAAAATGACAAAGTCAAAAATGCAAAATTAGCACTGGAAACCGTGAATGTTTTGGTAAATATTCCCCTATCTATTCCTCATAAACCAGCAATGGTACAGCTATAAAAGTTATACTATTGTGTAGATAATTTTGTGTTCTACAAGAAAAGTTATAATTTATACCCACAAATGATACAAAAAATGTGTAAAATTGGCAAAATTGTCAAATACATCCAAAATTAAAATTGATCACCGGGCGCCTAAATTAATTCATTTTTCTACCTATTTCTCAGGAACTATTTGTCACACATTAAAATAAATTATATCATCGTGCTGGAAATTGTATTTTTTTAAATGCGGTATAATTCTTAATTTTCCAAAGTGTATCTGAAGGAAGTGACGGCGGTGTAAAGTCAAAAGGACATATTGCCAATTTGACAGCTATTATGCGCACTTGCGATTACACAGGAATATACTACTGTGTAGAGAATTTTGTGTTCTACAAGAAAAGGTATAATTTATACCCACAAATGATACAAAAAACGTGTAAAATTGGCAAAATTCTCAAATGCATCCAAAATTACACTAGAACACCGGGTGACTAAAATTTATTCATTTTTCTACCCATTTCTCAGGAACTGTTTGTCATACCTTAAAATTAATTATACCATCGTGCTAGAAATGTTGTTTTCTACAATACAGTATAATTCTTAATTTTCCAAGGTGTATCTGAAGGAAGATACGGCGGTGTAAAGTCAAAATGTCATGTTGCCAATTTGACAGCTATTATGCGTACTTGCGATTACACATGAATATACACTGATTTAATTTCACTCAAGTCCAATCACAATTTACGCACTTGCGATTACTCAGGAATATACTACTGTGTAGAGAATTTTGTGTTCTACAAGATAAGCTATAATTTATAACCACAAATGATACAAAAAACGTGTAAAATTGGCAAAATTCTCAAATACATCCAAAATTACACTAGAACACCGGGCGACTAAAATAAATATATTTTTCTAATATTTCTCAGTAACTATTTGTTATACATAAAAATAAATTATACCATCGTGCTAGAAATTTTGTTTTCTACAATACGGTATAATTTGTAATTTTCCAAAGTGTATCTAAAGGAAGTCACGGCGGTGTAAAGTCAAAAGGACATATTGCCAATTTGACAGCTATTATGCGCACTTGCGATTACACAGGAATATACAACTGTGTAGATATTTTTTTGTTCTACAAGATAAGCTATAATTCATACCCACAAATGATACAAAAAACCTGTAAAATTGGCAAAATTCTCAAATACATCCAAAATTACACTTGAACACCGGGCGACTAAAATTTATTAATTTTTCTACTATTTCTCAGTAACTATTTGTTATCCATGAAAATAAATTATACCATCGTGCTAGAAATTTTGTTTTCTACAATACGGTATAATTTTGAATTTTCCCAAGTGTATCTAAAGGAAGTTACGGCGATGTAAAGTCAAAATGTCATGTTGCCAATTTGACAGCTATTATGCGCACTTGCGATTACACATGAATATACACTGATTTAATTTCACTGAAGTCCAATCACAATTTACGCACTTGCGATTATACAGGAATATACTACTGTGTAGAGAATTTTGTGTTCTACAAGATAAGCTATAATTTATACCCACAAATGATACAAAAAACGTGTAAAATTGGCAAAATTCTCAAATACATCCAAAATTTCACTTGAACACCGGCCGAATAAAATTAATTAATTTTTCTACTATTTCTCAGTAACTATTTGTTAAACATAAAAATAAATTATACCATCGTGCTAGAAATCTTGTTTTCTACAATACGGTATAATTTGTAATTTTACAAAGTGTATCTGAAGGAAGTTACGGCGGTGTAAAGTCAAATTATCATGTTGCCAATTTGACAGCTATTATGCGCACTTGCGATTACACAGGAATATACACCGATTAAATTTCACTGAAGCCCAATCACAATTAAGAATGCATCATATTATCTCCAAGCATGGATGGTGTGGTTTTATTGCGTACAGTTTAATTAATGCTACACTCTACTGAATATAAAGGCTTTATTGTCCTCAATAACGTTCCGCACGACGGGCGGGTAAAATGCTATTGGGAACAAAGTAAACTACTGAATTTAACTGTGTAATTTAATTGGTTTAATTTCAAGTTGCATAAGCATAAGTTGCATAAGGATATGGGTTGCAATATCATGTAATGCAAACTTATGCTGTTTTAGCGGAAGCATTAACCTGGAATTATAGAGATGACAGAAGGTTGCATTGTTTTGATAGTGTTGTGGAAAAACATGTTTTCTAAATTGAAACAAAAATTTCACATTTAGACTTTTAGATTAGCTATAACTTTCCTGTGGGTTTGTTTTTCTTTTTCAATTTGCACTAATTTTTTTATGAATTGAATATTAATTATATTTTATGAACTGTTCCGCACGACGGGCGAATTAAATGTGTCTATAAAGAGTGGGTTTAAATGATAGCGAGGTATATGATATTTTGCTAGCAGTAAATATTCTAGCGATAAAAGTAGAATAGCTCTTAAGCAAATGATTTTGGAGAATGATGTGAACCTTTAAATATATTTTGCGATCTGATGATATATGTATTAGGAATAATACGTAGCAGAATATAGATTGCATAATATAATATCGGCTGTAATATCAAGGGCTGCATTATCGATGTAATCCAAAAAATAACTGTATGAATATGATGCATTAGTGGAAGCATTAACCGGGAATTATGAGATAATATGATAATGGTGTAAAATTATATCGCATTATGCAACAAATGTGAATTTAGCTACCTTACAGTTTGGTCCCGATACTATATTGGCGGGTTGAGAGAAAAGTATTGGTGGGCCGCGTGTTTGGGACCCCTGGGGTAGATAATCTCAGTCTTCTGATTACAAATTATGATCGCATCAGTATATTTTGTGATCACAAACTAATAAGTTAAATCACCTCAGACTAGGCTGAGAGCGGTCAAGATTGAATGGTTGGGTTGGGTTGGGTGGGTTTGACTCAGGTTATATTGGGTTTTAATGATAGCGGAAAATATATAAATTTTAACAATAAATATTATAGCGGTAAAAGTGAAATAGTACTTGAGCAAATGATATTGGGGAATGATGTTAAGTAATAAATATAGTTTGGAAACAGTCTGATGAAAAGATTTCATCATCTTTCATTGTTTGTTTCGTGTTTGTGTTCTGAATTATACCACACGACGGGCAGATTTATATATCAGGCGGGTTGAGGGATAATATTTGTCCAAATAAGAACAAAAATATTCACATTTAGACTTTTCTATTGGTTAAGATATTTATAGGTTACATTTTTTGCTTTTCAATTTGTATTCATTATATTTTATGGATTTGATATGAATTTTATTGTATGAATTGTTCCGCACGACGGGTGGGTTTAAAAAAGTGTTTTTAGATCATTTTTTCAAATGGTTCATTTAAAAAAAAGTTTTTTTTTTAAATAAAAATGTTCCGCGGGCAGCAACTATAGACAATAGAACGTTCAATTTACCCTGTAGAATAAATCCATACACAAAACCAATGGATTTGACTTCAAGATGCAGAACGGATCGTGTTCGAGTTCTGAATTATTCAGCACGACGGGCGGGTTTAAAAATGACTCAGGCGGACTGAGGGGAAATATTGTGTCGAAATAAAAATAATTAAACTTATAATTTTCAATTGATTAATATTTTTATGAGTGTACCCTATTTCATTTTTATTTTTCCATATTTTTTATGAATTGAATATGAATTTCATGTTAAGAATTGCTCCGCACAACGGGCGGGTTTTAATGCTATATATATACATAAAGAAGAAATTATCTGTCTGTCTGTGTATGTATGCTTGAATATGAGGTGACATAATTGCGCTGGCTCATGGTTCGCTGGTTCAATTATCAGGGGCTTCAAACGCAAACGAAGCGATGGCTCATTTTTATGAAATAAAAATGTCCCGCGGGCAGCAATAACACGTTCAATTTCACCGTATAGAATGAATTCATATACAAAACTAATGGATTTGACTTCAAGAACCAGAACGGATGGTGTTCGAGTTCTGAATTATTCCGCACGTCGGCCGGGTTTAAATATGAGGCGGGTTGAGTGAAAATATTTTGTCAAAATAAAATTAAAAATAATGAAATTTAGACTTTTTAATTGATTAAGGTCTTCATGAGTTTGCCTTATTTATTTTTAATTTGCAATATTATTATGAATTGTTCCGCACAACGGGCGGGTTTTAATGCGGTTTTAATGCTATATATATACATAAAGAAGAAATTATCTGTCTGTCTGTGTATGTATGCTTGAATATGAGGTGACATAATTGCGCTGGTTCATGGTTCGCTGGTTCAATGATCAGGGGCTTCAAACGCAAACGAAGCGATGGCTCATTTTTATGAAATAAAAATGTCCCGCGGGCAGCAATAAAACGTTCAATTTCACCGTGTAGAATGAATTCATATACAAAACTAATGGATTTGACTTCAAGAACCAGAACGGATGGTGTTCGAGTTCTGAATTATTCCGCACGTCGGCCGGGTTTAAATATGAGGCGGGCTGAGTGAAAATATTTTGTCAAAATGTAAATTAAAAATAATGAAATTTAGACTTTTTAATTGATTAAGGTTTTTATGAGTTTGCCTTATTTATTTTTAATTTGCAATATTTTTATGAATTCTTCCGCACAACGGGCGGGTTTTAATGCTAGTATATATATAAAAGAGATCATCTGTGTGTCTGTCTGTGTGTGTGTGTGTGTGTGTGTGTGTGTGTGTGTGTTCGACCCTCCTTGGTCCATTTTCTATCAGCTATTATTCGGCCACCACTCAGCCTACCCGCTAACAATTTATACCATCACGTTGGAAATTTTCTTGTCTACACTTTAGATTAAATTTTAAATTTCAAAAATGAAATCAAAAAAAGTTATAGCGGTGAAAAGACAAAATGAACCCTTAAAAATGCGAAAATTGTGGTCAATGCTCTGCCATCTACTCCTCATAAACCAGAAATGGTACAGCCAAACAGATTATACCACTGTGTAGAGAATTTTCTGTTCTACAAGATAGGCTAAAATTAATATCCAAAAATTAAATATAAAATATGTAAAAATGACAAAATTTCAGTCTACATTCCAAATTATATTTAAGCTCGACGCGTCCGATTTTCTGTACTTTTTTCTCTATTTCTCAGCAACTAAACATCACACATCTAAATAAATATTACCATCATGCTGGGAATTTTGTTTTCTACAGCACGGTATAAATTTTAATTTTCCAGAGCGTATTAAGAAAAAGTTACGGCGGTGTGAAGTCAAAATGACAAAGTCAAAAAGGCACTGAAAAACGCGAATATTTTGATCAATATTCCGCTATCTATTCCTCTTAAACCAGCAGAGTTACAGTTATAAAAATTATACTATTGTGTAGAAAATTTTGTGTTCTACAAGAAACGCTATAATTTATACCCACAAATGATACAAAAAACGTGTAAAATTGGAAAAATTCTCAAATACATCCAAAATTACACTTGTACACCGTGCGACTAAAATTAATTCATTTTTCTACCTATTTCTCAAGAACTATTTGTTAAACATAAAAATAAAGTATACCATCGTGCTAGAAATTTTGTTTTCTACAATACGGTATAATTTGTAATTTTACAAAGTGTATCTGAAGGAAGTTACGGCGGTGTAAAGTCAAATTGTCATGTTGCCAATTTGACAGCTATTATGCGCACTTGCGATTACACATGAATATACACTGATTTAATTTCACTGAAGTCCAATCACAATTTACGCACTTGCGATTACACAGGAATATACTACTGTGTAGAGAATTTTGTGTTCTACAAGAAAACGTATAATTTATACCAACAAATGATACAAAAAACGTGTAAAATTGGCAAAATTCTCAAATACATCCAAAATTACACTTGAACACCGGGTGACTACAATTTATTCATTTTTATACCCATTTCTCAGGAACTATTTGTCATACATTAAAATTAATTATACCATCGTGCTAGAAATTTTGTTTTCTACAATACGGTATAATTATTAATTTTCCAAAGTGTATCTGAACGAAGTTACGCCGGTGTAAAGTCAAAAGGACATATTGCCAATTTGACAGCTATTATGCGCACTTGCGATTACACAGGAATATACTACTGTGTAGAGAATTTTGTGTTCTACAAGAAAAGCTATAATTTATACCCACAAATGATACAAAAAACGTGTAAAATTGGCAAAATTCTCAAATACATCCAAAATTACACTTGAACACCGGGCGACTAAAATTAATTCATTTTTCTACTATTTCTCAGTAACTATTTGTTACACATAAAAATAAATTATACCATCGTTCTAGAAATCTTTTCTTCTACAATACGGTATAATTTGTAATTTTCCAAAGGGTATCTGAAGGAAGTTACGGCGGTGTAAAGTCAAAAGGACATATTGCCAATTTGACAGCTATTATGCGCACTTGCGATTACACAGGAATATACACCGATTAAATTTCACTGAAGCCCAATCACAATTAAGAATGCATCATATTATCTCCAAGCATGGATGGTGTGGTTTTATTGCGTACAGTTTAATTAATGCTACACTCTACTGAATATAAAGGCTTTATTGTCCTCAATAACGTTCCGCACGACGGGCGGGTAAAATGCTATTGGGAACAAAGTAAACTACTGAATTTAACTGTGTAATTTAATTGGTTTAATTTCAAGTTGCATAAGCATAAGTTGCATAAGGATATGGGTTGCAATATCATGTAATGCCAACTTATGCTGTTTTAGCGGAAGCATTAACCTGGAATTATAGAGATGACAGAAGGTTGCATTGTTTTGATAGTGTTGTGGAAAAACATGTTTTCTAAATTGAAACATAAATTTCACATTCAGACTTTTAGATTAGCTATATCTTTCCTGTGGGTTTGTTTTTCTTTTTCAATTTGCACTAATTTTTTTATGAATTGAATATTAATTATATTTTATGAACTGTTCCGCACGACGGGCGAATTAAATGTATCTATAAAGAGTGGGTTTAAATGATAGCGAGGTATATGATATTTTGCTAGCAGTAAATATTCTAGCGATAAAAGTAGAATAGCTCTTAAGCAAATGATTTTGGAGAATGATGTGAACCTTTAAATATATTTTGCGATCTGATGATATATGTATTAGGAATAATACGTAGCAGAATATAGATTGCATAATATAATATCGGCTGTAATATCAAGGGCTGCATTATCGATGTAATCCAAAAAATAACAACTGTATGAATATGATGCATTAGTGGAAGCATTAACCGGGAATTATGAGATAATATGATAATGGTGTAAAATTATATCGCATTATGCAACAAATGTGAATTTAGCTACCTTACAGTTTGGTCCCGATACTATATTGCCGGGTTGAGAGAAAAGTATTGGTGGGCCGCGTGTTTGGGACCCCTGGGGTAGATAATCTCAGTCTTCTGATTACAAATTATGATCGCATCAGTATATTTTGTGATCACAAACTAATAAGTTAAATCACCTCAGACTAGGCTGAGAGCGGTCAAGATTGAATGGTTGGGTTGGGTTGGGTAGGTTTGACTCAGGTTATATTGGGTTTTAATGATAGCGGAAAATATATAAATTTTAACAATAAATATTATAGCGGTAAAAGTGAAATAGTACTTAAGCAAATGATATTGGGGAATGATGTTAAGTAATAAATATAGTTTGGAAACAGTCTGATGAAAAGATTTCATCATCTTTCATTGTTTGTTTCGTGTTTGTGTTCTGAATTATACCACACGACGGGCAGATTTATATATCAGGCGGGTTGAGGGATAATATTTGTCAAAATAAGAACAAAAATATTCACATTTAGACTTTTCTATTGGTTAAGATATTTATAGGTTACATTTTTTGCTTTTCAATTTGTATTCATTATATTTTATGGATTTGATATGAATTTTATTGTATGAATTGTTCCGCACGACGGGTGGGTTTAAAAAAGTGTTTTTAGATCATTTTTTCAAATGGTTCATTTAAAAAATGTTTTTTTTTTTAAATAAAAATGTTCCGCGGGCAGCAACTATAGACAATAGAACGTTCAATTTACCCTGTAGAATTAATCCATACACAAAACCAATGGATTTGACTTCAAGATGCAGAACGGATCTTGTTCGAGTTCTGAATTATTCAGCACGACGGGCGGGTTTAAAAATGACTCAGGCGGACTGAGGGGAAATATTGTGTCGAAATAAAAATAATTAAACTTATAATTTTCAATTGATTAATATTTTTATGAGTGTACCCTATTTCATTTTTATTTTTCCATATTTTTTATGAATTGAATATGAATTTCATGTTATGAATTGCTCCGCACAACGGGCGGGTTTTAATGCTATATATATACATAAAGAAGAAATTATCTGTCTGTCTGTGTATGTGTGCTTGAATATGAGGTGACATAATTGCGCTGGCTCATGGTTCGCTGGTTCAATTATCAGGGGCTTCAAACGCAAACGAAGCGATGGCTCATTTTTATGAAATAAAAATGTCCCGCGGGCAGCAATAAAACGTTCAATTTCACCGTATAGAATGAATTCATATACAAAACTAATGGATTTGACTTCAAGAACCAGAACGGATGGTGTTCGAGTTCTGAATTTTTCCTCACGTCGGGCGGGTTTAAATATGAGGCGGGTTGAGTGAAAATATTTTGTCAAAATAAAATTAAAAATAATGAAATTTAGACTTTTTAATTGATTAAGGTCTTCATGAGTTTGCCTTATTTATTTTTAATTTGCAATATTTTTATGAATTGTTCCGCTCAACGGGCGGGTTTTAATGCGGTTTTAATGCTATATCTATATATATAAAAGAGATCCTCTGTGTGTCTGTCTGTGTGTGTGTGTGTGTGTGTGTGTGTGTGTGTTCGACCCTCCTTGGTCCATTTTCTATCAGCTATTATTCGGCCACCACTCAGCCTACCCGCTAACAATTTATACCATCACGTTGGAAATTTTCTTGTCTACACTTTAGATTAAATTTTAAATTTCAAAAATGAAATCAAAAAAAGTTATAGCGGTGAAAAGACAAAATGAACCCTGAAAAATGCGAAAATTGTGGTCAATGCTCTGCCATCTACTCCTCATAAACCAGAAATGGTACAGCCAAACAGATTATACCACTGTGTAGAGAATTTTCTGTTCTACAAGATAGGCTAAAATTAATATCCAAAAATTAAATATAAAATATGTAAAAATGACAAAATTTCAGTCTACATTCCAAATTATATTTAAGCTCGACGCGTCCGATTTTCTGTACTTTTTTCTCTATTTCTCAGCAACTAAACATCACACATCTAAATAAATATTACCATCATGCTGGGAATTTTGTTTTCTACAGCACGGTATAAATTTTAATTTTCCAGAGCGTATTAAGAAAAAGTTACGGCGGTGTGAAGTCAAAATGACAAAGTCAAAAAGGCACTGAAAAACGCGAATATTTTGATCAATATTCCGCTATCTATTCCTCTTAAACCAGCAGAGTTACAGTTATAAAAATTATACTATTGTGTAGAAAATTTTGTGTTCTACAAGAAACGCTATAATTTATACCCACAAATGATACAAAAAACGTGTAAAATTGGAAAAATTCTCAAATACATCCAAAATTACACTTGTACACCGTGCGACTAAAATTAATTCATTTTTCTACCTATTTCTCAAGAACTATTTGTTAAACATAAAAATAAAGTATACCATCGTGCTAGAAATTTTGTTTTCTACAATACGGTATAATTTGTAATTTTACAAAGTGTATCTGAAGGAAGTTACGGCGGTGTAAAGTCAAATTGTCATGTTGCCAATTTGACAGCTATTATGCGCACTTGCGATTACACATGAATATACACTGATTTAATTTCACTGAAGTCCAATCACAATTTACGCACTTGCGATTACACAGGAATATACTACTGTGTAGAGAATTTTGTGTTCTACAAGAAAACGTATAATTTATACCCACAAATGATACAAAAAACGTGTAAAATTGGCAAAATTCTCAAATACATCCAAAATTACACTTGAACACCGGGTGACTACAATTTATTCATTTTTATACCCATTTCTCAGGAACTATTTGTCATACATTAAAATTAATTATACCATCGTGCTAGAAATTTTGTTTTCTACAATACGGTATAATTATTAATTTTCCAAAGTGTATCTGAACGAAGTTACGCCGGTGTAAAGTCAAAAGGACATATTGCCAATTTGACAGCTATTATGCGCACTTGCGATTACACAGGAATATACTACTGTGTAGAGAATTTTGTGTTCTACAAGAAAAGCTATAATTTATACCCACAAATGATACAAAAAACGTGTAAAATTGGCAAAATTCTCAAATACATCCAAAATTACACTTGAACACCGGGCGACTAAAATTAATTCATTTTTCTACTATTTCTCAGTAACTATTTGTTACACATAAAAATAAATTATACCATCGTTCTAGAAATCTTTTCTTCTACAATACGGTATAATTTGTAATTTTCCAAAGGGTATCTGAAGGAAGTTACGGCGGTGTAAAGTCAAAAGGACATATTGCCAATTTGACAGCTATTATGCGCACTTGCGATTACACAGGAATATACACCGATTAAATTTCACTGAAGCCCAATCACAATTAAGAATGCATCATATTATCTCCAAGCATGGATGGTGTGGTTTTATTGCGTACAGTTTAATTAATGCTACACTCTACTGAATATAAAGGCTTTATTGTCCTCAATAACGTTCCGCACGACGGGCGGGTAAAATGCTATTGGGAACAAAGTAAACTACTGAATTTAACTGTGTAATTTAATTGGTTTAATTTCAAGTTGCATAAGCATAAGTTGCATAAGGATATGGGTTGCAATATCATGTAATGCCAACTTATGCTGTTTTAGCGGAAGCATTAACCTGGAATTATAGAGATGACAGAAGGTTGCATTGTTTTGATAGTGTTGTGGAAAAACATGTTTTCTAAATTGAAACATAAATTTCACATTCAGACTTTTAGATTAGCTATATCTTTCCTGTGGGTTTGTTTTTCTTTTTCAATTTGCACTAATTTTTTTATGAATTGAATATTAATTATATTTTATGAACTGTTCCGCACGACGGGCGAATTAAATGTATCTATAAAGAGTGGGTTTAAATGATAGCGAGGTATATGATATTTTGCTAGCAGTAAATATTCTAGCGATAAAAGTAGAATAGCTCTTAAGCAAATGATTTTGGAGAATGATGTGAACCTTTAAATATATTTTGCGATCTGATGATATATGTATTAGGAATAATACGTAGCAGAATATAGATTGCATAATATAATATCGGCTGTAATATCAAGGGCTGCATTATCGATGTAATCCAAAAAATAACAACTGTATGAATATGATGCATTAGTGGAAGCATTAACCGGGAATTATGAGATAATATGATAATGGTGTAAAATTATATCGCATTATGCAACAAATGTGAATTTAGCTACCTTACAGTTTGGTCCCGATACTATATTGGCGGGTTGAGAGAAAAGTATTGGTGGGCCGCGTGTTTGGGACCCCTGGGGTAGATAATCTCAGTCTTCTGATTACAAATTATGATCGCATCAGTATATTTTGTGATCACAAACTAATAAGTTAAATCACCTCAGACTAGGCTGAGAGCGGTCAAGATTGAATGGTTGGGTTGGGTTGGGTAGGTTTGACTCAGGTTATATTGGGTTTTAATGATAGCGGAAAATATATAAATTTTAACAATAAATATTATAGCGGTAAAAGTGAAATAGTACTTAAGCAAATGATATTGGGGAATGATGTTAAGTAATAAATATAGTTTGGAAACAGTCTGATGAAAAGATTTCATCATCTTTCATTGTTTGTTTCGTGTTTGTGTTCTGAATTATACCACACGACGGGCAGATTTATATATCAGGCGGGTTGAGGGATAATATTTGTCAAAATAAGAACAAAAATATTCACATTTAGACTTTTCTATTGGTTAAGATATTTATAGGTTACATTTTTTGCTTTTCAATTTGTATTCATTATATTTTATGGATTTGATATGAATTTTATTGTATGAATTGTTCCGCACGACGGGTGGGTTTAAAAAAGTGTTTTTAGATCATTTTTTCAAATGGTTCATTTAAAAAAAGGTTTTTTTTTAAATAAAAATGTTCCGCGGGCAGCAACTATAGACAATAGAACGTTTAATTTACCCTGTAGAATTAATCCATACACAAAACCAATGGATTTGACTTCAAGATGCAGAACGGATCTTGTTCGAGTTCTGAATTATTCAGCACGACGGGCGGGTTTAAAAATGACTCAGGCGGACTGAGGGGAAATATTGTGTCGAAATAAAAATAATTAAACTTATAATTTTCAATTGATTAATATTTTTATGAGTGTACCCTATTTCATTTTTATTTTTCCATATTTTTTATGAATTGAATATGAATTTCATGTTATGAATTGCTCCGCACAACGGGCGGGTTTTAATGCTATATATATATACATAAAGAAGAAATTATCTGTCTGTCTGTGTATGTGTGCTTGAATATGAGGTGACATAATTGCGCTGGCTCATGGTTCGCTGGTTCAATTATCAGGGGCTTCAAACGCAAACGAAGCGATGGCTCATTTTTATGAAATAAAAATGTCCCGCGGGCAGCAATAAAACGTTCAATTTCACCGTATAGAATGAATTCATATACAAAACTAATGGATTTGACTTCAAGAACCAGAACGGATGGTGTTCGAGTTCTGAATTTTTCCTCACGTCGGGCGGGTTTAAATATGAGGCGGGTTGAGTGAAAATATTTTGTCAAAATATAATTAAAAATAATGAAATTTAGACTTTTTAATTGATTAAGGTCTTCATGAGTTTGCCTTATTTATTTTTAATTTGCAATATTTTTATGAATTGTTCCGCTCAACGGGCGGGTTTTAATGCGGTTTTAATGCTATATATATACATAAAGAAGAAATTATCTGTCTGTCTGTGTATGTATGCTTGAATATGAGGTGACATAATTGCGCTGGTTCATGGTTCGCTGGTTCAATGATCAGGGGCTTCAAACGCAAACGAAGCGATGGCTCATTTTTATGAAATAAAAATGTCCCGCGGGCAGCAATAAAACGTTCAATTTCACCGTGTAGAATGAATTCATATACAAAACTAATGGATTTGACTTCAAGAACCAGAACGGATGGTGTTCGAGTTCTGAATTATTCCGCACGTCGGCCGGGTTTTAATATGAGGCGGGCTGAGTGAAAATATTTTGTCAAAATGTAAATTAAAAATAATGAAATTCAGACTTTTTAATTGATTAAGGTTTTTATGAGTTTGCCTAATTTATTTTTAATTTGCAATATTCTTATGAATTCTTCCGCACAACGGGCGGGTTTTAATGCTAGTATATACATAAAGAAGAAATTATCTGTCTGTCTGTGTATGTGTGCTTGAATATGAGGTGACATAATTGCGCTGGCTCATGGTTCGCTGGTTCAATTATCAGGGGCTTCAAACGCAAACGAAGCGATGGCTCATTTTTATGAAATAAAAATGTCCCGCGGGCAGCAATAAAACGTTCAATTTCACCGTATAGAATGAATTCATATACAAAACTAATGGATTTGACTTCAAGAACCAGAACGGATGGTGTTCGAGTTCTGAATTTTTCCTCACGTCGGGCGGGTTTAAATATGAGGCGGGTTGAGTGAAAATATTTTGTCAAAATAAAATTAAAAATAATGAAATTTAGACTTTTTAATTGATTAAGGTCTTCATGAGTTTGCCTTATTTATTTTTAATTTGCAATATTTTTATGAATTGTTCCGCTCAACGGGCGGGTTTTAATGCGGTTTTAATGCTATATATATACATAAAGAAGAAATTATCTGTCTGTCTGTGTATGTATGCTTGAATATGAGGTGACATAATTGCGCTGGTTCATGGTTCGCTGGTTCAATGATCAGGGGCTTCAAACGCAAACGAAGCGATGGCTCATTTTTATGAAATATAAATGTCCCGCGGGCAGCAATAAAACGTTCAATTTCACCGTGTAGAATGAATTCATATACAAAACTAATGGATTTGACTTCAAGAACCAGAACGGATGGTGTTCGAGTTCTGAATTATTCCGCACGTCGGCCGGGTTTAAATATGAGGCGGGCTGAGTGAAAATATTTTGTCAAAATGTAAATTAAAAATAATGAAATTCAGACTTTTTAATTGATTAAGGTTTTTATGAGTTTGCCTAATTTATTTTTAATTTGCAATATTCTTATGAATTCTTCCGCACAACGGGCGGGTTTTAATGCTAGTATATATATAAAAGAGATCCTCTGTGTGTGTGTGTGTGTGTCTGTGTGTCTGTCCAACCCTCCTTGGTCCATTTTCTATCAGCTATTATTTGGCCACCACTTGGCCTACCTGCTAACAATTTATACCATCACGTTGGAAATTTTCTTGTCTACACTTTAGATTAAATTTTAAATTTCAAAAATGAAATAAAAAAAGTTATAGCGGTGAAAAGACAAAATGAACCCTGAAAAATGCGAAAATTTTTGTCAATTTTCTGGAGACTACTCCTCCTAAACCAGCAATGGTACAACTATACAAATTATACCACTGTGTAGAAAATTTTCTGTTCTACTCAACGAATTATAATTTATACCCAAAAATTAAATATAAAACATGTAAAATGGAAAAAAATCAATCTACATTCAAAAATTAATTTAAACACCACGCGTCCGATTTTCTATATTTTTTCTCTATTTCACAAAAACTAATAATCACACATCTAAATAAATAATACCATCATGCTGGGAATTTTGTTTGCTACAACACGGTATAATTTTTAATTTTCCAAAGCGTATTACAAAAAAATTACGGCGGTGTGAAGTGTAAATGACAAAAAAGCAAAAAGGCAAAATGAGCACAAAAAACGTGAATATTTTGGTCAATATTCCGCTATCTATTCCTCATAAACCAGCAATGGTACAGCTATAAAAATTATACTAGTGTGTAGATAATTTTGTGTTCTACAAGAAAAGTTATAATTTATACCCACAAATGATACAAAAAACGTGTACAATTGGCAAAATTCTCAAATACATCCAAAATTACACTTGAACACCGGGTGATTAAAATTAATTCATTTTTCTACCCATTTCTCAGGAACTATTTGTCACACATTACAATAAATTATACCATCGTGCTAGAGATTTTGTTTTCTACAATACGGTATAATTTGTAATTTTCCAAAGTGTATCTGAAGGAAGTTACGGGGGTGTAAAGTCAAACGGACATATTGCCAATTTGACAGCTATTATGCGCACTTGCGATTACACAGGAATATACTACTGTGTAGAGAATTTTGTGTTCTACAATATAAGCTATAATTTATACCCAAAAATGATACAAAAAACGTGTAAAATTGGCAAAATTCTCAATTACATCCAAAATTACACTTGAACACCGGGCGACTAAAATATATTCATTTTTCTACTATTTCTCAGTAAATATTTGTTACACATAAAAATAAATTATACCATCGTGCTAGAAATCTTGTTTTCTACAATACGGTATAATTTGTAATTTTCCAAAGTGTATCTGAAGGAAGTTTCGGCGGTGTAAAGTCAAAAGGACATATTGCCAATTTGACAGCTATTATGCGCACTTGCGATTACACAGGAATATACTACTGTGTAGATAATTTTGTGTTCTACAAGATAAGCTATAATTTATACCCACAAATGATACAAAAAACGTGTAAAATTGGCGAAATTCTCAAATACATCCAAAATTGCACTTGAACACCGGGCGACTAAAATTAATTCCTTTTTCTACTATTTCTCAGTAAATATTTGTAACACATAAAAATAAATTATATCATCGTGCTAGAAATCTTGTTTTCTACAATACGGTATAATTTGTAATTTTCCAAAGTGTATCTGAAGGAAGTTACGGAGGTGTAAAGTCAAAAGCACATATTACCAATTTGGCAGCTATTATGCGCACTTGCGATTACACAGGAATATACACCGATTAAATTTCACTGAAGCCCAATCACAATTAAGAATGCATCATATTAGATCCAAGCATGGATGGTGTGGTTTTATTGGGTACAGTTTAATTAATGCTACACTATACTGAATAGAATGGCTTTATTGTCCTCAATATTTACACATGAATTGTTCCGCCCGACGGGCGGGTAAAATACTACTGGGAACAAAGTTAACTACTGAATTTTACTGTTTAATTTAATTGGTTTAATTTCAAGTTGCATAAGCTTAAGTTGCATAAGGATATGGGTTGTAATATCATGCAATGCCAACTATATGAATATGCTGTTTTAGCGGACGCATAAATCTGGAATTATAGAGATGACAGAAAGTTTCATTGTTTTGATAGTGTTACACTTCTGAATTACTACACACGATGGACGGGTGTGAATTTGAGCAGTGTTGAGGGAAAAACATCGTCAATAATTAAAACCAGAATTTACAAATTTCACTTTTTCTGTTGGTCGTTTTTCATCAATTTTCTTTGTGTTTGTTTCGTGTTTGAGTTCTGAATTATTCCGCACGACGGGCAGCTTTAAATATGAGGCGGGTTGTGGAAAAACATGTTTTCTAAATTGAAACATAAATTTCACATTTAGACTTTCATATTGGCTAAACATTCCTATGGGTTTGTTTTTCATTTTCAATTTTCACTAATTTTTTTATGAATTGACTATTAATTATATTTAATGAACTGTTCCGCACGACGGGCGGGCTTAAATGTATCTATAAAGAGTGGGTTTAAATGATAGCGAGGTATATGATATTTTGCTAGCAGTAAATATTCTAGCGATAAAAGTAGAATAGCTCTTGAGCAAATGATTTTGGAGAATGATGTGAACCTTTAAATATATTTTGCGATCTGATGATATATGTATTAGGAATAATACGTAGCAGAATATATATTGCATAATATAATATCGGCTTTAATATCAAGGGCTTTAATATCGGTGTAATCCAAAAAATAACAACTGTATGAATATGATGCATTAGTGGAAGCATTAACCGGGAATTATGAGATAATATGATAATGGTGTATAATTATATCGCATTATGCAACAAATGTGAATTTAGCTGCCTTACAGTTTGGTTCCGATACTATATTGGCGGGTTGAGAGATAAGTATTTGTGGGCCGCGTGTTTGGGACCCCTGGGGTAGATAATCTCAGTCTTCTGATTACAAATTATGATCGCATCAGTATATTTTGTGAGTGCGGTCAAGATTGGATGGTTGGGTTGGGTTGGGTAGGTTTGACTCAGGTTATATTGGGTTTTAATGATAGCGGAAAATATATAAATTTTACCAATAAATATTATAGCGGTAAAAGTAAAATAGTACTTAAGCAAATGATATTGGGGAATGATGTTAAGTAATAAATATAGTTTGGAAACATTCTGATGAAAAGATTTCATAATCTTTCATTGTTTGTTTCGTGTTTGTGTTCTGAATTATAGCACACGACGGGCAGATTTATATATCAGGCGGGTTGAGGGATAATATTTGTCAAAATAAGAACAAAAATATTCACATTTAGACTTTTCTATTGGTTAAGATATTTATAGGTTACATTTTTTGGTTTTCAATTTGTATTAAATATATTTTATGGATTTGATATGAATTTTATTGTATGAATTGTTCCGCACGACGGGCGGGTTTAACAAAAGTGTTTTTAGTTCATTTTTTCAAATGGTTCATTTAGAAAAAGGAATTTTTTTTTTAAATAAAAATGCTCCGCGGTCAGCAACTATAGACAATAGAACGTTCAATTTCCCCTGTATAATTAATCCATACACAAAACCAATGGATTTGACTTCAAATATGAATTTTATTGTATGAATTGTTCCGCACGAGGGGCTGGTTTAAAAAATGTGCTTCCATTTTTTAGTTCATTTTTTCAAATGGTTCATTTAAAAAAAGGTATTTTTTTAATAAAAATGCTCCGCGGGCAGCAACTATAGACAATAGAACGTTCAATTTACCCTGTAGAATTAATCCATACACAAAATCAATGGATTTGACTTCAAGATCCAGAACGGATCGTGTTCGAGTTCTGAATTATTCAGCACGACGGGCGGGTTTAAAAATGACTCAGGCGGACTGAGGGGAAATATTTTGTCGAAATAAAAATAATGTGGCGTTGTTGTCGAGTGGCGTGCGGTGTGACGTCATAGCGGCTCACTTGAGTCGACTGGTGCGAGGTATGACGTCGCACGTTGCTGCGCGCTGATTGGCCGCGATTTGAGCCTAGTGCCGGAGGCGTGTATCAGCTGGCCTGTGTATCAGCTGGCTTTGCGAGCGGTCGAGAGTCAGTCGGTTGGTGGCCTGTGCGTTGTAAGCATCGTTGCCGTGTGTTCGAGAATATTTCTGCTCGAGTGGACGAATTCTCGTCGGGTGCGCGGGTTACCTGCGCGAAGGTGAGAGGGCTTTGCCCCGTTGCTTCTCTGCTTGATTACAAGCTATTTCGGCTTTATGGCTAAGGCCGTTGGCGGGGGCAAACGTGAGTTTGTCGAAGGGGGTTCCGGTAGTGAATCCGATGACTTCGGTCAGGAGGGTCAGAGACCCGAGCAGCGGGCCGCGGGACCCGTGGTAGATGTTGGCCAGTTGGCCAACATCTTAATGCAGGCCCGAGGGCCGATCCTTGACAGGATAGGGCGGGCTCTACCGCGTTTCGGTGGTGACGTCACCCTTGACGTCACTGAGTGGCTGGCCGACTTTGAGCGGCTATGCCGTGTCCAGCAGGTCGACCCTTGCGAAATGGTCGACCATATGCTGGATGGGAGCGCGCGCCGGCTTTACCGGCGCATGCTCGTGGGCGACGCCTCACAGTGGGCCGTGGTGAAAGCCACGCTGGTCGCCGAGTTTGGCGTGCCTCGCCAAGAGGCGTGGAGGCGTTTCTCGACTCGTCAGCTTCGATCTGGCGAGTCAGTGGACGCCTTTGTGGACGACCTAGAGCGTCTAGGTCGCCGTGTAGGGTTAACACCCGAGTGCTTGGCGTTCCGCGTCAAGTTCTATGAGGGCTTACCCGACTCAATCTATGAGTGGGCTATGGCGAAAGAGGGGGCCTACACCTCCGAGTTCGACAGCGTGCTGTCGGCGGTGCGCGCCAGAATTGGTGCGCGTAGGGCTGCTGCAGCTAGAAACCGCCCATCTGGGGTGGTGGCTGCATCTAGGCAGCGAGTCAGCTACGCCCAAGTAGCGAGCAGCTCGAGGGACCGCTCTCCTGGTCCTCAAGCGTCGGACGAGCGAGACGGCTCTGTGTCTCGGTGGGCGGGCCGTTCGGAGCGCTCTTCTGCGCGCCGGACGCTCCGCTGCTACCGATGTGGCGGCGACCATCTGGTCCGCGAGTGCCCGGGAGCGCAATGCTACCGGTGTGGCAAGCACGGGCATTTCGCTCGTGATTGCGAGGAGCCGGCGTCGACGTCGACGTCACGCCGCTCGCGAGCTCGGACGAGCTCGCATTTTCATGCGGAGGGCGCAGCACGGGGCGCAGCGTCCTCCGACATGGAAGTCGACCGCAATTAAGCGGCGGCCCCTGTAAAGGGGCGACGGTGAGTCCCTGCTCTGCGCGTGGACTCATCAGCGGAGCACATTTGGTGCGTCGGGCCCGCCGGGCGATTCGAGGGACGGCCGGTGTATTGACTTCGCGTCGTATGCCGGTCGTTGAAGCTGTTCTCAACGGTCGTTGCTCCCGGTGTCTGGTTGACACGGGAAGTGAGTGCACAATTGTTAGTGCACGGGTGGTGGCGGGTTCACTTCCCCGTCGGGGACGACCGTTGATTACAGCGGATGGTAGGACTTCTCATGAGACGAAGTCCTGTGACGTAGTAATAGGGCTGCAGGGACACTGTTTTAGAGTTCCCGGGCTCGTAGTTAAGGGATTAGAAAACCTTGGGGTGGAGTGCCTCCTGGGCAACGATGTTATCGACCATATGGGAGGCGTGACAGTGAAAAGGGGTGTTGACTCTAAATACACCGTTGAGTGGGGGAAACCTTACCCCGAGGGGTGCTGTCGTGCACCGGCGCGTAAGAGTGTGTCTAATAAATCGACGAAGTGTGTGAGGTTTATGTTGGCAGGTTCCACGGATAGTCCGCAGCCGCTGGAAGTTGTCGACAAGGACTTCGTAGCGTCATTCGCTGAGGGCCGATGGACGGTGAGCTGGCGGTGGTCTGACAAAGAGCCGGACCAGCTACAGAACAGCGTGGCGGAGTACAGATGTACGAGAGCTCCCGGAGTGAGCGAGAGGTACAATGCCGAGATCCGGAGCTGGATCGAGAAAGGCTGGTTAATCACATGGCACGGCCCAGTAAAGGGGATCATCCCGCTGTTGGCCGTCGTACAGCCGACGAAAGACAAAGTTCGTCCTGTTATGGATTACCGTGAGCTGAACGGCTTTGTCGAGTGTCACACAGGCGATGACGGTGTGTCAGTGTGTGCTGACAAGATCAGAGAGTGGAGGCAATGGCAGGGGGAGATCAAGGTAGTTGATCTCAAGTCGGCGTACCTGCAGATTCACGTGAGCCGAGATCTGTGGAAGTATCAGGTCGTGAGGTATAATGGTGTGCATTATGCGTTGACGCGGCTGGGCTTCGGCCTGTCATGTGCACCAAGAATAATGACGCTGATTCTGCGAAAGGTCCTGTCATTGGACGAGAAGGTGCGAAAGGCGACAGATCATTATGTCGACGATATCATCGTGAGGACGTCCGATGTGAGCGTGCAGCAGCTTCGGGAGCATCTGCGAAGGTATGGCTTTGAGACTAAGGAGCCGGAGGGCCTAGATGGGGGTCGATTATTGGGAATTGCTCTGAGGAAGGGACCCGATGGGTGGTTGAATATGTCGAGAGGGACAGCTCTTCGTGACGCTGCACCCGAATTGACAGGGCTGACCAAGCGTGGGTTGTTCTCCGTATGTGGTCGTCTAGTCGGCCATTACCCCGTTGCCGGGTGGTTACGCCCCCATTGCAGTTTTTTGAAACGGTTGGGGTGTGGCGGGTCGTGGGATAACCCGGTGGAGAATGTTGTGTGTGTGCTTGTGTCTGAGCTGTTGCAGCGTGTTCAGAAGGCGGACCCGGTAAAGGGTCGATGGGACGTGAACGCAGCTGGAGACGTCACTGTATGGACTGACGCGAGCACGTTGGCGCTTGGCGTGGTGGTCGAGGTGGACGGCTGCATCGTTGAGGATGCTACTTGGCTCCGTAAGAAGACCGACGTTCTACACATTAATGTGTCCGAACTGGAGGCAGTCGGTCGTGGCATCAATATGGCGATTTCGTGGGGGTTCAAGACGTTTACCGTCGCGACAGACTCGAGGACAGTGCTTAGTTGGATGGACAGCACTGTCGAGGGGCGCAACCGTGTCCGCACTAAAGGTTCTGCCGAGATGCTGGTAAAGCGCCGACTGGCGGTGATTAAGGAGACGATCGCCGAGCATGGCCTGACAGTTTCTCTCCGGTTTGTCACGACTGTGGAGAATAAAGCTGATCAGATGACCAGGGTGGCCAAGAAGTGGCTTGTTCATCGTGACGCTGGTGAGGAGGAGGTGGCAATATCAGCAGCTATTGCTACGAAGAAGAGCATTAAGGACACCGTTTGGGCGGCTCATCTGCCCCATCATTTAGGTGTCGAGAGGACGCTGTACCTGGGTCAACAATTGCGGAGTGATTTGACGAGAGCCCATGTGAAGGCGGAGTTAGCTGGATGCGAGGCTTGTCAACGTATCGATCCAGCGGTGAGAGAGGAGAATCTCGTAGGTCAGGGTAGTCTGGCCGTGGACAGGGACTGGTATCGAGTGGCAGCGGACGTCACTCATTACGATGCCGGCGTTTACCTGTCGATGGTGGATTGTGGTCCATCACGTCTTGCCGTATGGCGCAGATTGCCGAATGAGACGGCGTTGTGCATTATAGCTCAGCTGCGGCAGATTGTGATTGAGCGTGGGCCGTTTGAGGAGCTGTTACTGGACAACTCTACGGCGTTCCGGTCGGCGGCGATGGAGCAGTTCGCCGACGAGTGGTGCATTTCTTTGCGATTCCGAGCCGCATACGCCCCGGGCGGTAACGGGATCGTGGAGCGAAATCACCGTACGATCAAAAGGATCGCAGCGAGGGGACATATTTCCCCGGAGGAGGCGACGTTCTGGTACAACGTTACGCCGCGCAAAGAGACTCAGGTGAGCACTATTCCCTCGAGGTGTATTTTCAGATACGAGTGGCGTCTTCCATTTGAGACCGGCCGCAGGGACGCTGATGACCAGACAGCAGCGTTTGCCGTTGGTGACGAGGTGTGGGTGAAACCGCCGATCCCGTCATGTACAACGCCGTGGACCCTCGGGAAGGTGACCAGGGTCGTCTCACAGCACGTTGTGTGCGTAGATGGCATGCCGCGCCATGTGCGCGACCTGCGCAAGCGTCGCTGTGCCGGCCATAGTGGAGCCACAGACGAGACCGGCACTCATGGCGACGTGGAACCGACCAGCGGCGGTTGGGATGTGGATGCGACCGGCAATCGCGGAGATGTGGAGCCACCCGGTGGAGCCACCCGGTGTAGCTTGGACCTGAGCGGTGATGGCGGACGGGACGAGGCGGCCGATAGTCCCGGCGTTGACAGAACACCTGACAGCCTGCCACCTGAGCGACTGGCTACTGGCGAGGGCGTGGATGCGGACCGTGTGTCTGTGGAGCAGGAACCTGGTGAGCCCTCAGAGGGCGTGAGTGTGCATACTGCTCGAGAGAATGTCGGAGAGGGCGTCGCGGCTGAGAGAGTCGAGGATGAGGCTGCAGTCGAGCAGCCGAGGCGGTCAACGAGGAGACGTCGACCGCCGGCATGGTTAAACGAGTACGTGTGTCTATCCGATGATGAAGTTTAACCGTGCGTGTTTGCAAGCGTGTTTGTTGTGAGCTTTCAGGTGAAAAGCTGGGGGAGATGTGGCGTTGTTGTCGAGTGGCGTGCGGTGTGACGTCATAGCGGCTCACTTGAGTCGACTGGTGCGAGGTATGACGTCGCACGTTGCTGCGCGCTGATTGGCCGCGATTTGAGCCTAGTGCCGGAGGCGTGTATCAGCTGGCGTGTGTATCAGCTGGCTTTGCGAGCGGTCGAGAGTCAGTCGGTTGGTGGCCTGTGCGTTGTAAGCATCGTTGCCGTGTGTTCGAGAATATTTCTGCTCGAGTGGACGAATTCTCGTCGGGTGCGCGGGTTACCTGCGCGAAGGTGAGAGGGCTTTGCCCCGTTGCTTCTCTGCTTGATTACAAATAATTAAACTTATAATTTTCAATAGATTAATATTTTTATGAGTGTACCCTATTTCATTTTTATTTTTCCATATTTTTTATGAATTGAATATGAATTTCATGTTATGAATTGCTCCGCACAACGGGCGGGTTTTAATGCTATATATACATAAAGAAGAAATTATCTGTCTGTCTGTGTATGTATGCTTGAATATGAGGTGACATAATTGCGCTGGTTCATGGTTCGCTGGTTCAATGATCAGGGGCTTCAAACGCAAACGAAGCGACGGCTCATTTTTATGAAATAAAAATGTCCCGCGGGCAGCAATAAAACGTTCAATTTCACCGTGTAGAATGAATTCATATACAAAACTAATGGATTTGACTTCAAGAACCAGAACGGATGGTGTTGGAGTTCTGAATTATTCCGCACGTCGGCCGGGTTTAAATATGAGGCGGGCTGAGTGAAAATATTTTGTCAAAATAAAATTAAAAATAATGAAATTTAGACTTTTTAATTGGTTAAGGTTTTTATGAGTTTGCCTTATTTGTTTTCAATTTGCAATATTTTTATGAATTGCTCCGCACAACGGGCGGGTTTTAATGCTAGTATATATATATATATATATATATATATATATATATATATATATATATATATATATATATATATATATATATATATATATATATATATATATATATATACGAGGGGTGTATGAAAAGTTTTAAGCATCTGAAAAACTAGTAGGGCTTGGAGATTTTTGATGATTTATTTTTCAACGTAGTCTCCCTCAAGGGTTGAGCACTTGTTCCTGCGGTGCTGCAGCGCATTCATCCCAGTGAAAATGATCTATTTTATCTGGGACCCCAGGAACTCCTCAAGTGCAGTTATGACATCATCATCACTGTGAAAATGGCGACCAGCCAGGGCTTTTTTCAGTTGTGGGAACAGGTGGAAGTCGGAGGGGGCCAGGTCTGGTGAATAAGGAGAGTGGGGAACGAGATTGAATCCACAGTCATGAATTATTGCCATGGCAACCACTGAGTTGTGGGCTGTAGCACTGTCCTGGTGGAACAGAACACCTCTCGTCAACATTCCTGGCCTTTTTTCCTTGATTGCCAGAATCTTGTTGTCCAGAATAATACTGTCCAGTTACTGTTTGGCCCTTTTGAAGGTAGTCGATAAGAATGAACCCCTGCGAACCTCAGAAAACGGAGGTGCCAGCTGCCAGCTGAAGGAATGACCTTGGCTTTTTTGGGGGTCGGAGATGACGTGTGCTTCCATTGTTTTGATTGTTCTTCTCTTTCCGGTTGATAATGGTGAACCCAGCTTTCGTCCATAGTAATGAAACGAGCTAAAAAGTTCTCTTCGTCAGCTTCAAACAGCTGAAGATTGTTCTTGGACATGGTGCACCTGGTGCGCTTCTGCTTAGGCGTCAAGAGACGGGAGAAACCTTGCAGAAACCTTTGACAATTTCAGGTCTTTGGTCAGAATTTTGTCAGCTCTTTCAAGGGATACCCCAAGCCTCTCTGCTATCTGACGACATGCTAGACGACGATCTTGCATGACCATTTGCAGAGCAAGGTCAAGGTTGTCCTTGGTTGCTGTAGTTGGAGGTCTTCCTGACCTTGGGTCATCTTCAACACTGTCCCTGCCACGCTTGAATTCTCTGACCCAACGTGTGATTGTTGCATAAGAAGCGGCACTCTCTGCCAATATTTCTACCATGTATTCATGAATTTCTGAGGAAGTCATGCCTTTCACATGCAGGTACTTAATGACTGCACGGTACTCGGTTTCCTCCATTTTTTACAAAATCCTTGACCCTTGTCTATTCAAAAATCTGCAAAAAAATAGATAAAATATGTTAGAACCTTAAAAATTGGCACTCACACTCATCATTGGCTGTACTTTTATGGAAACATAAATTTGGCTATACACCAAAACTCCATATATGCGATGCTTAAAACTTTTCATACACACCTCGTATATATATAGAGAGAGAGAGAGATTTCTTTTATGAATATATAAAATAAATTATCTGTCTGTCTGTGTGTATGTATGCTTGAATATGAGGTGACATAATTGCTCTGGTTCAATGGTATAGATCAGGGGTTTCAAACGCAAACGATGCGATGGCTCATTTTTATGAAATATATTTGTCCCGCGGGCAGCAACTATAGACAATAAAATATTCAATTTCACCGTATAGAATGAATTCTTATACAAAACTAGCGAATTTTACTTTAACATCCAGAACGGATCGTGTTCGAGTTCTGAATTATTCCGCACGACGGGCGAGTTTAAATATGTGGCGGGTTGAGGAAAAATATTCTATCAAAATAAATATGAAAATATTCACGTTTGAACTTTTCTATTGAGTAAGACACTTATGAGTTTACATTTTTTTCTTTTTTAATTTGGAATATTGTTATGAATATCAATTTTTATAAATATGAATTTCATTTTATGAATTGCTCCGCACAACGGGCGGGTTTTAACTTATATATGATATTGGTGTAGCCAGGCAGTAAATTTTCGCGCTTACAAACGAGGTTAAAGTGAATTGCAATTTCGGATTTTGCAATCTTTATCCTGGTGGATTCTAAATCTCTTGTCAGTTTCTGGTCGCTTTGACTCAAACACTTCAAAAGCGTTCCTATATTATGTAACGTTTCGGAGTTTGCTGACTCCATCTTCAGACAATTCATAAAAGCACAATACACATGATATACAATACACAACGAATATAAACAATTGTTCAAAATATGGGCGATTATTTAAATACAATGACTATAGTCGCGCCTAGGTGCTAGCGACCAGGGATCACGCCAAGGTGTTATCATCAAGCGGATATGCGGGCGTCTGACTGTCGCAAGGGCGAGTCGAGTTTCGCTCAGATGGTAGGGCTCGCTGAGTTAGAAGTACACCATTTTCTTCCTGCTGAATGTTTATTGATGGCCTCAGCTTGGTGATGTACACTGCTTCAAGCAGGCGCAGTCGACGTGCGTCGTTTTCATTCGCCAACACCTCAGTACCGCGAACAATATCCTCACGTGTCAGTTTTTGTTTGTGAACCGAGCTGAAATGTTTTTTGATGGCGCCGTTGCTCAGGTGGCAAGTCAGCCGCCGCGACAGCGTCGTCGTCGTCATACCAATATATCTTTGAGGTTCACACCCCTCAACATTGTATGTTAATTGGTAAACGACGTGATGCTGCTGCAGCTGCGCAGGCTTGTCACATTCTGGTTTGTTGCGGAGAACCAAGTTTGCCGTCTTCTGCGTTTTGTAATAAATAATCAATTTCACTACAGTGTTTTCTTCAGTGGCCTTCACGTTATTCTCGACAATGTTTTTCATCACACGTTCATACACTCTGTGCGAGGTCGAAAATACGTTTTGTAATAGAGCTCAATGCTTTTTGTGTCTGGGCGATTCGATGTATCTTTTTGGAACAAATTATTCAGCGTTTCTGCGATGACGTCTGATATTTCTGTGTTGCAGTAACCATTATTTACCAAGACTTGCGTAACTCGCTCCAGTTCACTGTGAGTTGATTGCCACGTTGAACAGTGTGTCAGAGCACGTCGCACGTATGCAGAAATCGTTGCTCGCCGGTATCTGTTAGGGCATTCGCTTCGGCCGCTCATGCACAGGCCTGCGTTGGTGGGCTTGGTGTGGACACTGGTGTCTATTCGTTCACCATTCAATTGAACCAGCACATCGAGAAATGGCAAGCGATTATTTTGTGCGTATTCTTTGTTCAGTTTTAGCAACGTTTCTTTCTCAAGTGCTGATTGCAGGTTCTCTACCTCGTCTGGTGACTGCACTTTGACGAATATATCGTCGATGTAGCGACAATATACGGACGGTTTGCTGTTGTTTAGCACCTCTGCTTCGGCTGCTCCCATAAAAAAGTTGGCGAAAAGAACACCCAAGGGGCTACCCATCGCAATTCCGTCTACCTGCTGGAATAGTTGACCAGCGGGACAGGTGAAAGGAGCTTCCATGGTACAGACGGTCAATAAGGCACGCATTACCTTTTCTGGTGTTTGTAGTGACTCATTTCTATCGCACCTATATACACGGTCCATTATGATGTCGATGGTGCGATCAACTGGTATGTTTGTGAAAAGGCTTTCAACATCCAAAGATGCGATCGTGCCTCCTTCATGCTTTCCATTCCTCAACAATTCCAGAAAGTCATGTGAGCTGCTCAAGCTGTAGTCACTCTGCACATATGGTCGTAGAATTTCGTTGAGTTTTTTGGCAACACTGTAGGCTGCACTTGGTATTTGTGAGATTATCGGTCTCAATTGATTGTCAGACTTGTGGGTTTTGACATTTGACAACCGGGTGAAAATTCCCCTGTCAACATAGGCAGTTTGTGTGTGCTGTCAGATTTGTTGAACTGAGAAATCAACCTGTTGAGTTTCTTTCTGATGGCGTCTGTTGGATTTGGTCGTATTTTCTTGAACTTTGTGCTATCGCTCAATATTTCATTCATTTTGCTCATATATTCATCTTTTTCAGTACTTCAAACGATGAACTTTTGTCAGCGCAGCGGACGACGATATTGGGGTTGCTACGTATCTCTTTTGCTGCGTTTCGTATGCGTTCATCGATTATCTGACTCTGATAGGATCCTCTTGATTTTGTTGACTCTGCCAGGAGAATGGATTGTAGCTCAGGTGTTGTCTTTAGCTCACCTCGTTCTTCTCTTCTCTGTATGTCGTCTAACAACACTTCAATTTCAACTCGCTTCTCATGCAACTTGGCCTCAGTTGAGAAGTGGCAATTTAGGCCCATACTGAGCAGCTCAATTTGGTCTTCAGATAAAGTTTCCTCAGACAGGTTCAAATAGGCTTCGGTTTGATTCGGGATGTTCAGTCTTCCGCCATTAAAAAAAAACTCATCAAATTTAATCTGGTTCGTCTGGTTCAGATGTGATGAGACAACGTCACTCGGTTCCTTCTCACACTTCATGCTGTGTCGCCGCAGTCGGCTCTGGTGCACGTGACAGCTACACTCACCACCAGGCGACAGTGTGTGGTGGCGCGGCCATCGGTGGCGGCGGCGCTGGTGGCGGCTCGCTCTTCTCCACAGCTGTTATCAGCGGCTCGGCGTCGGCGCCCGAACTCAAGACACTGTTCGCACCCACTCCGGCCACCATTGGTCAGTTCAGTTCACTGCTGTTGTTGTTATTGATTTTGGTCAGGTTGTCTGGCTGGAAAACCTCGAGCTGAGTTGCTGAGCGAAGACACGATACTGTGACCGGGTTACCCACAGCTTCTTGTGTTGGCGTCTCAGTTGATAATGCGCTATGTATATATATATATATATATATATATACATGTGATGCACCTTTAAGCAAAAGGTGAGCTTAATTTACCTGTTACGACGGTTGATTAACTCAACAGAAAGTACTGCATTCAACAGGCATGCACTGAATTCAACAGGCATTTTGGTGAATTATTCTAAAGATAATATATTTTCAATTTAACCACTGAAACATGTATAATTTAGTTAATTTGCAATTCAACGACTGCGTCACAATCATGGCGCATGTAATCACAAATTGTGGCGCATTTTGTGACTCAACTGTGCGCGCGCGTGCATTTTGCCGGCAGCCATTGAGGGGTGCGGGGGCGTGCCGTCCATAAGACCGCTGGAAACACTGCACAACGCCCTGTCGCTGCGCCAGGTCAACGCGTTCATTGACCGGGTGACCAGCGCTCACCACTGACCTGTCAATCACTCGCCAGCCAGCGTGCGGTTGCAGGGTGAATTGAGAAATGAAATTTGGAATTTCCTGATCTCCAATAATCACAATTTAACTCAATAGGATTTATTTTTAATTTCTTTTTAGTTAAATTGTGATTTATTGGATAGTATAGTTTTTTCGTGGATATCCTTTTTTCGCTGAATTTCCGGCTAAACATACGCAGTAGTCATTAATTGCGACGAGTGCGCCAATTTCGTCTGTGATGCGCCACAGACCACGCGTTAGTCGTGGAGCAATTTCTGCTTTAACCATGAGCGTTTTGATGCGTCGCAAAATGTATATATAAAGTAAAACAAATGCATTTTATGCCAGCATGTCATGTGTATCAAGCAAGAGTGATGCCAGATGGCTGATATGTGTTAAATGAGATTTTCATGTAGCACGTTTATTGTTTGAATATATCGTGAATATTGCCGATTACCGATGTAGGTTGAATTTTTATGTGCAATTTTTGTGTTTTTTTCAGACTGATTTGCTATATTGTGTGCTCGAATATTAGTTATATAATATTAATCAATTCGTATTAACAGCATGCTAGGACAGGTGCGATCAATAAACCGAACTGGGATTCGTTGTTGCGTGTGTATTTCAAGTGAAACCACACACTGGGGCTGAGCAGTAACCGGTTGCGACGGATCCTCCACATGAACCCTGGAACTGGCACCGAGACTAGGAACTGGTTCTGGATTCGGGTCCACAACGGTTCCTAGTATCGGGTCCAGCACATTCAACATTTCGCATTTCGTATCGGACATTAAACATGTCTTTGGTCGTCCGTGTTGTTCGACGATGATTATCGTCTTGTAGCTCCTCCATGAACTGGCATGTGACTTTCATTGGCATTGTGACTGGCATGTGACTGTGGAGTCCAATCAATGCTTCACATTATGCTACATAAAGAAATAAGATATGGTCGTCAGATGTTCTGTGTTACCAGTTGTGCCCCTCAAAGGAATGAATAAATGAAGAAAGTCCTGAATTTCTCCGAATGAATTGAATTCGTCAAAAGAAAATGTTTGCAGACGTTGCAGAGGTTCAGATGAAACGATTGACTCATTCAAAGCCATTAGACAAGAGTACACAATACTTGACAAGAGTTCCAGAATTACTTTCAACGGTGATAACACGTCTGGATAGGTGCATTGCTTCAAATGGAGAATAGTTTGAAGGTGATAAGACTATGAACATGTAACAATTTGTGTGTAGCGCATCATTGCGTGCGCGTATAGTGACCGCCTAGCCCGGACGTACTCGATGCAATCGTGCGTTAGAGCCACACAGAAGGCGCGCAAGAGACAGCGTACGCCGCGAGTATTCGGGGTCTCGTTCCTGCTGCTCCATGCACCACGGAAGGCGCGCGGGGAACAGCGAAACGCCACTACTGGTTGCGCTGCCGATGAACCGGTTTGCTCGGCAGAGAGGCCAAGCTGCCTTTGATCCAGAAAGAGTGGACCAGAGGCGGTGAGCATGAAATAGAGGACAAGGAGAGGAACGTGAGGGCCCGTGATGTGCAATACTATCAGGTGGAGGAAACACCAGCGTAAACCAGCTCCTACTGACCGGATAGGTGGAGATGTTCTAGCAATCACACGCTCATAGACGGTAAGCCCCTAGACGCTCATAGACGGTAAGACGTTTGGGCGTTTTTGTGCCGAGCGTTTGTTTTGCCGTCGCCGCTCTAGTGAGAACACACTTGGCGTTTATTTTGCCGTCGGAGAATGTGTCGTCCTCTCACCCACTTGATCACTTGATCACTTGATCACTGACCACAGTGCAGTCGGGGTGTGTTCCAGTGTTGTGTGAAGTGTACTAGTACTGCGTGTTCCCGATCATTTGAAGAGAGCTTTGATATAAAATAATTCCTTACATTTTTACTATGTCGTCGTCAAGCAAAAAGACGGCGAAAAACATCCTTATTTGGGTTCATCCTTATTTGGGTTCATCAATCAATATATTTAGAGCGCACGGAAATGACACACACGCGAAACGAAAAAATACACAGAGAAAAACATCATGTACCGGGAAACAATGCCGCAACAGCAATGTAAAAATGCGACCAGAAACAATGAACAGCGATATAGAACAACGACATGCATATGATAAACATCGCACAACACAAAACTAGCAAAAGAAACAGCACGAATTAAGAATCAAGATTGAGGAAGCAAAATAATGAAGACAAATAGACAATATATATTTATAGACAAATAGACATGAGATGGACGAAGGAAGTAAGTGAGCGGTATTGTCAACCTGTTCATCTGCAGTCACGACAAAAATAAGAAGAAACACGGACACTACGAACACACTCTGGTCAGCGGCAAGCTGCACGACAAGTGTGTATCAGCGCATTGAGTCACGCGGGCCACCACCCCGCTTGGGCGGCAAAAGAACGTCGACGACATTTTTGCCGTCGTGAAAGTAGTGGCAGCGTGTGGCAACATTGTTTTGCTGTCGTCGACGACAAAACAAACGCTCGGCAATTTTGCCGCTCCATGTGTACGACGCAATAGCTTCATGCACGCCACTACTGATTCGACGGCGACGGCAAATAAACGCTCGGCACAAAAACGTCCAGTGTGTCCCTAGCCTGTGTAACACTGTGTATTGCGAGCAGGATCGCCTCCGAACACTGTCATCATTCTGCGGTTATTAGTATTATTATTATTATTAATTACAGGCAAATCCAGTAACATGGTAAGACTGTACAAGCACGATTATCACCCTGCGGTGGTCCCATGGACCGGAAGCGCCCTAAAGATTTAGAGAGAAAGAGAGTTCGAAAAGAAAATAATAAATATATAACAATAAACAATATAACATTATCCGGTAACACTCCATAATGTTACTCCGCCCACGTTCTTCAATACATTGCAACAATAAATGACAGCCTACAATAAATGAGAATATTTTTATCTATCTATAAATATATATAGAAGAGATCATCTGTCCGTGTGTCTGTCTGTCCCACTCTCCTTGGTCCATTTTCTGCCAGCTACTAATCGGCGACCACTTGGCGTACACGCTAAAAATTTATACCATCATGCTGGAAATTTTATTGTCCACACGATAGGCTAAATTTTAAATTTTAAAATAAAATTAAAGATAGTTATAGCGGTGTAAAGACAAAATGAGCCTTGAAAATGCGAACGTTTTCGTCAATATTCTGTCATCTACTCCTCATAAACCAGAAATAGTACAACTATACGAATTATACCACTGTTTAGAAAATTTTCTGTTCTAAAAGACAGGCTGAAATTTATACCCAAAAATTAAATATAAAATATGTAAAATTGGTAAAATTTCAACCTACATTCAATATTTTATTTGAACTTCGGTCGTCCGATTTTATTTACTTTTTTCTCTATTTCTCAACAACTAATTATGACACATATAAATAAATTATACCATCATGCTGGGAATTCGGACTTCTACAACACGGTGTAATTTTTAATTTTCCAGAGTGTATTCAAAAAAAGGTTACGGCGGTGTAAAGTCAAAAAGACAAAATTAGCACTGAAAAGCGTGAGTATTTTGTTCAATATTCTGCCAACTAATCCTGATAAACCAGCAATGGTACAGCTATAGATATTGTACCACTGTGTAGATAATTTTGTGTTCTACAAGATAGGCTATAATGTACACCCAAAAATAATATACAAAACGTGTAATATTGGCAAAATTCTGATCTACATCCAAAATTTTACTTGAACATCATGCGACTAAAATTAATTAATTTTCTCGCTATTTCTCAGTGTGGCGTCTGCGCAAATGTAGGGTAACAACATTTGCACATACACCACAAACACACACTGTTCAGACAGACATTCGGAACATACACGTATATTAAAGTTCACGAATGATTTCATCTGCAAGCAAAGCAATCATATACATATCAACTGTAGTGAAAATATAGATGTATTCAATGAAGATGATGACGACAATGAAATGATGGCACTGAAATGCACTCTTGAAAACAAAACTTATAATGAACAATAAACACTTTGTGGTCTCGCACCAATCACAATTACAAATACACCACCAACACACGAACACCACCAACACTCACAACGCTCAAAACCAGACTGCCTGTAGCTCGCTTCAGCCACACGCACAGGCGTCACACGTCACAATGTCAAAGTACACTGACCAATCAGAACACAGTACGCGAGTCACGTGACAAGCCAAGTCACATGAACCATACGCACACGCAGACATATACACGCACATACACGGTAACTCGCATTCATGGAAAAGAGCAGGCACACCATTCGCGCACTTGAACATACACATACAAACACACCTACGCGGTTACACGATTTCATCACACTGTACATACACAATACGAATACCTATTACATGCCCCCATGGTGTTCACACCAATCAAATACAATATATAATCGAACCAATACAGCGGCAACAAAAACCTACACATGATACAGGCAATCAATAATTAAAACTAGTGCATAACATAGTCACGGTGCCAGGCAGGAGCTCTTCTCTGTCTTATAGGGCGGCTGTGACTCACCGATTCACTGGCTTCTGCAGACACAGCATCACCGTCGTCGCCGCTACGAGGTCTGAGGTCGCGCACGTGACGCAACATGCCGTCCACCTCTACCACCTGGTCAGACGCCACCGCCGTAACACGACCCTCGACAGACGGTTGAGTGCATCTCGTACCACTGTTGCGCACCCACACTGGATCACCGGTGTCAAATGCATCAGTTGTCTGACGCGGCGTCATACACGCTCCCTGTTCACCCACAATATCACGCCAATAATAGTTGTACAGTACGTGTGCAGGCGTTCCCTTGCGGTCACTGAAAGGACTCGTATTATACAGATGCACAGCTTCACCGATGGAACAGTTCTTGCGAGCAGCAATCACCTTCACAGTGCGATGATTCCTTTCTATAATACCATTGCCACTGGGTCTGTACGCCGCTCGAAATCGCACCTCAATACTCCACTTTGCTGCAAATGCTAGAAACTGCTGACTTCTGAATATAGTCGCATTGTCACACAATAGCTGAGTGGGGAAACCTCGCTCAAGGAACATCTCTTCAAGGTGTCTCGTGATATTATTAGAGTCGGATCGCCTCAGCAATCGCCACAAAGAAAATCTTGATGGTCCACAGTCAATCACGGACAGATATTCTTGACCTTGAAAGTGTGTGACGTCTATAGCGAGTCTGTGCCATATCTCTCCAACTGATAACTCACCTCTTGGCCATTTTTGCGGGGCAGGATCGATTGATTGGCAAGTGTTACAACTCGCCACCACGTTTTTCACTTGTCTTCTGGATACCGGTGAAGAACACTCCCTCCGCGCAAAAAATAGTGTTCTCCGCACGCCAGGATGTCCGGCACGCTCGTGAATTTTGCGTATGTTCACCGTGTCATCACGTGGTACAACGGTTGCAGCGGCAGAAGCACTTTCAGTCAGCCATTTCTGCGGCACACGAGTCAGCAAATCGGCGCGGTTTTTCTTTGATGGTACCAGCTCCACATCAATTATCAATTCAAGTTCGTCGGCTAATTGTTTTACTATGTTTAATCTACGACGAATCAACAGCTCGTTCTGTGCCTTGGTGCGCACCCGCGTCCTGCCACTCAAAATGTCGCTAATCCATCGACACACTGTGACAGAGTCGGATTTGATCAAGAGGTTGGTCATATTCCAGCTCACCGCCATATTGATCCCGCGAATTGCAGCGTCCAATTCCGCCATATTTATGTGAGCTGTCTTGTCTGATCTCAACCACGAGGCGTCTTCAACAATATCTCCGTCGACTTCGAGCATAACTCCGAGTGCCAAAGAGCTCGCGTCGGTCCATATTGTTGCCTTTTTTGAGTTAACACTCCAGTGACCTCCCACAGGATCTACTTGCCGCACTTGTTTGTCAATGAAGGCTAACATATCGCGAATTTGGTTATCGTCGTCAATTCGGTCGTCCCAGCCTTTTGTAAGCTGATTGGCTCGCCGTTTAGCAAACGCTGTCAAAATTCTTAGCGAGCCACAGACCGGCATGTGGCCTACCAGCTTACCGCACCACGAAAATACGTTTCGGCGCGTTAAATCTGCCGGTGGTGGGTCGATTTTGTTGTCTCGACTCCAAACCATATCTCCATTCTTTCTCGACACTCTCAGACCCAGCACACGAGCACCATCTCTCAGGTTGTTCGGCTTCTTGCTCACCAAACCATATTTTCCAAGAAGACCACGCACCTTTTCCGCGCTGACTACATTGAGGTCAACAAAAATATCATCCAGATAAGCGGAAGTCCCTGCGCTCACACACTCATCTTGCTTCAACACATAATCCAGTATTGTCTGCAGAACGGCGGGTGCCACACTCAGACCGAAACCCATCCTCGTTAAGCAGTATCGCTTGCCGTCAAATATCACTGTCTGATATGGCCACAACTCCTTTTCGACGTGAATTTGCAGATATGCTTTTTCCAAGTCCAGCACTGCTGCATTACTGCCACGACGCCGCCACTGGCGCAGCTTATTTGCACACACATCAGCGGACCCTGTGTACGATGTAATGTGGCCGTTCAGCTCCCTGAAATCACACACGGGCCGGACTTTGTTCTTATTGGTCTGAATAACCGCCATGAGGGGGATTAAGCCTTTTGGAGGACCCATCTCCTGCTCATCGTACTCTCTTAGCCAGCCATTGCTTATCCACTTCTGAATTTCGTCTTCATACTCACGACGAGCACACTGCTTCACATTGTACGTAGCTACTCTGTTATGAAGGTAGTCAGGCTCAGTGGACCGCCATTTCCATGCAGCTTTCCATGTGAGATGTTGTTCGTCAAAATAAACTGTAAAATCCTTCTGTTCCAACAATACACTTCTGGGTGCCGTAATCACCAATCCTGCAGCTGGCTCTATTAGAGACTGGCTTGTACACTGTCGGTGTGAATCGGTGGGTCCAAACTTGACCTGCCCATTTCCATTCACTGCGACACCACCAAAAGATCTTACACCATTCATACCAAGAACGAAATTGTAATTCAACGGACGAAAATTCACAACAATAGCTTCAACAATAACTACACGACCAAATGCGTCCCGCAGTCGCACACTTGTCACACCTTCACATTCTTGTCTTGACCCGTTGATCAGAACTAGATCAGTATACGCCTTAGATTGCTCTCTGCATAGTGCAGCGTATATCAAACATTTACTGCAGCCAGTATCAACCAAAACATCACAATGCACGCCATTGACACGCATGTGCGCCGTAGGAGCGGAGACGCTCAGTGATGCTGCGGAGAAGGAGCCGGCGCATTCGCTGCTTCTCCGTTGTCGTTTCCCGGACATCCTGGGCTTACATGACCGGTCTCACCACATCGGTAACATCGCACTACACGGGTGTTACCATCTTTGAGCAAATTGTCTCTGTGAAAAGATCCGGCGCATCCCCTGGCAAAATGGCCTGATTCTCCACACTTGAAACAGATGACATCTCGATTTGGGCGATTTGTACGGCTACCGGATGATCCTTTGCCAACGGTCGCAGCTGCTACATTGCTTGTGCGGCAATTATCTGCAACAAGCATTCTTGCTCTTTCCAACAACTGATGCAAGCTGAGAGTCTCTATCCTTGCACTGTTTCTCAGAGATGACCTCACGTGCTCAGGTAACCCAAAAAGAAACGCTCCTGATATAGTTTTTTCGCTCATGCCTCCCGCAATTTGAGCAAGCCTTTTTATGTCTGCCAGATATGTATCCACTGGTTCGCACGGCTGCAAGCGACGACGCTGCAGCAGCTCGTACGCTGTGAACGAATCGACATCAAAAGCGTCGCGCAATGTCTTCTCCACTGTTTCGATGTCAAACTTGTCGTTCTCGGGAATCTGATCATACACTTTGTATGCGTGACCGAATAGTCTCAGTGGTACAACTGAAACCAGGTCCCGCACTCCATGCAGACGACAGGTCCACTTGAGACGACTTAGCCACTCTGATACGTTTTCACCGACGTCACCACGAAATTCCGGAATCAACTTCACGTCGAACGACGACTGGACATGCAGAGGAGCCTTCGATTCTTCGATAGACATTGCGATGATTATGGCCGAAATAGCTTGTAGTGAAAATATAGATGTATTCAATGAAGATGATGACGACAATGAAATGATGGCACTGAAATGCACTCTTGAAAACAAAACTTATAATGAACAATAAACACTTTGTGGTCTCGCACCAATCACAATTACAAATACACCACCAACACACGAACACCACCAACACTCACAACGCTCAAAACCAGACTGCCTGTAGCTCGCTTCAGCCACACGCACAGGCGTCACACGTCACAATGTCAAAGTACACTGACCAATCAGAACACAGTACGCGAGTCACGTGACAAGCCAAGTCACATGAACCATACGCACACGCAGACATATACACGCACATACACGGTAACTCGCATTCATGGAAAAGAGCAGGCACACCATTCGCGCACTTGAACATACACATACAAACACACCTACGCGGTTACACGATTTCATCACACTGTACATACACAATACGAATACCTATTACATCAACAAAACACTTCTTCACTTCACTTCACTTCAAAACACTTCACAATTTCAGAACACAATGGGCCTAGCGGGTATTGCCACTTACCGGGCGAAATAGGCACATGCGATCAGCGCGCCTGTCAAACACTGAATGATCACATAGAAGTGTGTGCAGACACGCGCGCACTAATGCGTGCCTAACGCTGGCCGGTGACCTTGCGTAGGTCACACTGCTCTACGCTCAGCTCGCTCACTATTAGCTGCATTTCTACATCCCCCCAAGTTTTTCGCAGGCGAAAAACTTACCATAGGCATAATCCTTCAGACGAGCTGGGGGTGGTCGGTCCCGTTGTGGTCGCTGTCGTCGTGGTGGTGTCGGCTGTGACGCTGGTGGCGACTGAACTTGCGACCCTGGTAGTGACAGCGGCTGTGACCTTGGTGGTGCATCTGGTTTGACAGTCTCACCGGGATCAGCTGCGACTGCTGGTGGCTCCAGGCCATCTGTCTCTAATTGAGCTGCTTGTGTTGTCGCTTCCCCCGTCTGACTCCGTGTCGATATATCGCCATCTGATGATAATGCGTGATTCCTGGTGTCTTCACCCGATGAATGAGCATGCTGATGTGTGACAACCGGCTCAGGTGGTGCTGTTGTGTACGAAGAGGGCGTTGCTGGGGCTGGAGATGGAAGAACCCGGAACTGCCGAATGAATTGATGGTTGCGTCGCGTCAGACGGCCTGATCCATCAACTTTGATAAGGTATTGGTCGTGTGGTCTAGATTTCACGATCACTCCAGTCCGGTCCCACCTCTTGCTGTGCGTACCTGCTTGGTTTTGTAGCAACACGCGGCTGCCGGGTGCCAACGGCGGCAGGTAGCGGGTGGTCGGTTGTAGGTCGTCCACCTGTGCTATGAATCGCCGCCGAAGTGCCGCCTCGCGCTGCTGCCATACATCTCGCCACACCGGATGCACTGATTGCTCTGTAAAAACCTGTGATCTAGGTGCGACTGGCAAGAGATCACGTAGATTTTTTCCGAATATTGCCTGTGAGGGGGACATTCCCGTGTCCGCGTCTGGCGTGTTCCTATACTGAAGCAATCCAGCTGTGATTGGCCGGGCAGATGAAGGCCGGGCAAATTAAATTTTGTTTTCGTATTTCACCATGTATACTGAACCTAATTATACAAAAAATAACTAATCTCAATTAGCCTACCTCATTAATTTTATGGTCGCCGGTTAATGGGTTAAACAAAAGAGGACCAAGAACAGAACCCTGAGGCACCCCAGACCAGAGAGGACGAAACTCACTAGGAGAGGAACCAGGAAGCTCAACATACTGCTGTCTACCAGATAAATAGGATTGGAAAAACTAAAGTACTTTTCCACCTATACCTAAATCGCGTAAGGTTTGGATGAGGATTGAGTGATTGACGCATCGAAAGCAGCTGAATCCTGAAGCAGTGACCTTCAATAGAGAGTTATATATATCGTTTTAGTTTTATATAGAGTTATAGTTTTAGTCCAGTTGTGTACGCGCTGGATATTCTTGTGCAATGAAATTGGTGAATACACACAAAATGAGATGGAAAAAACTCATACACTGACAGGCATAATCACGCACACGCACACGCACACACACACACACACACACACACACACACACACACACACACACACTGACACTGACAAACTCATATACTTACGGCCGGGCAGCCTCGTCGTCTGCCCGGCCGTTACAGTCCAAGTGAGATGAGAGCAGCCGCTTCATCGACTTTACAGCCACTTCTGCACGACCATTGGACTGTGGGTGGTAAGCCGACGATCGTCGATGTTTCACTCCCCAGCGTTCAAGGAAAGATTCCGTTGCTTTGGCTGAAAACTCTGGCCCACCGTCCGTACTCAGTTCGTCGGGGATGCCAAATGTGGCAAAGTACGCCAGCAGGGTGTTTATCAGTCCCTGCGACCCTGACCGAGCCGCAGATATATGGGACCAGCCGCTAAAAGCGGTCTACTATGACAAGGTAGTCCTTGCATCGTGTGCTGAAATAATCAGCTGGCACGGACTGAAAAGGCCTGGTCGGTACGCTTGGCTCAGTTGGGGCATCCGCGCTTGAGAAGGCGTCATTCGCAACATTCTATGCATTCATCTCGTTGGTTGTTAATGTCTGCCGTGATTCCGGGTCAAAACATCGTATTTGCCGCACGAGCCATCATCTTGCCCGTACCTTGGTGAGCTACGTGCAAGCTGCGGAGCACCTCTCCACTCAAAGTCTTCGGGACAATTATTCTGTCCTCCAGCATGGGCACACCGTCTATGGTGCACAGGCGGTCTCTGTACTGCCAGTATGGCTGCAGGACTTTCGAGACTCGGTCGCGTGAAGTGGGGAATCCATTCTCGATCATTCTAATGAGATCTTGGAGTGTGGAGTCCTTGACAGTCATCTCTCTCACTCTCTCCCAGGCTACTGCTCCCGTGTTTAGGACGGTTGACCTGGCTGTCCCTACGACGTTGACTTCCAGATCATCGGAGAGGCCGTCTGATGTTCGAATCGTTGCTAGATCATCCGACCTGTAGTCATCCGCGTCGTCTGCGATGCCCGTAGGATGTCTCGATGTGGCGTCCGCGGCAAGAGCGGATTTGCCAGGCACGTGAACAATCTTGTAACCCCACATCATAGTGCGCTGTTTAATGCGGAACAGTCGAGGGTTTGTCATCGCGCTCATGGCTTGGTCGCCCAGAATATTTACCAGAGGCTTATGGTCCGTTACGACGGTGAGGCTGCTGCATAGCAGAGTAAAAAACTTGGTGTCTTCCAGTGCCCACGTGATTGCGAGCGCTTCGCCTTCGATGGGGGCGCAGCGCCGCTCGGTGGCTCTGAGAAACCTGAATCCTGCCCGAGTTTCGCGCCATCCACTTGTGCTGCAGTCTTGGGAGATTGTGCTGCATTTACAATGTTTCTGTCTCAACCAGTAGCCGATCCCAGATTTTGACCAGTCTGTGTGGAGGCATGTTGGTCGACCTGGTTCAAATATCTCGACGCCGTGACAAATTTCTTTGACTATGGTCGCTTTGGAGCGTTCGAATGCCTCGTCGAGCGTTGCATCCCATTTGAACGCGCATTTGGGACTCAGCAGCGGTTTAAACGGCTCCATCATGTTCGTTGTTCGTCCGTAATGCGAGACCCGATTCACCAGGCCGAACCACGCTCGGATGTCGGTGATATTGCGCGGCCGCGGGAAATTCGCAATGGCATCGAAATATTTTTGCAGTGGTCGCAGCGCATTGTTTGTAATTCTAAACCCAGCCAAATCGACCTCGAGTGAGGAAAATTGGAACTTTGCCGGATTCAGAATGATGCCGTTGCCGCCCAGCCACTCTAAGTACTCTATCACCCGCCACCAGTGCTCCTCCAGATCACTGTCCCGCAACACTGTGTCGTCGACGCACTTAGTTTTCCGCGGAATGTCCGCGATGATAGCGTCGTACCGTTGCGTATGCGCATCCTGAGACGCGATAAATCCCATGGGTGCTCGGAGGTATCTGAAACGGCCTTCCTCCGTTATGAAAGTTGTCTTGTGACGGTCTTCTTGGCGAATCGGGATGGCGTGATACCCGTTCCACGCGTCTGTAACGGTTTTTACTGTGTTTGGTGGCACAGCTCTGGCTTGCTTCGCTGGTGGGACTGTGTGATGCGTTTCTCGGTCGCAATAACGGCTTAGCTGTTGCAGGTCAACGGTGCGCCATGGTGTCTCGTCTGCCTTTGGAGTAATTACCATGTTGTGCAGTCATGTAGTGGGCGTGTTTGGTGGAACGCTCTCTATCACGCCTCGTCTCTCATCCTGATGCGATTGCTCGGACACGGTCTGCCGCCAGTGTACGGGCACATGCGGCGGTCGGTGTGTCACCACTGGTCGGGCGTCTGGATGCACCCTGATCTCCATAGGAGGACCTGTCATAGTTGGCAGCGGTTTGATGTGGGCACACGTTGAATGTCGATGGCCCGTATCGCTTGAGTAACCAACTTTTCATTGTGGCGGCATTCTTCATTGTTGGTGCAATTGGAAGCTGCTTGGGCCTGGCTGGCGGCTCACTTCGCTTTGGGCATCCACATTCTGCTAACGGAGGCTCACCGCTGCAGCTCGCTGAGCTGAGAGCGGCCAATCTGTGATCCGCTGCGCCAATTGTCGGGAAGTCCAGACCGATGATACCTACTTGTGTCATTACTGATCGACTTAGGTAGAACTTGTTCGTTGTTGGTGTGACGAACACTTCGGCTGTGCACGGCTTTGCTATCGCTGTTTGTTTTGTCCCGAAAACTTGAGACACATTACTCCCACAACCGGTATTTCCTTGTTATTTGCCGCCAGTATTCGTCGATTGTTGACATGAATATGCCGCTCATTGAGACCAAGTCGCTTCAAGAACGAGCTGCCCATGAGACATGTCTGGGCTCCGGAGTCTGCTACGACTGTCACTCTAGTCGGGCGGCTCGGTGGTCTCGGGAGCTTCATGCGAGAGTATGCAGCCTGGTCCACGGTGACCTCAACTGTGAGTGTTGGGTGTGCCATGTTGACATCCGATGTGTGAATGTTGGTGTTGACAGCTCGTGCGGTTTCGAACAAGCTGTCCCAGAGACTTGACGCTTCTGAGGATCCTGACTCAAGACTGGCGGAATTCACACAGCAAGTTTCCTCCACAGCGCTGGCCCGAATATTCGACTTCTTCTGCTGGTCACGTTTTCTGCTCCAGCAGTTGATGCACGTTTCAAACTCTTTGAGCTTGCCTCGAATTTTGCCAAACCGTGGAGTTGTGGTTCCACACGCGCACTGGAATACGTGCGCCGTATTGTCTTCCTTCGAAAGGGTTTGCGACGCGTTCTTATGCACATTAGTCGGCCGCGATTGTTTTCGGTAGCTGCTGGCTGCTATGCTGGATGACGCCGCCGTCATTGCCCGTGTGGCGGTCTCTTTGCCGTCGATGAGTGTTGTTACCTCATTGAGATTCTGGTCATCTATCGACGGCGTCCCCAGGACTTCCTTCCGTATCTCGTCGTCTGCGAGTCCACTGATGAGCACGAGCTTAACGATTTCGTCGCTGTAGTTACAGATGGCGCGGCCCGTGCAGGTTGCTACGCTGCATGGTAGCACGCTACGTCTTTGTCCACTGACATACGTTTGCGAGTCCGCGTAGGCGGGCTACGTACTGCCTCACTGGCTCCGCTTGATCCTGCACGCACTTGAGCAGCGACGTCCGACGCACACTCAGAGCGACGTGAATGACCGCCAGGCGATGTATTGCGGCGAGTATCTCATTTTCGCTTCGGGAGGCAATGTCCGGGTCATCTCTGAAGAGAGCCGCTTCCAGTTCAGGTGAGCAGCATGCCAACAGTTGTGCATTCATCTGGCTGGGTGTCAGCTCGGTGCAGTCACGGAACATGCTCCAGCGTCGTTTGAAAGCGGCCCAGTCGTCCTCACCGACGCCGTGTTCCATCGATGGGCGACATATTTTGGGCGGTGGCTGACGCTGCGAGTGTTCGTGCAGATTTCGCTAATGAAGCTGCATTATAGCAATGCACGTTGCCATGTCGTCGCCTCGCTTGATTTCGCCGCAACCGGCGGCCTCGCACTTCAGTGTCACCGGCATATTCACTCGGCGATATTATTTACAAAAATGTTTGATAGAGATCCCGATGAAATCATGTTCAGACAGACATTCGGAACATACACGTATATTAAAGTTCACGAATGATTTCATCTGCAAGCAAAGCAATCATATACATATCAACAAAACACTTCTAATAGCCCGCAAATACTCCCGCTGGGACACAGTACACACGCATTGGGAAATACGAGTACACAATTTCAGTACACAATGGGCTTAGCGGGTATTGCCACTTACCGGGCGAAATAGGCACATGCGATCAGCGCGCCTGTCAAACACTGAATGATCACATAGATAGATCACATAGACCATATTTCACTGCGGAACGGTTGAAGCAGCCGCCTTCCAGCGATTGAAGTCAGCAATTGCTTCAAGTCGGGCGCTGCGACCGTTCGATTCGAAACTTGGAATTCTGGTGACGACGGATGCCAGTGAGCGCGGATTGGGCGCTATGTTATCACAGCGGAACAGCGCCGGAGAAGTACAAGTAGCCGCCTTCTGGAGTCAGCGGTTTTCAGAGGCTGAGAAGAAATACTCGGTGACCGAGCGCCAGACGCTGACTGTGGTGCGCGCCATTGAGCATTGGAGGCTGTTCCTCTGGGGACGCAGTTTCACACTACGAACCAACCACTCAGCTCTCCGCACATTACTTTCATCTCGTTACAAGGGCAGAGCTGGTGCGCGCATCGCTCGTTGGCGCGCTCGCCTCATGGAGTACGCATTCTCTGTGACACATGTGCCAGGCTCCCAGCTGCCTGGAACGGACCCTCTGTCTCGTCTGCCATTGTGTAACCCGGCCGAGTCCGAAGACGAGCACGAGGTGATCGCAACCATCGAAATAGACGAAGGAGCGGAACATACCATCACTTTGGAACAAGTCGCCGCTGCTTCACGACAAGACAGGACGGAGGGTGGCCAGACACCCAGCAGGAAGAAATACAAGACCTGTCAAAGGGCGGATGAGCTGTTTAGCAGCCAACGGCCATCTGGTAACCCTCCCCCGTCGGATCGGCAAACAGGATCCTGGCCGCTGAGTGTCACGTCACCCGGGGTATAGTGGTGGCGTAACGCAACACTCGTCTTTGGCCTGCGCGTCGAACCCCGACGGGGCCTCTGTTTGGCTCCTCGATAGTGGAGAGAATGGTCCGACGCTGGCACGGTTGGCCGGATAGGGCTCAAGAGGGTCAAGGGTGAGGTGCCTGGTGGTCGAGGGGGGTCCCGCCCGGTGCAGTGTCCGCCGTTTGCAGTGCGGCTGCAGATGCTGAGTCCAGATGGACCGGTGGGGGTCACTGGTCCGGGCCCGGCGCTGTAGCCCCCGCGGACTTGTACCGGGCGGAGCTCGCAGCGAGCGCAGGGGTATTCGGTGCCCGTACAGCGCGCACCACCACTGGCGTGGCATCCCATGCTGGCTCTGCCCGTCCCCCCAGTAGGGCCCCGTGCAGAGGTTGGTGGTCGTGTGCGCAGAGACAATGCAAATATATATGGCTTCAAAAACTCCAACCACCCCACCTGCTGGTCGTCCATCGGGCGATCGGCCACGGCCGCCGAAAGTGGGTCGTACTGTGAGCCACTTGCACGACGACAGTCGTGCTGCACCTGTGCCGATGGTGCTGGTTTTCACCAGCACCAATGAACACGTGAAATTGTCCTCGCTGAACCCGTTCCGTCGTCTGGATGGGTTCAAGAACATCGGAGACGCGCCTGTCGAGGCCAGCCGACAGAGAGACGGTTCTCTGCTGGTCAAATACGGCAATGAGACGGCAGCAGCCCGCGCGATGAAGGCCGACACATTCCGGTATCGCGTGGGATCGGGCAGTGACAAGCGTTGGGTGAGCACCCCCATCTCGGTGTGTGCGCATTCGACACTTAACCATGCCAGAGGTGTTATGTTTTGTCGTGCGCTAGAAGGTGTTGAGAACGAAGAAATCTGCGACGGTTTGCCATCCCAGGGTGTCATCCGTGTGGAGCGCATCGTCCGACGGCATGGGGATAGCGAGGTGCCAACGCACTCGTTTTTCCTCGCATTCGAAGGTGTTGTTCTGCCTGATGATATCAAAGTCGGTGACATCCGTCAGCGTATCCGTGTCCGCCCCTACGTACCCAACCCAATGCGATGTTACAGGTGCCAACGTTTCGGGCATACGAGCTCCCGCTGCAACCGTTCTGAGATATGCGGACGCTGTTCATCCGAACGGCACACCGCTGCTGATTGCGACAATGAGTATTTCTGCGTCAATTGCAGGAGCAGCGGTCATGCGTCCTCGTCGCGTGACTGCCCGGAATGGCTCAAAGAAAAGGAGATTCTTGCCATTCGCGCTGCCCAGCGCTGCAGTTTCGGTGAGGCGCGTGCTGTATATCGCAGCTCGCATCCATCAGGCCCGTCCTATGTCGGCGTAGTCACGAAGTCGGCTCAGCCTCCACAGTCTGTCGACTCTTTTCTGGAGAAATTTACTGTTGGAGACTTCTTGAAGCTGGCGGGACGAATAAGCTTGAAGCTGGTTGTACCTGAGGCTGACAAACTTGAGAATGAGCCAACACCGGTTGATCGGCGGTCTGAGGGGACTGCCGTGCCGCGGTCGCCAACGGCCGAACCCCAGCGGTCCCAGGCGTCCGCGACCCAGCGGCCCCAGATGGCCGCAACCCAGCGGCCCAAGGCGGCCGCTCCCCAGCAGCCTGAAAAGGCTGCTGAGCGGCGACCTCAGCGGGTCGCCTATCGGCCGGTCAACCGGCCGATGGACCGTGCTGGCAAATCGGCAGCGATGCCGGTTAGTCAGGGCGGCAAAGAACCGGCCGCTCAGCAGCCGTCCAAGCCAGCAGAGCGGCCGTCTCCGAACCGGAGGAAATCCGGAGACTGGACAGTGGTTCAACACAAGAGCCGCCGTTCGGTCAAGTCAGCCTCGCCGAGGAGTGACCGGCGAGCATCTCTCGGTCACAAAGCGAGCGTGGTCCCTGCATCTCCGCGCTCGGCGTTTGCTAGCGCACCGCCTTCCGCACACGACGGAGCGACTCCCACCACTGCAATGGAGGTGGAGAGTTCCCCTAAGCGGAAGCTCTTGGCCTCTCCAAGTGGTCCCCACCTGACGCGGAGAGAGGACGATCAGCCAAGCGATGCGATTTGGTACCTGTGCTACCTGGTTTTTAGTGTATATGTGCCTTTTAAACAATATTATTTATTTGTATTTTATTCTATTATATTTATTTTTATGTCCATTTTACAATGGAGTATTAGAGGTATTAGACCGAATTTTAATGATTTACTGTATATTTTACACTCCCGACAACCATCGATTTTAGCAATACAGGAGACTAAGCTTTTAACTTCTTCGTATTTTAGTATTCAGGATTTTAATGTTCTTAGATATGATAATCCCAGCTCGACTATAGCCCATGGCGGGGTTATGCTGGCTGTTCGCACCAGTGTACCCTGTCGCCGCCTGCATATTCAGTCAGATTTGCAGGTGGTTGCGGTTCGGTTCTGGCTCGGTGGTAGGGAAGTGAGTGTGTGCTCATTGTACCTGCCGCCTGGTCGCCCGTTCCCAAGGACTGACGTCGAGTTTTTGATCATTTCACTTTAACCCCCCTTTTATGTGCTAGGCGATTTTAATGCTCACAGCCCTTTTTGGGGTCGTGATGTATATTGTAGCCGTGGTTTTATTATGGACGATATTTTAACTGTATTAGATTTAGGTATTTTAAACATAGACACATATACGCATTGTACCATGCCATCGGGAATCATGTCCGCTCTGGACCTCAGTCTGTGCAGTCCCAGTCTGCAGGCATCCACGAGCTGGACCGTTGAGAACAGTCTGTATGGGAGTGACCACTTCCCTACATGGATCTGTCTCAATGAGGTACCTAGGATGGGAACACGACCACCGAGATGGAATTTCAAACGAGCTGATTGGGTCCGCTATGATTGCTTGACACTGGAAGCCATGGGCAACCCCACACTTCGACCCAGCGTCGAATATTTTACTGAGGCCATTCTCACTTGTGCCAAACAGAGCATTCTGCGTACGGCATCGCGTCCCCGGCGGCGTCCTGTTCCTTGGTGGACAGACGCGTGTTCTATGGCGTTGCGAGAGCGACGTCGTTGCTGGGGTCGCTTCCGGCGCAACAGCACGGTGGCAAACATGCTTTGCTTCCGCCACGCTCGCGCAAAAGCTCGATGGACCTTTCGCGAGGCGAAGCGGGCCTCGTGGGTGTCCTATGTGTCCAGCATTAATCAGCATTGTTCTATATCCACTATATGGGACCGTATAAAGCGCATCTCTGGGAAGTACCGTCCCACTCCACTGCCTTCTCTGAAGATTATTGGCGTGGACGTGATAAATCCGGAGCATGTTGCTGACGAAATTGGCCGATATTTAGCGGAGCGCTGTCGTGCAAACGTAGACGACCCTGATTTTGCGGCGATCAAACAGCAGTGCGAGAGATCACCCGTTGGTTTCTCCACCAACTGTCAGCTGCCAATCAACAGCGATTTTTAAGCATCTGAGCTGAGAACAGCCTTGCGATCGCTTCGCGATGTCGCTGAAGGCCCTGATGAGGTTCACAACGTCATGCTGAAACGTCTGTCGCCCACAGTGCTGTCCACTTTGCTGCAGGTCTTCAATGATCTGTGGAACGCTGACGCTGATGCTGCTGAACGAGACTTTTATTCATTTTATTTTAACTTTCCCATTCCGTATTCGGACTTTCATCCTATTATACATCGTTTTATCCGTTCTCGCTGGCAGATCTCCTGGGACGAATGAGGTACTAACAAACTAAAAGCAGTGAAGCCCGAAATCGGACATTGGATGTGCTCTTATCGCCGGAAGAGGTCCGAGGAGGTAGAGCTCTGTCGTCTGCGTGTGGGTCACACGTACGACACGCATCGCCATATTCTACTCGGACAACCTGAACCCACGTGCAGCGCATGTAATGTACGTCTCTCCGTGCAACACATCCTGGTGGAATGTCCATCATTCTAAGAGGCGCGTCAACGTTGTCTTGGATCCGTTCGGACTATTGACGAGGTTTTGGGACATGAGCAATCGGCGGTCATTGAGGGCCGCATTTTGGAATTATTACGGCTTTTGCCTTTTAAAACTATTTATTGATTTTTATTCTTCTGACTTTCATATTCATATCATTCACCCTCACGCTTATTTATTTCATCGCTCCATTACGTTCATTTGCATAGTTTTAGTTTAATTTAATTAACAACAGACTGGGGTGTCATATGGTCCTAGAGGCCGGTACACCCCAAAAACTCAATACTCAATCAATCAATCAATGATCTGTGGAATGGGGGGGCAGTTTCCAGCCTCCTGGCGACGGGCAATCGTGATACCCATCACAAAACAGGGCAAATCGGGCGATCACCCGTCTGACTATCGCCCGATATCGCTGACCTCCAGTCTCTGCAAACTGTTTGAGAAAATGGTTTGCAGACGGCTGGTGTGGCTTCTGGAATGCGGTCGGCTGTTCAATGATGTTCAGTGCGGATTTCGCCAGGGTCGCTCAACGTTAGACCACTTGGTGACCATTGACTCTCGCGTACGTGAAAGTTTCGCGCGAGGTCACCACGTCGGGGCGATATTATTTGACATCGAGAAGTCATATGACACCACATGGCGGCATGGAATTCTTCGCAAACTGCATCGCTGTGGTATCAGAGGCAACATGGGGAGGTTCGTACACAATTTCCTTTTGCACCGCACATACTGTGTGCGTGTGGGGAACTCCCTGTCTCGTCCGTTCGATCAGGCAGAAGGCGTTCCACAGGATAGTGTGCTCAGCGTGGCCCTTTTTGCCATAATGATCAACGACATTGACAATCATTTGCCTCCCTCCATTGGAAGGTCTCTATTTGTGGACGACTTCGCCGTATGGTGTTCTTCCCGCAGCACTGTTGTTGTCCAGCGTCAACTGCAGCTGGCGGTGGATAAAATAGAGACTTGGGTAACGCGTAACGGCTTCCGGTTCTCGACGCCCATAACGGTCGGTGTACACTTCTGCCACCGTCGAGGTGCCTGCCCTGACATGGAAGTGGAATTGTACGGCAGTGCTGTCTCATTCCAACGCACGGTTCGGTTTTTAGGGGTCACGTTGGACTCACGCTTGACCTACACCAACCATATTTCACAGCTGAGAACCACATGTCTAAAGGCACTGAATGTGCTGAAGACTGTTTCCCGCATGCGGTATGGAGCAGATCGACAGTCCCTTCTCCTTCTGTACCGCTCGTTAGTCAGGTCGAGTCTCGATTACGCAAGCAACGTATATGATCTGGCTTCGGAGTCAGCAAAAAGCCGTTTGAATGTCGTACACCACGCAGGGATACGCATTGCCACCGGCGCGTTTCGCACGTCGCCAATCGTCAGCCTCCTTGTTGAGGCTGATGAGGCTCCGCTGGCGCTCCGTCGTCAAGAGCTGGGCATGCGTTATTCTTGCAAGCTGGCAAGCACCCATGAAAACCCCGCGTATGACGTGGTATTTTCCCAGCATGTGCCTGAGCAGCAGCACCTTCCAGGACCTCAGTGTTCTGTGCTGTTTTGCAGCAAAATGAAGGCACTGCTGGAGTCATGCGGGATGGGTGCTAACGACGTCCTCAGACAAGAATACACGGCTGAGTCACCCTGGGAATTGGTCACAGCCGAGGCTGACGTCTCGCTAGGAGCTCTGCCGAAACACCGTACAGTGCCCAGTGTGTTTCGCTCAAACACACTGGAGCGAATTCATTCTTACGGACGGTATACTGCCGTGTACACTGATGGATCTAAGTCGGCCAGTGGTGTGGGTTGTGGGTTTGTAAGTGAAGGTACGTGCCGCTCGAGCACGCTGCCACCGAACGCCTCCATTTACACGGCTGAACTTCACGCTATCCTGCTGGCCCTGGTTTTTATTCGCTCATCTTCGTTTTCATTGTTTTTAGTTTTATCCGACTCCCTTAGTGCTTTAACTTCATTATCGTCTTTCTCCTCACATCCTCTTATACAGAGGATATTTATCTCTCTTGACATCATCCACCACCAGGGTTAGCGTGTAAAGTTCTGCTGGATTCCGGCCCATATAGGTATTTTGGGCAACGAGCGAGCTGACAGAGCCGCAAAAAGAGCTGCTGAACGAGACTTTTATTCATTTTATTTTAACTTTCCCATTCCGTATTCGGACTTTTATCCTATTATACATCGTTTTATCCGTTCTCGCTGGCAGCTCTCCTGGGACGAATGTGGTACTAACAAACTAAAAGCAGTGAAGCCCGAAATCGGACATTGAATGTGCTCTTATCGCCGGAAGATGTCTGAGGAGGTGGCGCTCTGTCGTCTGCGTGTGGGTCACACGTACGACACGCATCGCCATCTTCTACTCGGACAACCTGAACCCACGTGCAGCGCATGTAATGCACGTCTCTCCGTGCAACACATCCTGGTGGAATGTCCATCATTTTCAGAGGCGCGTCAACGTTGTCTTGGATCCGTTCGGACTATTGACGAGGTTCTCGGACAGGGGCAATCGCCGGTCATTGAGGGCCGCTTTTTTTAATTTTTACGGCTTTTGCCTTTTAGAACTATTTATTGAATTTATGTATTGACATTCACATTCATTTCTTTCACAATCACTCTTTTTTATGCCATTGTTCCATTCTTCATATTCGTTGATTAATGTGCTTTAACTTTCAATAGACTGGGGGGTGCCGTATGGTCCTAGAGGCCGGTGCACCCCAAAACACAAATCAACAACAACGACAGACTACAGGTCTAAGTGGGCGGAGATCTGTCTGGTGCCTTCGGTCACAACAGAAACAGCGTTGGAGTTTCTCCGTGTTGTGTGGTCTCGCGAGGGATTCCCCGTCGAAATCGTCACCGACAACTGTACTCCGTTCACCAGCGCCGAGTTTGAAAGGTACCTGACGGTGAGAGGTGTCAAGCACAGGCGATCTTCAGCCTATTGGCCGAGAGGAAATGCTGCAATAGAAAGATTCAACCGGACCTTCAAGTCTTGGATAGGCCAAGTGCCTGTGTCGGCACGGTTCGCGGATTTCATCAGGTCGCAGTTGGCGCACTACCGAAGCACCGAAGCACACCGCACTGCAGCACGGGCGTGTCTCCCTCGGATCTGCTTCACGGGAGAATCATGCAACTGGCGCTGCCCGTGATAGACGACAGGCCGACGAGAGATGATCCTGGCCAGCGTGTGTAGAAGCAACAACGACGGAATGCTGTTGTCTTCAACGCACGGAACGCGGTCCGCAAACCTGGGTTCCAGGTCGACGATTGCGTCTACGTCCGTCGGCACGGGCATGTGCCAAAGGGAGAGTCAACGTTCCGGGTTCCTCTTGTGGTGCAGAATCAAAAAGGCCCCACGTCGTATCGGTTATCTGACTGATCGACACGTAACGCGGCCCATCTCGTTCCAGCAGCCAGCTGTTCGTCGTTCGTGAAGCCACCGCAGGCACAGGAGGACGACGAGATCGATTTGCTACTGCAGGCCTCAGTACCGGTCGGCGACACTTCAGGCTTCACTATGGAAGGTCAGATCGCCGACGCAATGGCTCACCAAGAAGTCGAGTCGTCGGTAGACTACGGCGAGCCCGGCGAGATACGGCGAGGCCGGCATATGTCAATCGCAATTTAACAGAGCTGCCAGCATCTCGAAGTGGCCGCCGCCGCTGGAGACCGGCTCGTGTTAAGAAAGTCAGGCTTATGGCGAGATAATAGGCATACATTGGGTTTTCGGCAAGTGTTACGTTCTGCTTTGTACTCTTTCCCGACAAGGAGGGGAATATTTAGTGTCTATGGTGATCCATTATTGTCTCTCATATTGTGTTTGTTGCATTTGTGCGGTTATTGAGACGATGACGTGTAACTGTTCAGCCAATCGTGTAACAGGGCGTAACAATTGCGAGGTCAAATGGTAAGTTCGATCGGGGTTGGATTCATTCTTTGGGTAGGTTTTGTGTCGTGTGTATGTGTAATATAGTGTTGGTTTGTGCCACGCCTTTTCCATATCCCGATGTTATAGTTTGTATCAATCCAACCAACAGGATATGATCCCAATTACAGGTTGTTTACACAATGACACACGCAGAAAAGATATAAGGTACACAAGTCGAATGATAAATTGGCTATGAAGGCAAAGTTAAAACAAAGTTATACACGTCATAAAAACACTATCTCGTCATAAAACACTAACAGTCTTTACAGCTAGTACAACAGGCTTTGTAAATTTTCCGCGTGCTATCGCAAAAAATATCCATGTTGAGCTGTGCATTTGCGATATTTTTGAACGTGTTGGGAATTCTCGTTCACCACAAACTGCTGGTAGTCTTGGTACGCGCCACGGGCACGTACAGCGGGTCTCGGACACGCACATCCGACCTCGGCACCCTCAGACTGACTCGCGACAGCAGAAGTGCAGACTCCAATTTGGATTGCAGATAAGCAACATCCATCCATGGCCTTCTAGCCTCAAGGGATTCAACGCCATGTTTTGCACAAAGTTCGTCAAAGCTGAGTTCAGTCTTGCATCTCTGCAAATACTTCGGTGCGGAGGAAACGACGGAGGAAAGTGGAAGGAAACGACGGTGAATAGACAAGGTGCGGAGGAAACGACGCTGAATAGACTCCAGCCGCTTCGTGTGTGTGACGGCTGTGCCAGACCAAATCACACTGGCATACTTTGTGATGGACCACACATTGGAGCAGTACGCTGAGATGAGCCCCCTGTGGTTGAAGTTGGACGGCAGACCCTGAACGCTCCGAGTGAGGATTCCCAATGCACGGTTGGCCTTCCGGACGACTGCATCAACATGTGCTGCGAAGTTAATCTTGCTGTCGATGATCACGCCCAAGTCACCTGATGTCGTGACTCATTTTAGTGCGTCGGACGAAATTATATAATGTGTTTCGAGTGGTTTCGTCTTAACTATTTCCCGACAATTGGGTGGCTGGCCACCCATAGGACTTGATGCAGTTTTTTGTGATCTACACACGGAGCGATGGTGACAGAATATCTAGATTAAGTTTTTTCCATTGCTAGGGATCTATATGTTGGGTTAGTGGTGTTTTTTGGTAATTCTGATAAAAAACATGGGGTAAAAGTTCTATTAAATTCGTCGACTACTGATATTTGAATTTACCAAAATTTGAGTAACCATAAGTTCCATCTTTTTAGAAGGATTCCATTGAGAATTGATTTTCATTGAAGATACTGTTCCTAAGAATGCATGCAGAAAAATTCAAAACTGCTATTTCCGAAGGAACCACAAAGTTAAGATTTAAAAATTGGGTGTTCAGACACCCAAATGTCGGCAAGTGCTACGCCCCCGAAGATAGTTTGTTTCGTGTACAACTGAGGGATGCCTAACACAGTATGCACGAGATTATCGTACGGCAAATTTCATTGCATTTGGGTAGACGCTCATGTAATGTCTCATTGAGTTCCTTTGTGCATTCTGGTGAGTTTCTGTATATGGTTTTGCAAATGCCTAATCTTTGCCAAAGAACATTTTTTGTGAGCTATGTCGACACAATTCAATTACTGCATGCTGATCTGAGTGATGAAGACGAGTTGTTTCGGCTTGATGATGAGGATGTCGGATTTCTGAGCATCGACCCTGGCCCTGGTGGAGCCCAAGCCGTTGTCATTGAGGACGCCCGATCCACAGTGGATAATGAAGCGGCAGACTCCTGTGCTCCTCACCTCAAGTGGTCTCGCCGGTGTCCACTGCTCGACACACCAGAACCACAGCCTGGTCTAGGGGCAGTAAAACTGCACTACAATGGTAACAATCCTCCTTCACCTCGTCAAGTCTTCAACGACGTGTGCAAGTTCAGCAGCCTACTCGATGCAATTCTGGTCAAAGGGAGTAACCGCTATATGAATCAGAAGGGTGAGGCATTTGTCACAGATCAAGAAGAACTTATCTACTTCATTGGTATGAACTTCTTGATGGGATATCACGTTCTACCAGATATTCGAGACTACTGGTCCAAATCGCGAGACCTTCACGTCGACATCGTGGCGGAATAAATGTCACGGGCTAGTTTCGAGAAGATTAGAAGAGCCTTGCATTTCGTCAACAACGATGAATGTTCGGACCGCAAACAGCCAAACTACGATCGGGCCTGGAGATCCGTCCGCTAATAGTCCACTTCAACGAGGCTTTCCAAAAGCAATGGAGCCTACATCAGAGCAGAGTGTCGATGAGAGAATGAACAAATTTACCGGTCAGTCGGCTATGAACCAATATATCAAGGACAAGCCCATACAACGTGGATTCAAACACTGGTGTCGCAATGATAGTGAAACAGGCTATAGTTTACAATTTGATGTTTATACTGGAAATAGCGCTCAGTCTGAGTTTGGACTCACAACTCAGGTTGTCCTGGACCTGACAGCTGGCCTGGAAGGAAAAAACTGTCGTGTCTTTATGGAAAATTTCTACTCCAGCCCGGACTTGTTCATGCGTCTCAAGGAGAAGGGTATATTTGGGTGTGGGACTGTTCGTTCTCACCGAAAAAGTCTTCCAAAAGACCTAAAATCCGACAGAGACATTGAGAAAGGCGAGTTTGAATCTCGACACTGCAATGGAATTTCGTTTGTCAAGTGGATGGACTGTAAGGAGGTCTCTATGATATCTTGCATTGATGGTGGCCATGAAACAGCTGAGGTCAGTCGACGAAAGAAGGGGCATGCTAGAAAACAGAAAGTCGTTTGTCCCCTCATGGCCACTCGATACAATCGAGGAATGAGAGGCACAGATATAATGGATAAAAATGCAGCGCATATGCATTAGATAGGAAAAGCCCAGGAAAGTGCCACACTCGACCATTCTGGGACTATCTGGAGATGGCGCTTGTGAATGCTTTCATAGTCTATCAGAAAGTCAACATCGCAGATTCCGACACTTAAGGAACTCAACATCGCAGATTAAAACACTTAAGGAATTTCGGCAATCTTTGGCACTGAGCCTTATGAGTATCCCCGAGATGAATCGCGATGTGTTTGTGCCTGAGTCGCACCACAAGATCACATGGGCCAACAAACATGGTCGTTGTGTGATGTGCTACCGAAAGAAGTGCGACAGGAAGACATTTGTCAAATGTGCAAACTGCGATGTATACCTGTGTTTTGTTCGAGGGCGCGAATGTTTTAATGAATATCATAATTTGGCTGAATTTGTTTGAAGCATTTAATTTTTTTTTTATCATTTTGTACCTCGTGTAATATTGCGCTCATCTTTCCATGTTTCCACCTTGAATGGCTTTTGTTAATAAATATCTATCAATCATGCTGTGGCAGCAATAACACGCAGCTGAATTGTCACGATGTACTACGATGAAACGACACGAGCAAGTGAATGAGTGACGATAAAGTAAGACAAGAACAGTACACACGTAACACACACACACATACATACAAACATACATGCACACTTCCACACACGCACCAACTGGTACACTGACTCTCTCTTGCGCACGCACAAACACAACCAGTCGAACTGGCCAGTGGTCTTCAACCCAGAGCTGTATGACAGAGGGGCCACAGTCCCTCCTCAGGAGCTATGCTCCGATGTAGCGCTGTGGTGGCCGTACTGGTCTGGAACGCCGTGACCAAACTATCCTAGTAGTGACGTGACGTGATGCAGCGGAAGGAGGTCGAGGATACGAAGGAGGAATGCCGTCTCCCGCTCCCGGAGGCGCTGTCGATGTCGGTGCGGTGGTTGTGGCCGACTGATATACTCGCTCCAGATGTGCCGGCTTCAGCCTGTCCACTGCAACCACATCAGGCTTGCCGCGATTGTCGATGGTGAATGATTTGTCGCTTCGCTGCAATACGGCGTACGGTCCCTGGTAAGGAGGTGTTAGCGGTGAACGATGACCATCAACTCGCACAAAGACATGACTCGCCGTCTCCAGGGAGGGCGATACAAACGGTTTCTCTGAGTCACGTTGACGGTGCCAGCAAGTTGGAACAGGCCTCAAGTTTGCGAACGACTGCACCAAGTGGCGAGCGGTCTCGCTGGCCGGATACTTGGAATTTTCGGTGAAAAATTGCCCTGGCAATCGCATTTTCTCTCCTAGTGCAAGTTCAGCGGGGGAAGCACCAATATCCGGCTTCAATGAAGAACGCATACCCATAAGCACGACAGGGAGCGCAGCAGGCCAATTCACCTGATTTTGAATGGCGGCAGTTAGTGATGCTTTAAGCTGTCTATGCACGCGCTCGACCAAGCCGTTTTGTTGCGGCATATAGGCACATGATGTGTTCAATTTTACACCAAGCAACGTCCATAACTCGCTCCAAAGGTCCGATACAAACTGACGGCCCCGATCCGATGTGATCGTGAGGCACATGCCGAATCGGGACACCCAATCCAGTAGCACTTTTGCGCATGTGGCCGATGTGGCGTCGGTCAGCGTTACAGCTTCGGGATATCGAGTGAATCTGTCAATGATGGTAAATATGAAACGATACCCGTTGACCTCTGGCAGCGGACCCACAATATCAACATGCAGGCACTCAAATCTGCAAGTTGGTAGTGCAGGGCGTTTGAGCGGTGTCCGTTGATGACGCGTCACTTTGCATTGCTGACACTGCAGACATGTTTTTGCCCAGGCAGAAACTTTAGACCCGATTCTGGCAAACACGAAACGTTCCGAAATCAGACGGCGCGTGGCTCGAGCGCTGGGATGATTCATGCAGTGGAACCGTGTGTATATCTCTCTCTGCATGGTTTGTGGCACCAAAGGTCTGTCCACACCTGTGGAGATGTCAACAAGCAATCTGGTTGGACATCCTGCAATTTCGCGCCGCTCCACGTTTAGCGAAGTTGATGACACCAGAGTAGTCACCTCAGGACATTTTGCTTGTTCGTTGGCCATTCGCGCCAGATCAAGGCACTGCTGTATTCAAGTTCAAGTTCAAGTTCAAATTGTATTTTTTCCACAAGCAAATAACAAATAGCATAACAACAATAAATAAAGAAAGTGGATATAGAGTCTGCTGAGACATTGTCTCTTTTGCAGACTTATGTAATAATGATAATTTTGTTCCAACATGAAACATTGACAAGTGATTAAATAATGATTATATGATAAAGTGATTAAACATTGTTATATATATATGAGTTGTTAAATAAGTATATATATATAACAATGTGTGATGTATGACACGCTAAATTATATAGATTTAATGGCACAACAATATTACCAGATACACAATTCATAGTACTCTCTCACACATATTGAGTGTGACAAAGAATTGACAATGACAATAATGACGATGACAAAAATTCAACACTGCACACGAGTCGAGAATATGTTAAAAATCACATTTTCGGCATGTCAGCACGCTATCATGCAGAGGTACAACATCATACGTCAGTGATCCAAATCGAGCAAGTACTTTTTTATTTTGTACTTGAAGGAGCTAACTGTCATTGAGGAGACCTGTGTTTTCAATGAATCGGGAAGAGCATTCCATGTTTCGGGTCCTAAATATAAGATAGAATTACGGAATAATTGAGTCCGGTAGTTCGGTACATGTAAATTTATGTTATTTCTTCTAGTCAGTTGGGAGTGATGCAGAACATGGAAGATTCCATTTTCATGTTTTATCGATCTGAATGTATCCAACAAAAGAAAATATCTGTGAATGTGTCTTAACTTCAAGAGTTTCGCTTTTCTAAAGATATCATCTGCTGAGTCATATTTCTTTTTGAAAGACATTATTTTTAGAACACGTTTTTGTTGAACGAATAATTTGTCCAAAAACGAAGGCCAAGTGCACCCCCAGACAGATATACAATATATAAGTTTTGAATAACATAGAGTGTAGTATATCGTCCGCATTTCTTCTGTACTAAGCTTATTACGAACCCTATACATAATGCCGGCAATGATGGATAAATTCTTACATAGGTTGTCGATGTGATTATTCCAGTTGATATATTCATCTATTAACACCCCCAAGAATTTCACTGTTTGTACTCGATGCACCACTTCTCCATTTAACATCACTGTGTCCAGGTGATGTGTGAGTGATCTGTTCTGAAATAGCATTATATTGGTTTTAGATGTATTTATTTTGAGTTTATTTGCATTCATCCAACAGTTCACGAGAACCAGTGTTTGTGTCAGTCTAGAGTGAAGGCATTGTAAATCATCTGCGGAAACAAGGATGCTCGTGTCGTCAGCGTACATTGTTAAGTGTGCTTCTTTTGCAACATATGTTATATCATTTATGTATAGCAAAAATAAGATTGGTCCCAATATAGATCCCTGTGGTACTCCATGGTGAATGTATTTATATTGTGAAGGCGAATTGTTACAGACAACAAATTGCTTCCGTCCGGAAAGATAACTTTCGTATAATTTATGAACGGGCCCTCTCAATCCAGCGTTTTTTAATTTAGCAAGTAAAATGCGATGGTTCAAGGAGTCAAATGCTTTGGAAATGTCTATAAAAATTGCAGCCACATATCGCTTTCTATCCAATTGCTCATATATCGTCGAAACAAAATGCAGAAGAGCCGACTGAGTTGATTTATTTTTTCTAAATCCAAATTGGGTGTGAGATATAAGACTTTTTGCTTCAAGAAAATCAATGAGTCTACATGCAATGGCCTTTTCATAGATTTTACTCATGACTGCTAGTAAGGATATAAATCTGTAATTATTTATGTCCGTCTTGGCGCCTGCTTTAAACAGAGGTAATGACTTGGAAATTTTCAATTTAGTGGGAAATATGCCTTTACGGAAGGATAAATTAATCAGGTACGTGAGAGGAGCGGATATGAAGTCTGCGGTCTTTTTAAGCATGAAAGCGGTTACTTCATCAAATCCTGCGGAATTCGATTTTATTGATAGTGTGTGTCTCTTAATTTCCTCTACACTACAGGGAAGTAAGTACATAGATGCGGCTGAAGACGCGTCCAAATATGTAGTAAATGCGGTGCCAGGGTCTTGATCATCATATCCAACAATATTCGTAAAGTGACTGTTGAATTTGTTAGCAACTTCATGCCTTTCAATTGAGTCCAAATCAATTGACTTCTCGGGAGATTTTTTTCGGTATCCCAAGACTGCATGTATTTGTTTCCAAGTTTCTTTTGGATTCCCTTGTATGTCTCCGAATTGTTTGGTGTAATATGCATTTCTGGTATCTCTGAGTACTTGTGTCAGCGTATTTCTGAACTTTTTGTATCTTTCCTTATATGTAAGAGGCCATTTTCGTGATAGTCTCGCCAATCTATGTTTCTCTCTGATACTTTTAATGATTCCGGGTGTTAAATATGGACATAATTTTGGCAATTTTTTCTTTCCGAAATATTTGAGTGGAAAATTATTTTCGAAATATTTCATGAATTTGTCAAAGAAAGTATTGAAAGCAGCATCAGGGCATTCACACTCGTAAACATCGTCCCAGTTTTGATATGAAATATCATCAACAAATTTATTCATGTTGTTACTATTGAAATCTCGTCTCAGCACAGTTTGGTCGTTATCCGCAGCAATAGAGTTTTCTCTAAAATTCGAGACTATTGGAAAATGATCGGATATATCGGATTGTATGATATAGTTGGAGGTGTTTTTCTCTATATTATTGGTCCATATGTGATCGATGAGTGCAGCCGAGTTCTTTGATATTCTGGTGGGCTTGGTAGTCACTGGCCATAAGGAAAAGGTTAACATTAAGTTTGTAAAATCTTTGAATTGAGTGTTTCGTATTAGAAGGTTTATATTCCAATCTCCGAACAGAAAAATGGCATGATAAGATTTTCTAGAGACTTCGTTGAGTATATCGTTGATTCTTTCAAGAAATTTATTAAAATTCCCGTTCGGCGGCCTATAGATTGAAGCAAGAAAAAATTTGCTCTTACCTCGCTCAATTTCAAATTCAAATTCAAAATTCACATTCAAATTCAGGTTCACTCAGACACAATTCGTGTAACTGGGTGGATATATGTTTGTCATGCACATACATGGCTACTCCACCACCATTTCTGTTTCTGTGAACCCCGTACATTGTGTAGTTGGGAATTTTATATATCTGCGCTATGTCTTTGTCAAGTCTCGTTTCGGCAAATCCCATTACATCAAATTTATGCTCACTGACAGATATAACTTCGTCTAGGTAGTCATACAAATTAGAGGGAATGCTCACGATATTCAATGCAACGATCGAGAAGGTGGATACGTCATAGGTCGTTAAACTGACATCCAATGTTGCGTATTGAGATTCAGGAATTGATTTCATTTCTACATGATCAGACAGAATTTCACTGACATCAAGAAATTCTAGCATATTGACTTCTTTGGAGTCCATGTCTTATTAGCTATAGAACCTTTGACAGAAAACTTATCTGAATCTAATTTCGTCTCCTGCTGCGGCTGGTTGTTTCTTTGCCGCTCGAGGCAGCTTTTCTTGTGACGGAGGCACCAGGGCGCAATTTGTCCCTGATTGGCGTGTTGGCTCGTGAGGGAGAGGCGCTAGCAGGTACTTCCGCTAGTGCAGCTCCAGAGAGAGCAGCTGTTCCTCCAGTGGCTGCCAGAGTGGCTTCTGAGCGGGCAGTCGGATCACTAGACGCATAGGAACGTTGCCCCGTCTCGGCAGCAGAACCGAACTCCCTTTCTCTTTCTCTTATTATGAGACGCGTCTTGCGGAAAAAGGCGATTTTCCCGGCAGCTCTCGCTGCTCTGAATGCCGGCATCTGTTGCATCTTCATCTCTTGGGATGCTGCGGACAGATCTTCGTTGATGAAGATGCCAGTTCCCTTCAACTTAGCCGCATTCCTCAGAATGTTTTCTTTGTCTTTGAATGTCTCCATCCTTACCATGATTGTTCTCTGCTTCTTCTTTGTAGCGTATGTTTTGCCGATACGTTTCGCTTGCTCGATCTGAGCCCCCTCGATGCCCATTTTCTCCTTCAAGGTCTCTTCAATCAGCTGAGTAGTTCTCTCCCAACTTTCTCGGTTCTCTTCTTCTATCCCGCAGACACGGAGGTTTTTTCTTCTAGAAAAATCTTCGTTTTCGCGTAGCCTCTCTCGACATTTGTACAATTCTTATTCTCTCTTTCCTTCTGTCGATTTCATATGGTGGATCGTTTCCTTCAGATCTCCAATTTCCCCGTAGGCAAATTGCAGGCTTTTTTCGAGTTCCCGAATGGTTGATTCCGCAGCCTCGATTCTTCTGTCCTGCTGCTGAACAACCAGGTCTAGGGCCGATTTGAAGGCACGTTCTTGTGCTTCAAGCATAATCTTGAGTGTCTGTGCGTCCATGTTCAGACACAAACACACACACCCGATATTCTCGCACTCACAATACGCTCACAATAACAACTGGACAACGCGCTGACACGACCTTCCACTGCCAATGTCACAACACAACTGAACCGTGTGTGTCGACATATGAAGCGGAAGTTGATGAATGTGAGAAGGTGCAGCGGTTCTGAGTTAATGGACGGCTGAGACAATAAGGAACAATGTTGTCCGGCCGCTGACGTGCCTAATATCGGTGGATAATTCACTTAAGAAGGCTAGTTGGCGTTGGACTCTCGGAGACCGTTCGATGGTACTGGTGAAAGCTTGTACCAAAGGCTTGTGGTCGGTCCACAACTGTAGCTGAGGACGACCTTCTAGGAGATGGCGGAAGCGCTTCACTGCACTGAAGAGATCATACAACTCCTTATCGCCGGTACTCCAGCGCAACTGTGCACCCTGTAGCGCTCGAGAGTGAAACGCCAGAGGCACCCACATTACTCGTTGCCATTGCAAGATGACTGCGCCGACTGCAGTGTCGGATGCATCTGCCGCCACCTTTGTCGGCGCATTGTCACACGGAAATGCGAGTCTAGAGGCGTCGGCGAGTGCTCTTTTGCTGGCTTCAAAGGCAGAAGCCTGTGAATCCGTCCACGTCAGCGTGCGCTGCTTGTTTTTGCACACAACATGCAACGGCTGGAGAAGTTTTGCCAGTTGAGGTACAAATCGGTGGAAATGATTTATCATTCCCAAGTATCGTCTGCATCCGGCCACATTGCGGGGCGGAGGCATGTTGATAAGGTCAGCTACTTTATCAGGTAGTGGTTATATGCTTCTTGCTGACACGACTAAGCCGATAAATTTCACTCGTGGTTGACCAAAAACACATTTGTCAGGTTTAATGACGAGTCCTGAAGAGCTGAGACGACGGAATAATTCGCAGATATCCTTTCGATGTTGCTCTGCATCTGGTGAAAACACTAATATGTCGTCTATATATACGTAGACATTCTTCATCCCACGAAGCACACAGTCCATCAATCTTTGAAAAGACTGTGCTGCATTTGATAATCCGAATGGCATTCGGCGATATTCAAACAAGCCGAACGGCGTTGTTATAGCGGTTTTAGGTTGGTCCGGTCCAAATACTGGGATTTGAGCGAATGCACGAGCAAGATCAACGGTGCTGAACATGGTGGCACCATTCAGTCGATCTGCGAATGTCTGCAGATGTGGCACAGGATATCGATCAGGAACCGTGATCGCATTCAAACGCTCATAACATCCTACCATCCGGTAAGACCGTCCTCCATCTTTTTCCACCAAGTGTATTGGACTTGACCATGCTGAGGAAGATGGTACCAGGATTCCCTGTTCAAGCAAGTATTCCAGTTCACGTTTAGCTGCTGTCAATTTAGCTGGCATGAGGCGCCTTGGTCTAGCGAACACAGGATTCCCACGTGTAATGATGCGGTGTTCAACACTCGGGACGCTGACGGCCGGAAAACCAGAAGGCGGTGCACAGAGCGCTCTGAATGGCACTGACTCTCGAATTTCAGCGAACCCTGGAGCGTCGCACTGTGGCGGGTCAACTCGGCAAACATGAACATGTAATGGATGTCGATCACATTTTGTCGCTGCTGGGTTGGTACGCAAGTAAGTGGTGCTATCCACTAGTGTCCTTTTCTTCAGGTCTATTATGAGCCCGAATTCGAGAAGAAAGTCCGCTCCCAATATCGGGGATGAAACAGCTGCTACCACGAATTTGAACTTGTATGTTCGGCCTAGTCCGAGATCGATCAATGTTTCTCGGCCTGCATCATACACCGATATGATGGAACCATTGGCTGCTCGCAGTGTTGGAGATTGAAGAGGTGATGGAGGATTTGGCCCTGCTGGCAACAACGACACCTCTGAACCGCTATCGACGAGGAAGTTGCGACCTTGACTGTCAGTTACGTAGAGCAGCTGACAGCCATTTTTGCAGCCGTACAGGGTCGTCACTGTCGGCTGCCCGAGGCGTTTCCCGACATATACGCTGCAAACGTGCATCCGCCTAGGCATCGCCTTGCAGCCGGTCCGAATTTTTGATGAAATCGGCACCATCGATCTACAAAATCAGCTTTTGCAGTAGATCGTTGTGTGGGCCGCTGTGTCACCGACTGACGACTGTGTGACCGACTGCTGGCCCGAGTGGCAGCCACGAGACTCTCTTTGTTTTCTGTTGTGCTGACTTCTGTAACTGTGCAGCTCGTCTTGAACGGAAGGTGATGCTGATCCGCGTGAAGAGCAACTTCACTAAGCTTTTTTGTCGCAAGCAGCTCTCTGCACATGTGTTGTAGTATCACCGGCAGACGACACAAAAATGCTTCTCTGATTATCTCGTGGTCTGTATCTTCTGGGTACAGTAGAGCTAGATCGGCGTACAACTCTGTCGGTTTCCGTGAACCTAATTCACGAGGTAAAGTCTCAAACCGCTGAAATCGCTCCGAGGAAGTAAGATTCAGCTGTGAACGCAGTTTCTCTGTCAGCTTGGTGTAACAGTCTGCGTCCAAAGGAGTTTTGACGAGGCCTTTCACCAGTCTGAAGCATTCTGGAGGAAGCTTAGTCAACATTCTTCTGAATATGGTTGACTGCGTTCTCAAACCTCCGTCGAGCATCAGGTTTTCACAAATGAGAATCCATGTGTCGACGTCATTGCTGTCAAATGTAGGCAGCTCTACTCGCACTACTGCAGTGTTCAAAGAGTCTTGCATTTCACTAGCAGCTGTGCTGAGCTGATCGGTGGATTTTGTTTCCATTTTGAATCTCTGCGAATTCTGAACACGGGGTCACCAATGTGGCAGCAATAACACGCAGCTGAATTGTCACGATGTACTGCGATGAAACGACACGAGCATGTGAATGAGTGACGATAAAGTAACACAAGAACAGTACACACGTAACACACACACATACATACAAACATACATGCACACTTCCACACACGCACCAACTGGTACACTGACTCTCTCTTGCGCACGCACAAACACAACCAGTCGAACTGGCCAGTGGTCTTCAACCCAGAGCTGTATGACAGAGGGGCCACAATGCCAAGGATATAATTTCTATCAGAACTAAGTGAAAATAAAACATGTCATTTACGAAAATTAATTATTATTCATTAGTCAAACGAACAAAATAACATCTCATATGAAACTATAACTTATTTTTGTGTTTAAGCTTAAAATACCCTTGAGAGTTCCCTAAGCCCTGAAATAGCAGCCCCTAGAAGTGGAACCCTTGATTATTTGCCCCCTGCCCCCAGACCTGCAGTGGCTATTCCAAAACCTTGCAGTCAAAAATTGATAGAAAACAAAAGCATATTATTTACGAGTAACCGTGCACTAATTGGCACTTGGCGACATTTGGGTGGCTGGCCACCCAAAAGTATTTTGTAAATATATGTAACTCTAGATGAGCAAATAAATCTTTTAGTTTGGAAACTCACTTATTTCCATGGAAATATTTCAAACACATCAATTTTTTCAAAAAAGATTGAAAATAAAACTTCGGTCGGGAAAGAGTTAAGGGTTATGCAGAGGTGTGAGCATTTAGCCGGGTTCAACTGGAATTTGCATTCACTACACCACTCGCACACAAAGTCCAGCTGTTTCTGCAGTAACTCTTGGTGAGCAGAATTTGCCACTGAGCGAAACACCTTCACGTCATTTGCGTATAGCAAAGTAGATGGCCTCAGATTTTGCGCCAAGTCATTGATGGAGATGACGAACAGCAGCGGGCTGATCACTGAGCCCTCAGGCACTCCGTCCATTGAGATGCCGTGCCATTCACCAGTACACGCCGCTTCCGATCCGCCAGAAAAGACTTAAACAGCTCAAGGACCGGACCTGAGATATTCAGCATGGCTGATAGCTTATAGTACAGCAGACGATGGTCGACGCTCTGGAATGCTGAAGTGAAGTCTGTGTAGACTATGTCTAATTGACGCTTCTGGTCAATGGCGTCACCAGCATGGGCAATAAACTCAGCTAGATTCGTGACGCACGATCGACAAGGAAGAAACCCGTGCTGATTTGCAGAGATAGATAGTTGTAGAGATAGATGGCAGCGCATGCTGCAGTAAGCAGGACTGCAATATCTCCTCAAAAACTTTCCCCACAGCCGGCAGGAGACTGATCCATCGGTAGTTTTCGGCCAGTTTACGATCTCCCTTCTTTGGAATGGCAATAACATTTGCCTGTTTCCACGCTGTGGGAAATACGCCACTCCGTAGACAAATGTTATATATCAGCGTCAGAGGCACAGCGAGTTCGTCAGCACATTCGTGTATGATGCGGCCACTGATGCCATCGGAGCCACAGGCTTTGTGGGGATTGATTTTGTGTAAGAGTCGTCTCACCTCCGTCTACGTCACATTCACGGTATGAAATGGGTAAAGGTTTCAGCTGGTAACAAACAGCAACGGTCCCTAGCTTTTGTCCCTGAATTTGTCGGAAAAACAGCGGTTAAGCATTTCTGCTTTGTTAGTATTGAATTCAGCTGCCACACCCTTGTATGTGAGACTTGGCAATGTACCGCTCCCAATATTTTTCCCGATTGTCTTTATAAATCAATAGAAGCGCTTGGGGTTACTTCCAAAGCTGTCCACCATGTTCAGAAGATACTCATGGAATTTATTGGACATCAGGCGTTTGAATATTCTTCATTTTTCAGAGAACAATTCATAAGCCATATGGCCGCTAGATCGTTTATATGATTCTCGCGCGCTGTTGCGTAGTTTCAAAGCGTCCCTCAGATCTCGTTAAAACCACGGCGGGAATTTGTGTGAGAAATTCACTATGGAAACACAGTCACGAATAGCGGACGTTATTACGTCTTGAAACAAGTCAACAGCCTCCTCAGCTCCAAGAGCGGGCAATACGCCCAATGAAAACAGGTGCAGCCGTTGTCTGAGTCCGCCGCAGGTCAGCCCTCTTGTAGTCGAACGCGTGTGAGCGATTCACAAGTGGAGCGCGCGTGAGCAGCAGCGGTACACAGGTGACAACTGCACGATGGTCAGAATCGAACACATTGTCACGCAGCTCTGCACTGGCTGCAGGTACGTTGGATAGCGAAAGGTCAAGAAACGTGTTTTGCGCGCCAGTGGGGCTCAAAATCAGCTGACTACTGTCTGCGCGCTCAAACACGTCCAACAGAGTGGTGGTTAGTGACCGTTGGTTGCCAATGACTGCAGGCACGTTCACCGACCAACTAATTTCGGGCAGGTTAAAGTAGCCCAGGATGAGCAGCGGCAAACCAGTCTGGTGGAGCTTGTCGATCACATTCACAATCTCATCGACAGATCCGGAGTCATTGGGAGCTCGGTAAAAAAAACTGCGTTCAGCACCGAGCGACCAGGGGGACACAACTGTGTGACCACGCACTCACAGTCACCTTCCAAGTCAGTTCTGCGCTTTGGTTTGAGGCTACATCTGATGATACTGTAACCAAAACTAAAAAACTCAAATATATTACAGACAGGCGCGCGTGGGGCGGTGATGCCCACGCGCGCCTACAAGACGATCACGCCACAACCAAACCACGAACACGACTCCCAGCTCGCACCGTGACACACGGGAGCACACACACGCGCGTGTAGGCCTAACGCCCACCGCCACAACCAATCAGCGGCAAGCCGGTCAATCGCTTGCCGCCGCGGGGCATGTACGTTTCACTAAACGCATACACACACCGAAACAACTACACACACTCGCACGCTATACACAATTAAACCATACACGATCACATAGACACAATAAGACATTGACACACTCAAACACAATCCCTCACACACACACTCTCTCTCACTGCACACGATCCCACCACACCTCCACCTGTTTTTACAGAAACATAAATCAACAAAAGAACAGACAATTAAAAACGTGAACAAAGTAAACCAGGAAAAATGAACCAATAAAAAAACCTAATTCGACGACGGCCTCCATCAGACGCACAAACCTTGGCTGCGGCGAAGCACAACACGTCAGGCCCCAGCATCCACCACGCTCCCGCCTCGCCCGTGCTCTTCAGTGCTCCGCCGCAACCTGCCGTCCTCTTCATCGCCGGCTGCCGCGACAGGGCACAACACCACAACCCCAGCATCCACCATGCTCCCGTCGACACCCGTGCTCTTCAGCAACCTGCCGCAGACAGCCGTGACGTCGCCGCACACGCAGGCCACGCAGTCGTCATCGATCCTTTCCTCCTCCGGTCTCAGCAGCACCTTTATTTCGCCTGCCCTCCAGCACCAGCAGCCTCCACCAGCAAAGTGTCAGCTGCCCGGCGACGAGTCCAGCACCAGTGCAGGCGGGACGACGAACAACCCTCGGCCACAGCTCCCCCGCTGCCTCCTGCCGGCACCATGCTCTCCTGCCGTCCCCTGCACACCAACCTGACACGCCGCCGAGCACCTCCACATCTTCCAAGCCACTGCTAATACTGGAAGGCACTATCTCCGCTGCTGAAGCCGGGTCGCAGACAAACAATACCTCAAAAAATAAAGGCCGAAATTGCTAGTAACCAAAACTAAAAAACTCAAAAATATTACAGACAGGCGCGTGTGGGCATCACCGCCCCACGCGCGCCTACAAGATGATCACGCCACAACCAAACCACGAACACGACTCCCAGCTCGCACCGTGACACACGGGAGCACACACACACACGCGCGTAGGCCTAACGCCCACCGCCACAACCAATCAGCGGCGAGCCGGTCAATCGCTAGCCGTCGCGGGGCATGTACATTTCACTAAACGCATACTCACACACACACACTCAAACAACTACACACACTCGCACGCTATACACAATTAAACCATACACGATCACATAGATACAATAAGACATTGACACACTCAAGCACAATCCCTCACACACACACTCTCTCTCACTGCACACGATCACACCACCAGCATCTCACCACAGATACTCAACACCCCACCTCCCTGTGCTTCTGTCTCGGCGGAATATGCAGTGATTGGCGAGGAAAGACTGGACTTCATTGTTTATAACGTAGTCCCTCAGCCAAGTTATCTGTTAGGTTGAGAACATGTAACAAACAAAAAGAGACTAAAATATATTACTGACAGACGCGCGCGGGCATCACTGCCCCACGCGCGCCTACAAGACGTCTCGCCGCAACCGCAGCTCAAACACAACTCCAAGCTCACACCGTGACACACGGGAGCCCACACACACACACACACGCACAGTCCTCACCCGCCGCAACAACCAATCAGCGGCGAGCCGGTCAATCGCTCGCCGCTGCGGGGCATGCATACTCGACAAACGCATACACACACACACACCGAAACAACTGTACACTCTCACCGACACAGCTATACACACTCGCTCACACACTCTCGCACGCAATATACAATTAAACCATAAACGATCACAAATAGACATACTAACACGTTCACGCACACACAATCTTTCACACACACACTCTCTCTCACTGCACACGATCACACCACACCTCCACCTGTTTTAAAGAAACATAAATCAACAAAAGAACAGACAATTAAAAAACGCGATCAAGCAAACCAGGAACCAATAAAAAACCTAACTCGACGACGGCCTCCACCAGATGCACACACCGTGGCTGCGGCGAAGCACAACACTTCAGGCCCCAGCGTCCACCACGCTCCCGCCTTCGCCCGTGCTCTTCAGTGCCTCGCCGCAGCCTGCCGTCTTCTTCATCACCGGCTGCCGCGATAGGGCACAACACCACGACCCCAGCACCCACTATGCTCCCGTGCTCCAGTGCTCTTCAGCACCCTGCCGCAAACAGCCGGGACGTCGCCGTTCACACAGGCCACGCCGTCGCCGTCGTTCGTCATTTTTTCCTCCGGCTTCAGCAGCCCCTCTCTGTCACCTGCCGTCCAGCACCAGCATCCTCCACCAGCGATCGTCGCCTCCACCGACAATCCTGTAGTTGCCCGGCGACGTGCCTTACACCAGTGCAGGCGAGACGACCAGCATCCCTCGGCCACAGCTCCTCAGCTGCCTCCCACCGGCATCATGCTGCACTGCCGTCCCCCTGCACACCAACCTGACACGCCGCCGAGCACCTCCACCGCTGTTCTCCGCTGGTAGGCCGCTACTGATGCTGGAAGGCACCATCTCCGCTGCTGAAGCCGGGTCGCAGACAAAAATAATTCCAAAACAAAAAGGCCGAAATAGCTTGTAACTTGTGCTCCATGTCTTCACCCAATAACAAACGGAAGATTGCACGATGTATTAAAGATGAAGATGAAACAAGGCCGTAGAGATGAGAATGACGAGCAAAAACGCAACCAAGAAGAATACACAGAACGCCACGAGAACAACTCAACCGCGCACTAACACAATTCCTGTACCACCACAGCTCACAACACACACAACCACTCCTCACAACACACACAACCACTCCCGGGTTTCGGCACCAGTGAGTGTGAGCGTGTGCGTATGTATGTATGTATGTGTGTGTGTGTGTGCTTGTGTGTAGTTCTGTATTGGCGTGTGCGTGCATTTGTGTGTGAGTGTGAGCGTGTGCGTATGTATGTATGTATGTATGTGTGTGTGCTTGTGCGTATGTTCTAGTGTAGTGAGTGTCAAGGGCATAAGCGGAGCTAGTGTAGTGATGATTGAAAGCTGTAGTGTAAGCTGATGCGCGTGTGTGCGCATACAGTGGTGCGTTGTTGCGCTTATGAGCTTTACAGTTGGGAGTTCAGCTATGAAGTTGTTGGTAAGAAGCGCAGTGCCATACGAGGAGTGGTTGTGTGTGTTGTGAGCTGTGGTGGTACAGGAATTGTGTTAGTGCGCGGTTGAGTTGTTCTCGTGGCGTTCTGTGTATTCTTCTTGGTTGCGTTTTTGCTCGTCATTCTCATCTCTACGGCCTTGTTTCATCTTCATCTTTAATACATCGTGCAATCTTCCGTTTGTTATTGGGTGAAGACATGGAGCACAAGTTACAGAACATCAAACTCCGCCAGTAGAACGCAGCACGCACGCAAAGTGACAAGCTTGTTCTTCAGGCTTCTTACATTTTGATAGAAGACACGGGCCTTGTCGTGCGTCATGTCCGAGAAGCAAATCTTATCCAAGCTTAGAGCCAAGTCGGTGATCAAAAACGAAAAAATACACTTCCACAGGAGCAGCAGCCGTACACGTCCGTACACCATGACCGCCAACGCACAACTGAATGTGAATTACACATGTGAATTATTATGCCAGTTTTAAGTGCCTAAACATCCAGTCATTAATAAATAATTTTAATATATAATATACTAGCATTAATACCCGCCCGTTGTGCGGAAGAATGTTTGAGTTGGTCAGCACAACTCTGCCTATTGTACTGTCAAACTTCACCCCTGGGTGTCCGTCAACATTTACTCCTATCTTTCGCCTTCGCCACTTGTTATTACTTCACGTGAAATAAGAAGGAACTTGATGGTACAGGAGTGTCTTGGCAAAGTCATCATTCTGACACAGCTCGAAAAACCCAGTCAACGTCGTGTCTTTAGGATTTGAAGCTGTTTGTTCAGCAGTCTCATTGGTGAAGCTCACTCTCTGGCCGTTCTCAAGGTGAACAGCCAGCTGCTGTATTGCAGGAAAGCGTTCGTGTATGGGAAAGCCAAATATCCGCCACAAGGCCTCATTGGTACTCAAGTATCGACCAAGCTGATACTGAGTTACTTCATCGTGCGTCGTTTCATCTCCAAGGGCAAACATAGCCGCATCCGAACCCTTGTTTATGTACTTGCAAACGTATTTTATTGATTTTACAGAGTTACAACATTAAAAATTGATATGCGGCGGCGGTCCTCTCTCTGTTGTCAGATCGCTTCTGCTGAGACTGAGCCTCAGTCTCAGCAGCTCGGGTGGCGGCGGTCCTCTCTCTGTTGTCAGATCGCCTCTGGTGAGACTGAGACTGAGTCTCAGCAGCTCGGATGGCTGCCATTCTAGCAGCGTTCCAGCGCCGCCTCATTTGAGTTCGGGGAATTCGGTCCAATATGATCCTTGCGTCCCCTCGCCTTTGAACATTCTCGTTATTATGGAAATTCTGATAGAATGGGAGACTGGGTTGTTGGCCGATTTTCCCCATTAGGTCTTCTCCATTCGGTGGTATTCACTGGTGTGGATTTCCTCCAGGGGGTTTTGTAAGCCCGAATTTCGGCCGGTGTACGAACCACATCGGCCCATGTTGTGGGGTGTTGATGGACCAGGTCGTCGGGCGCTGTCGGGGTTTTCACTTGGATTTGTACGGACACGGGTCCGACGTCGGTGGGTATAAGCAAATTTTTTTTCGAGGCATTTCCGAGAATATCGTCTCATGAAATGGCAAAGCGATTTCAAAGAGTGATTTTTTAAACGAAAATGTTCGTTAATAGAATTCACAAAACATTTTTATGCAAGATTCCATGAGATAACTTGTAAGGCACTTACAGTTTAGTTTTTTTGTGGCATTCTATGCATTTTTATCAATTCAATTATTACAAACCCGCCCCTAAAACCCGCCCGTCGTGCGGAACAATTCATAAAATGAAGTTTATATTCAATGAACAGAGTAAACTCTGCCTATTGTAGTGTGGCGTCGTGAAGCCACATTGAAAACGAGGAAGACACGGCGAGAAAAGTCTATTGCAGGCGAGATCACAATACAAGATAATACCAGCGAATGCCAGCGAATCCGAGCGAATGGCCCTTTGACCGGCAGTGTGCCGTGTTATATAAGCTCGGTCATGTGACCTTTCACACGGTCACATGACCATTCACACGGTCACATTCCTACACACACGCCTAACCGCGTTCACCAATACAGAAGGATACACACAGACATACACTTGACATGCATACACGCCTAAACACGCATACAAACGAGCGAAACGCACACACAAAGGATACACTTGGATACACACAGACATACACTTGACATGCATACACGCCAGACACGCATACAAACGAGCGAAACGCACACACAAAGGATACACTTGGATACACACAGACATACAACCGCCCAACCACGCAACTTGCACGCCTCCACAGTACTCCGCCGCCTGAGAACGGAGTTCATAACACGTCAAGGTCGGTCATACATATCACAAATCATACATACACATGTGCGCACACTCATACGTAGTCACACACACACCCACAATATAGACACAATATACTCACACATTCGAACATCCAAATGTGCAAATGACAGTTACCACGACGGGTAGAAGTGATATATGTCAAGATAGGCACACACAATATATATATATATATATATATATATTTATATAGCGGCAAAATGACCCGTTATATAGCAGGAAAATGACCCGTTTCATGGACAAGTCCTGAATAAAAAACACACGATAAATCAGTAGTACAAAATCATCAAAAATAGTGAAAATCCGGTGTTGTCTTGAATCTAACCGTACGACCGCATCTGGTAGTGATTGTCTTTGGTAGCGATGCACGAGGAGCAGGTACAGGAACAGGCCGTGTCGTAGTGGTGCTGGCGGGCGTAACACGTGCACGTGGAACCGGACGAGGCTGCGACGAAGGGGCCTTGACTGGTGACGCAGCGGTGACGATGGCTGGCTTCAGACGATCTATCGAGACGGACTCTGACCCGCCAGTTGGCAGAGCGATGGTGAAAACCTTCTGCGTTCTGGATACGACGCGAAAAGGGCCCCGATAAGGTGCCTCGAGTGGACGGCGGACACGATCGACACGCAACCACACATGCTCACATGTCATCAGCTGCGCTGGCACGTAGGATGTCGGAGTGCTGTGTGACGTGCCGGCTGACAAGCTGTGAAAGTCGATCTCCTGTTCGCCCACGAAGTCGTGCTGTGCTTTAATGGACACGTTTTCACCTGTTGGCACCCGAGGACACAGCAGATATCCGCCTGTAACGGCCGTGAATGGCGAAAAACCGGACTCCGCGGGCAGCAATCGGATCCCCAACATGACGACCGGAAGAACCGAAAGCCAGCATTCTTTACGGGCTATGATAGCTGTTTTAATTACGCGATGAAGACGCTCTACCATGCCGTTAGATTGGGGGTGATAGGCGGTCGTCCGAACACGATGAAAACCTACCAGTCTGGATAATTCCTCGAACAGTTCAGATTCAAACTGGGTTCCGCGATCCGTTACCACATGGAGTGGGACACCGAAACGCGAAATCCAGCCAGTGAAGAAGGCGTTGGCAACAGATGCTGCAGTGATGTCAGTGAGTGGCATCGCCTCGGGCCAGCGGCTTGCACGATCGACGCATGTCAGTATGTATCTGAACGGCGTGGAAAATGAGTGACCAGCTGTAACCGCCGGCGGCAGAGGCCCGACGAGATCTAAGTGAACCACCTCGAATCGTGCGCTAGGAAGATCAAACTGCGAAAGTGGCGACTTTGTGTGGCGCGTGATCTTTGATTGTTGGCAGGCAGTACAACTACGTACCCAATCTTTAATATCTTTGTCCATGTGAGGCCATACATACCTGGATTTTATCACGCGTGTGCTGGCGCGAACTCCAGGATGTGCAATATTGTGCAGCTGCTGGAACACGTGAAACCGGCATCTCTGCGGTAGAAACGGCCTAGGATGAGGCGTTGTTGTATCACACAGTAGTACGGTATCATCGGACAAGTTGAACTTCTTCAGGCTGTCGGCATGATTATTAACATCGGGATCATCCAGCTGAGCACGCGCAATGGCGGGCAGATCAAATGTTTCCAATTGGATGACGTTCACATCTCTCGAAAGGCAATCTGCGACCACGTTCTCGGCGCCGCGAGCATGCTGAACGTCGGCCACATATTCGGTAATATATGACCAATGCCGCTGCTGTCTGTCTGACTTAGCAATGCGAGGACTGCGAAAAGCCGAGACGAGCGGTTTGTGATCGGTTAGCAGCGTTACCGCTCGCCCCTCCAGGAAATAACGGAAATGTCCCACGGCGTAATAAGCGGCCAACAACTCGCGGTCCTACACAGAGTATTTCCGCTGCGCGGCAGAAAGCTTCTTCGAAAAAACGAGATGGGCCTAGGCACCCCATCCACCATCTGGTGAAGTGCAGCGCCGGCAGCCGTCGATGAGCAGTCGGTGACTAGCTGAAGCTGATCACAGTTAGCTTTGGGAAGAGGTAGCGTGCATGCGTCACTCAGGGCTCGCTTGATGCCTTCAAACGCAGCTATCTCGTCTGCAGTGAACGAAAGGTTTTTTGAATTTGGCTCTATTCTACTGCGTTCCGACAAAGGGTGAACAAGGGTCGCGAAACCAGGAATCATACGGCGGTAAAAACCTACCATGCCCAGAAATCTACGCAGTGAAGCAGAATCAGAAGGTAAAGCAAAATCATTAATGACACTCACTTTGGAATCCGGCGGGCAAACACCGTCGGCAGTGATCTTGTGACCAAGGAAATCAATCTCTGACCTGTAAAAACAACACTTGTCCAGAGATAATCGGAGACCATGCTTTTCAAAAACGTCAAATACTGCTGCCAGGTCGCGTGTGTGCTGCTGCTCGTCAACCGAGAACACGAGAACATCGTCTAGATAAACGAATGTGCACGACAGGTGGGCAAGTATCGTACTCATCATGCGCTGAAAGGTGGCTCCGGCGTTTTTGAGACCCAACGGCATAAACAAATATTCAAATGAACCGAAAGGAGTCACTACAGCGGTTTTCGGTATATCGGCTTCACTCATCGGAACCTGATGATATGCCTGTAGTAGGTCCAATTTGGAAAATACTGTCATGCCGTCTGAATGTGCTGACAGATCCTGGATATGTGGGATCGGAAATCTGTCATGCACAGTCTTGACATTGAGCGCCCGATAATCTCCCGTGATGCGCCACTCGCCGGGTGCTTTCTTAGCAACCATATGAAGCGGAGAAGCCCACGGCGAGTTGGAGCGACGGACGACACCGGACGCTAAGAGATCTTCGAAAGCAGATCGAGCGGCATTATCTTTATCGGGCGTCAGTCGGCGAGGCCGAGCAAAGACCGGTGCGGCACTGCCCCTGTCAATGCTGTGCTGAACAGGCATAGAAATCATATTGTTTGACCGTGGTGCAAGTAGCGATGGATGATCAGACATCAACGTGCGCACAGTATGAGGAAAATTACTCAAGTCGTTGACGACAAGGCCAACTGGTTGTGCACCACTTACCTTAGCCGGCGCTCGCAGCGAGGTTGTGGTGTCACGAATGCAGTTGTGATGACAATCGACTATGAGTTTAAAGTGGCGCAAAAAATCGTGGCCCAGCAATGGAGACACTGCGTCGGATACTACAAATGTCCATGTGAACTTCCGACGCAGCTTCTGCAGCACAATGTCGACACGAACCTCACCGTGTACTGTCATGGGCTGGCCATTGGCTGCGGATAACCGCACTGATGTTGGCAGGAGCGACAGTGTGCTTACCTCGGTCCGCGGAAGGACGGAGACACCTGCTCCGGTGTCAACAATGAAGGACAACCATTTGGTGCCGACACGAGCTGCTACTGTGAGGAGCGGCAGGCCACCTGATGCAGCTACCATGGCCTGCCGATCTAGTTTTCCGGGGTCGACGGACGGGAACGATCGGCAGGCACCGGCGAGGAGCCCCTGGATGATGGTTGCATCGCTAGATTTGCTGGTTTCCGTGGCCACTGACACCATGGCTTGCACGTGCGTGCAGCGGCGCCAAAAAATATATGACCACGACACACTTTCGGGCGTTGGTCGGAATGAAAAGGCTGCAGTCCTATGCCGTATCTGGCGTTTGATACTCTCTCCTGCTGTCGTCCGCGGCGATGAGTGGTCGCTGCTTGGGTAAACATACCGGGCGCGGCCAAGCACTGCGACGGCACCAGCGGCATCAACTCGTCTGCCAGCTTGCCGAGCTGTTCCAGCGGCGTCTGCTGTTGTGCAGCCAAGACCGGGCCGAGAGCTGGTGGTAACGCCTGAGTAAACTTGTGACGAACTAAATCTTCCGTCACTTCTACTTTGCGTGCACGCGCCATCAGCTCACTAAGATAAACAGATGGTCGACCAGACATGACAGTGCTAGAAATGAGCTCCTCAAATAGCTCCGTCTTGGATTTCTCGAGAGTCTGAAGAACCTCGGATTTGAGCTGTGAGTATGACTCTTGCTCCATTGTAGCAGGACTGACTTTGCACACCACGTTCGGGGGCAGAGCTGCGATGACGTGGTAGAATTTTGTGGACTCTACCGACACTCGCTGGAGGCGAAATTGTGCCTCCATGATTGCGAACCAGCCTTCCATGCAATTCTCCACGAAAGGCGGTGGCTTAATAGTCACGCCATGCACAGGAGAAGCGGAAACGTCGACCACTGGTGTACTTTCGGCCCCGTTTTTAGTGGGAAATGGGGCGGCGTTATCGCTCGCCATAATGAAAGTTAAATTTGTGAACAAATTAAACAGAAAAGAATGAAATGGTAAATTAAATGAAGAAAGAAATTTTATGGAAAAAGATGAAATGAAGAAATCAAAACTCACGGAAGATGTGAACCTCGTAGGCGTCGAAGAATGATCACGTCGGGGTCACCAGTATGTGGCGTCGTGAAGCCACATTGAAAACGAGGAAGACACGGCGAGAAAAGTCTATTGCAGGCGAGATCACAATACAAGATAATACCAGCGAATGCCAGCGAATCCGAGCGAATGGCCCTTTGACCGGCAGTGTGCCGTGTTATATAAGCTCGGTTATGTGACCTTTCACACGGTCACATGACCATTCACACGGTCACATTCCTACACACACGCCTAACCGCGTTCACCAATACAGAAGGATACACACAGACATACACTTGACATGCATACACGCCTAGACACGCATACAAACGAGCGAAACGCACACACAAAGGATACACTTGGATACACACAGACATACACTTGACATGCATACACGCCAGACACGCATACAAACGAGCGAAACGCACACACAAAGGATACACTTGGATACACACAGACATACAACCGCCCAACCACGCAACTTGCACGCCTCCACAGTAGTGTCAATCTTCACCCCTGGGCGTCCGTCAACATTTACTCCTCTCTTTCGCCGTTGCCACTTGTTATTACTCCACGTGAAATAAGAAGGAACTTGATGGTACAGGAGTGTCTTGGCAAAGTCATCATGCTGACACAGCTCGAAAAACCCAGTCAGAGTACTGTCTTTAGATTTGAAGCTCTTTGTTCAGCAGTCTCATTGGTGAAGCTCACTCTCTGGCCGTTCTCAAGGTGAACAGCTAGCTGCTGTATTGCAGGAAAGCGTTCGTGTATGAGAAAGCCGAATATCCACCACAAGGCCTCATTGGTACTCAAGTATCGACCAAGCTGATACTGAGTTACTTCATCGTGCGTCGTTTCATTTCCAAGGGCAAACATAGCCGCATCCGAACCTTTGTTTATGTACTTGCAAACGTATTTTATTGATTTTACAGAGTTACAATATTCAACATTGATATGCACGCCGAATATTTTCGACATTACTGGACAATATGGAACTATCCACCTATTATCAACATCATGTTCTCCCACCGTAGTTCGGTAGCCGCCATCTTGAATTGATCTTCTTCTGTAAGTGGGATAGCCATCTTCGCTTATCTGCGTGTTCAGTTGAAGCCGCTTTGGGTAATTTTTCGAGCATTTACCATTGATCATGCAAGGGGAATTGTAATTGAGAGCGTCACATGGTCCATGTACCATGCGCCTCCTTACGATATCAAAGAGTATAGGGTCACTCTGTTGATGAGGAAGCTCTGCTGAAATCACGGAGTCTATATCGTTAGGATTTATATGGGAAATTAGCCATAGTAATATATGAGCATTTGGGAGTCCTCTTTTTTGCCACTCTACTGTGTACATTGTAGTATATATATATATATACTGTATATATATATATAGATATATAATTATTTTTACATATTCCTCATCATGTTAATTGCATTGATGTTAATTGCTTGTTAATTTATAATTGTGAGAGTTCCTGAGTTGCCATGGCAACGCAACGTATGAATGTAACACGGCGGGATTTTTTGCAGGGAGTGAGGAGAATAGTGAGGGGAACGGAAGGAGTGTTTTACGTGTATTGGAGTTTGTTGAAAGTGTTGTTTCATTGTTAACTGTTTTATAATAAAAAACCACAAGCTATTTCGGCATGGCAAAAATTTCCCAAGATATGATAAAGCCATTCAATGGAGACGGAGATGTTGTCGCATGGATCAAAAAAGTGCGACTTGTTGCCAAGCTCCAGAAAGTGGATGATGTGGCGAGTTTGCTCCCACTGTACTTGGAAGGCTCTGCGCTTGCAACATATTTAGAAATGGAAGAGAATGATCAGGAAGATGCTGACAGAATCGAAGAAAAACTAAAGGAAGTATTTTCAGACAGTGCCTTCATTGCGTATCATAAATTGACCAGAATGAGATGGACAGGTGAGCCCATTGATGTGTTTTCAAATGAAATAAGGCGGTTGGCTGGACTGTCAGGATTTGTTGGAGAAGGTCTTGATAATATTGTAAAGTTATCATTCGTGAACGGATTTCCTGATGACATCAGCAAGCAGTTGCAGCAGATCAACAATGTGGGGCGTGTTCCATTGGGCGAAGTGCTTAGCAGGGCCAGAGTACTTGCTGTGAGAGGAGAGAGCTCCGTGAACGCAGTGGCGGCGAACAACAAGCTGACTGACAGAAGAAAAACTGCAGTGCGCCGGAACTCATTCGAAGACAAATGCGTCGTACGCGGAGAGCCTCATATAGCGCGAAGTGGCAGCCATAGAAAATCAGTGACGTGTTTTAGATGTGGCAAGGAAGGCCACATTGTAGTTCAGTGCACCGCTGATCCGGGAAACGAGCAAAGGGGAACTGGTGCGCCAGCAGTCACCCCTTTGACTCACTGATGGCGCAGCCTGGCAGACTGCCTCTGGTCAATGTTTTATTTGCAGGCAGAAATGTTCGGGCATTAGTGGATACCGGCTGTTCAACAGTTGTCGTGACGACGAAGATTGTTAAGAATTATGAGGCAGGTGGTTTCATAAGTGCGTTTGACGGGAGGCAGGTGCAATGCCGAGGGAAGACCTGGGTCAACTTGACAGTGGAAGGCAGAAGCGTGAGAGTGCGTGCGATGGTAGTTGATAAGATAGTGAACGACATAGATTGTGTATTAGGGATGGATGTGATTGATTGTCTTGGTGGTGTATTTGTGACAAATAATGGTGTCAAATTTGGGGATTGCAGTTGTGTTGCTGTGGGTGCTGAGACACCAGTACCAGGCAATATAACATACCATATTAAGAAAAATGAGAGTAAACAATTGAGTATCAACGATAAAGATTTTTTCGCGTCGTTCGATGGAGAAAAATGGGAGGTAGAATGGTTTGTGAAGGAAGACTCCCCAGTGTTAAATAACTCTATCGGCTGCTACAATCAAACAATAAAGTCAGAAACACGTCACGAGTTTGACACCGAAGTGAAACGTTGGATAGCAGAAGGGATTCTGGTGCCGTGGACAGGCAACACAAAGTCGGGTGTATTACCGTTGCTTGCAGTGGTGCAATCGACGAAGAGAAAAGTTCGCCCAGTACTCGATTTTCGAGAATTAAATGAATATGTGAGTAGTCATACGGGTGATGAATTCATCGATATATGTAATGAAAAATTGAGGAAATGGAGGTGCATCAATGGTCCTGTGTCTGTGGTAGATTTGAAGACGGCATATCTGCAAATTCACGTGTCAAAGAAATTATGGAAATATCAGTTGGTCAAATACCGCGGCAAAGTCTACACTCTGACGAGAATGGGTTTTGGGTTATGTTCAGCCCCTAGAGTAATGACAAAAATTGTGCGAACGGTGCTGCAGCAGTCAGATGTCATTGAGCGTGCTACCGACTCATACATCGACGATATTATCGTGAATGAGGCCATAATTTCAGCGAAGGCAGTGGTGCAACATCTACAGAAATATTGATTGGTGGCAAAACAGCCAGTGCCTATTGAGGAAGGTGCTGTGCTGGGCTTGAAAGTGTTCAGGAACAGAAATGGTGCACTTGTGTACAAAAGACGAAATGAAGTTCCACAGTCGGTTGATAAATTAACAAAAAGGGAATTGTTCTCGTTGTGCGGAAAATTGGTAGGCCATTACTAGAGATGCGACCTCAAAAAAAACCGACGGTTTTTTTTTTAAAAAAAACTGTTTTTTTTGCCAAAAAAAACCGCGACCAAAAAAAACACGTTCTTTTTGTTTTTTTTTGAAGAGTCATGCAAAGAATTCAAATTATGGAAATGATATATTTGAGATGTTAAATGAATTATTTTTATCAACACATGGGTTATTCATGCTATTAGTGTCCCTATCAAATTGAATTATCATTAAATATGCACAATATAATTGTAATAATGTGTCTGAAAGGCCTAATATCATTGTTTGCACGGTACTGTACGGCACTTCTATGTACAGTACAGTTTTGCATTCAATTATTGAGTTAATCATTGTGTAAGAAAGCAGGGTTTGAGAACCGTTTTTATGCTAAAATCTGAAATTGTTTTTAAAAAAACAACAGGTGGCATAATTTTATTTTATTTTTTACACATTAACTTTTTACTGCCAGAAATTAACTACGTTGGTTATAATAAGTTTCATCATTTCATTCAGCAGATCAATTATTTGCAAATATAAGAGTACAAACACTGCCAATATTTACATAAATACTACGAATATGCACACAAACTTAGTGTCCCTAATGAGACTACGAATAAAAGCGGGTCGCAGTGGCAACGGACCAGAAAAACGGACCAGAAAAACGGACCAGAAAAACGGACAATATTTTCGTGTAGGAAAAAAAACAACTGAGGAAATATATTTGATGTACAAAATAGTATTTGAACACAAATAACTACATCAAGGAAACCATCATCCATAAAACCAGTTCTAAAAACAGGTTACTAATCAAAAAAACAGTTAGTTTGGTTAAACTTTCCTTGATCTGCCGCCAATTTTTTTCGCAATCTCTACATGTACGAAAACAGTTTTTCCAAAAAATATATTTTGAAAAAAAACATGGTTTAAAAGAACAGTTTAAATTAAGTGGTTTAACCAGCCGCTTATACGTACCAGCAGGCTACTTGCTATACAAAAGTTATTTGAACGTACATTAATCAAATCTATCTTACATAGATACTGTTTTAGAAAACATTGTTTCATTAGAAAAGCGTTAGTTTAAATGAACGTTTGTAAAAAAAAACACTTGCCCAACCAATTAGCTTGTCTTGTTCTGCTGCCAACATTTTCTGGACCTGTACATTAATAAAACGGATTTAAAACCAGTTTGAAAAACATCATTGCATTTTTTCATAAAAAACATGGTTTCTTTTAAAAAAAACATGATTATTCAATGAATTTGTTTTGTTATGCTGACAAATTATTTCAAATATCCACGTAATTATAACCATCTTTAAAAACATAGGTTTTCTCAATGAAAAAAACCTAAACCACCGGACCCGGATGCACTTTCAAACAGTCTCCTGAGGTATTTATTGATAAATATTCTTGTTTTTTATACTATTATCAATTTTTCTTTGAAATAAGACACGTAAAGATGTACAAAACATCAATTGAACTCATTTCTATGTACTAAAATCTAACATCCGATGACAATTGGGGCTAATTCTGAAAAAACCAAAAAAACACAAAAAAACCTAAAAAAACATGTTTTTTTGGCACAAAAAAACGCAACAAAAAATAACGTTTTTTTTTGCATCACTAGCCATTACCCGGTGGCGAGGTGGTTGAGGCTGGCCTGCAGTTTCATTAAACGCAGAGCCCATGGCGGACATTGGGACAGACTGGTCGGTGACAATGTTGTGAAAATGATTCGAGAAGTGTTAGATAGAGTAAGGCGTTGTGACCCTGTAGGGGGTGTGTGGAATGTGCCAAAAACAAAGAACGGGGTGGTGTGGTGTGGCGCTAGCAACTTGGCCGTTGGCGTGGCGCTGGAGATTGGTGGTCATATTGTTTAGGATGCAGCGTGGCAGCGGAAGGAGTCCGATGTTCACCACATCAATGTGGCTGAACTGGAAGGGGTATTGAAAGGATTGAATTTGGCTGTCAAGTGGAATTTGACCGATGTGGAAGTACGCACTGATTCAGCAACGGTATTGGGCTGGGTCAACGCAGCCTTAAATAAGGAGAGAAGAATCATGACAAAAGGTGCAGCTGAGTTTCTGATAAAGCGACGGTTGGGTATACTGTGTGACTTGGTGGAGGAGCTCGAGCTGAAATTAAAGATTGTGCGAGTTCCCACCACGGTAAATAAAGCAGACGAGCTGACCTGCGTCAAGAAAGAATGGCTGGCAATGCCCGTAGAAAGTGAAGAAGAGAATCATTGCACCGCGTCGAGTTCTAGTGTATGTGCTATGACATCGGAAAGACTCGCTGAACTCCATGAATTACATCATATGGGTGTGGATAGAACACTTTATTTAGCGCGACAAGAGGATCCAAGAGTGACACGAGACCAAACACAACGTGTTGTTCAATGCTGTGTTAGATGCCAATCAATCGATCCATCACCAGTCCAACACACGTCCGGAAACCTGAATGTATGCAAGCCATGGTCAAGATTGGCCATTGACGTGACTCATTACCGCCAGCAAACATATATGTCAATTGTGGACTGCGGTCCAGGTCGGTTCGCCATCTGGCGAGAGTTGCGTGCTGAGAAGGCAGAGCTGGTGTGTGCCATTCTCGATGAGATATTCAGGGAAATAGGTCCAGTTCTCGAGCTGCTCATGGACAATGGTATGGTGTTTAGATCAGAGCAAATGAGAAGAATGATGGAAAGGTGGAAGATACAACCCTATTTCAGAGCTGCATATCGCCCAAGTGGTAACGGCATTGTAGAGCGTCACCATCGTACCATCAAAGCTTTGGCAGAGAGAGCTCAAGTGACACCGTTGTCGGCAGTGTTTTGGTACAATATGACGCCACGCGAGGGCTTGACTCACAATTCGGTACCACATAAACACGTCCATGCATACGAGTGGAGAAATCCATCGTTAGAAATGCCGCCGAGACGCGAGTCCACTCAGTCTTCCATCAGCGTAGGGGACGAAGTTTGGGTGAAGCCCCCGTTCCTAAATGTACAACGCCGTGGACGCGCGGTAGAGTAACAGACATCAATTCGCCAAACAACATTTCTGTAGACGGGATGCCGCGACATATATTGGATGTGCGGCCGGCAAGAGACGCTCATGACGAACGCCACGTTCCTACAGATGCAGAGCACGACGATGTGGAATTGCCTCGGCGCTCAACAAGACAACGGAAGACCCCGGCGTGGCTAGATGATTATGTTACTGATTGATCTTTAGATCAAGGGGGCATGTAGTATATATATATATATATATATATATATATAATTATTTTTACATATTGCTCATCATGTCAATTGCATTGATGTTAATTGCTTGTTAATTTATAATTGTGAGAGTTCCTGAGTTGCCATGGCAACGCAACGGAAAAATGTAACACCGCGGGATTTTTTCAGGGAGTGAGGAGAATAGTGAGGGGAACGGAAGGAGTGTTTTACGTGTATTGGAGTTTGTTGAATGTGTTGTTTCATTGTTAACTGTTTTATAATAAAAAACCACATACATAAAGCTTCTTACCGGTCCAAATATCTGAGATTTTTTATTAAAGATTAAGTTTCATCAAAATGTGAAGTTTCAATCTAAATACTTGTAAGTAGGTTAGGTTAGGTTAGGTTAGGTTAGGTTCAGGTTAGGTTAGGTTCGCCTCCGTCATGGTGAACAATCACAGACAATGGATGATGACGATGATGATATATTTGATGCAGTACTGAACTATATATGCATTGAATACCCGCACGCACAATCACACAACGCCCATTCACACAACGCCCAATCCACACAGCCAACACGATAACACCACTTATTCACTTGATCGCAGCTGACACACACTGCCTATCGCTCACACTGCTTGATACATACACGCTTCAACGACACACGCGCACGCACACAAACACTTCAAAGACACACGCGCACGCACACAAACACGACCATTCACACTAACACAACGCACAACTACAACTGTAGAACACACAGACCGGAATCCATATATACATACGCATATACTCACTCACGCTCTAACGCCATAAACTACGCACACATATGCACCCACACCTCCCCCTGAATCTTAAGATTCACACAAACGACATACTCTCCTCTGCCTAATCCTTTCGCTTCGTCGCGGCTCAACGTGCGATTCATAGTCTGTTGGGTCCGGACTCCTGCGAAATTGAAGGTGCATTGGTGATTCGTCCGAACATTCATCGTGATGGTGTTGACATTCACGTTTTAACCTCCGACGAACATCTTTTAGATGATACGGCATGCCATCTACTTCAACCGCATGCTCAGATATATCCGCTGTGACAAAACCTTTTGCCGATACCTGGTCGCATCTCGTGCCCGGTTTTCTGACCCACACTCTCTCTCCTGGCTTGTACCCACTAGTTCCTCGTCGTCCTGTCGTTTCTTCCCTACGATCGATGTCCTTCACTCTTGGAGTGTAACGATAAATACGAGCCATGGGAGTGGTTGACTCACGGTCATCATCGGTAGGAGACAAGTTGTAGCGGAACACCGCTTCCTCCACACTGCACTGACTCCGTGTCGCTATTACCTTCACCGTGCGATGACATCGCTCCACTATGCCATTTCCGTGAGGCTCGTAGACACATCGGTACTTGGGAACCGCACCCCAATCAGCTAGAAACACCTTGAACTCGCGAACTCGCGTTCCAAGAAAACTGTTCTGAGCAGTTCGATGATGTTCCTGCTGTCCTCTTTCTTCAGCATTTTCCACAGCGCGAAACGGGACGGTCCACAGTCTATTACAGATAAATATATATTGCCTCTAACATGTGTGACATCCATCGCAAGCCTCTCCCAGTTATTTTTCACCGACAAATTTCCATGGCTCCATTTAAGTGGGGCTGGGTCGATAGAACGACACATCTCGCAAGATTGAACGACAGCTTGAGCTTCCTTTCTGGTTGCCGCTCGATTGGATCTGCGGGCGAAGTACAATGTTCTCCTGATGCCGGGATGACCTGCTGATTCGTGGATCTTTTTCATTTCCTCCGTGCCCATTTGACCAGATTGACCTGCACAGCAAACTGTTTGGAGTCTGTTCTGCTTCTGGCACATCGCCAGCCACTTTTCCGGTACGCGGGTTATCGCATCAGAGTGATTTTCAGCAGAACCAACCAATATCACTTCCATACTCAAACCAAGCTCTTCTTGAATCGCCTTCAGAGTACCAAGTCTTCACCGAATCAGCAGCTCTCCGCTAGCACGGGTTTTAACACGAGCTTTCCCCGTGAGAGCATCACGGACCCAGTGGCAAGCTGTTTGGAAATCTGTGAATATTCGAATCTCTGTCATGCCCCAAGCTGCTGCCAGATTGATGCCCTTCAGAATGGCGTCTAGTTCGGCTAAATTTATATGGTGGTCGTCCTTGCGCAGCCAGCTAGCGTCCTCAATCACCATTCCATCAATCTCCAGAACCACGCCTATTGCCAACTGACTAGCATCTACCCAAACGTCAACTTTTCTTCCTTCAACTCTCCACACACCATGCGCAGCGTCCTATTTCTCAATTTTCTCTTTAAAAAGGCGAAACACGTTCAACGTACGGTTGTCGACTTCTTCATCCCAGGATTTAGTCGATTCGCTTGCCACTCTCTTGACAAATGAGGAAGCGACTCTCATCCAGCCACAGACAGGAAGGTGCCCAATTGCTTGTCCGCAGAATCAAAATATCTTCCGTTTCGTGATTGGCTCCTCAATGACATCCACATCATTATCCCTCCTCCAGACCAGTTGTCCTTGATCATGAAGTAATCGTAAACCTAGTACCCTCAATGATGGATCAGGTCGACTCACGGGCTTGCTTGGCAGACCATATCTCAGCAGGTGGCTGCTGACTTTTTCTGCACTCAGAATAGATTCATCTACGAGAATGTCGTCAATGTACGACGAGGTGGCCGTTTGGACACCCTGATCTTGCATGAATGCAAATTCCACAATCGACTTCATAATTATGGGAGCTGCACTGAGACCAAATCCAAGTCTTGTTAAGCAGTATCTAGTGCCTCCGACAATAACGGTTTGATATTTCCACAACGACGGGTCCACTTCTATTTGCAAATACGCTCTCTTGAGATCCAAAAGAGCCACATTATCTCCTCGTCTTCTCCAATCGCGAAGTTTCTGATGACAAACGTCCACCTCTGCTGAGTGCACCTCAATGTATCTTTTCAGCTGGCGAAAATTCATAACTGGGCGCACTTTCGATTTGTTTTTTTGCGTTACCGCCATGAGCGGAATCAAACCCTTTGCTGGTCCATGAACACCCTCATCGAATTTAACCAACCAACCCTCAGCAATCCACGCTTTCAATTCTGCGTCAAACTCTTCTCGGGAACTCGAGGCAATCGCATACTCTGAAATGAGATTAGGGAGCACTTCAGGGTTCGCTATCCACTTCCAGCTAACACGCCAAGCTTTTTTGGTCCCACTAAAATGCGCCACAAAATCTTTGCCCTGAATTTCAGCAGTAACATCTGACACGGCCGCTACTTCAGTTCTTGTCCCACGATCCGGTGGTACACGACCTGCGCCGTCCTTGTCAATGCTGGTAACACAGAGTGTCTTGTCAATACAAAAACCTCCCATGGCAGCCACACTATCAAGTCCTAGGACAAAATCGGCTCCAACAGGACGATGATTCACTACAATAGCGTCAACGTAAAAGCCGGGACCATCTTCCACATATACATGCACATTGCTGATACCGGCACACAACATCTTGTCCCCGCTGATGGTCACGAGCGAAACATCACACCGTCTCACTCGACCCCGACAGAGCCGCTCATTCACAATACTCCTTGTGCATCCAGTATCAAGGAGAGCATGACACCTGACACCATTCACGGTTGTCTTCAGCATCACTGGCGCCAAACTCGAACACGCGGAGAAGAGACTGGCGCTGATGACTCTTGTTCGTTTCCCGGACAATGTGACTGGTAGTGCCCACGAGCTCCACATCTGAAGCAGACAGGTCCGACAATTTCTCTTCCTGAGTTTCGTTGATCATAGCGAAGGGAGCAGTCCCGCGCAACATGACCGAGTCTGCTGCATACAAAACATCTGATTTGTGAACGACTTTGTGGTCGACGCAACGGCTCTGACGCTAACAACCCTATTGTAGCGCACCCATTTTCCGCTAAAACAACACGCGCTCTGTTGACGACGTCTTCGATGGGCATATCGTCCAGCTTGGCATTTGCCCGCAGGGTGTGCCGAATCGGTTGTGGTAATGTTGCCACAAAGGCGCATTTAATGGACACTGGATCTGTGATATTACACCTGGCACTAAACTTTCGCAGATCTGACACCAACACATCAACACACTCATTGGGAGCAAGCAGCCGATTGATGAATTGATCATAAGCCGCAAAAGTGTCCATACCAAAAGCTCTTTGCAGGGCTTGCTCAATCTTACTCATATCCAGCTGGTCTTCATCTGATAGCCCGTCAATTACGCTATAAGCATTCCCTGTGACCCTCATACCTGCAACTTGAGCCACATCTCTCATACTGCGCGACCGGCACAACTTCTTCACTCTGCTGATCCATTTTGAGGGACCCTGGCTTCCGTCGTATTCAGGAATGAGCCTCATGTCCATTGTTGACTCAGCGATAGCCGAAATAGCTTGTAAGTTCTGCTTCGCCTCCGTCATGGTGAACAATCACAGACAATGGATGATGACGATGATGATATATTTGATGCAGTACTAAACTATATATACATTGAATACCCGCACGCACAATCACACAACGCCCATTCACACAACGCCCAATCCACACAGCCAACACGATAACACCACACCACCTGATCACAGCTGACACACACTGCCTATCGCTCACACTGCTTGATACATACACGCTTCAACGACACACGCGCACGCACACAAACACTTCAACGACACACGCGCACGCACACAAACACGACAATTCACACTAACACAACGCACAACTCCAACTGTAGAACACACAGACCGGAATCCATATATACATATGCATATACTCACTCACGCTCAAACGCCATAAACTACGCACACATATGCACCCACACTTGTTTTCCCAGATTCTGCTTCTGATCAGTTACCTTCCATATTTATGAATTTCTTCCAGTCTAAAATCGATAAGATTCGCTGCTTGTTCCCTGCTGCTCTACCATTATACTCTCCGCCCTTAACCTCCTCTGTTTTTCACTCTTTTACTTTAGTTACCCTTTCTGATTGTAGAACTATTTTAAGGCATGTTAAAATCCATTCTTCATCTCTCGACCCATTGATCTTTCCAGGATTCCTCACTCCATTGAATTGCTCCTTCCTTTCTTAGCTAATTTCATCAATGCTTCTTTCACTCTTGGGGAATTTCTTGCATCTGAAACTGCCAGTATTCTCCCTATACTTAGGAAATTTGGTCTGGATGCTAACACGCTTTCTAACTATCGACAAATCTCTATAATTCCTTGGCTGTCTAAGGTTCCTGAAATGGCTGCCTACATACAGATATCTGAATATCTTGAACACAACAATTTGCTTCTTCTTGAGCAGTCTGGCTTCCGGCACTTTCACTGTACTGAAACTTCTCTAATTTTTCTCTATGATTCTATTCTCAAATCTACTCTCTCTGGCAATGATGTTCTACTTATACAAATAGACTTCTCTGCTGCATTTGACACTGTTAATCATCTGCTTCTTATTGATACTCTGTTAGATTTAGGCATTAGCGGCACAGCTCTCTTTTTCTTTCGCTCTTATCTTTCTGATAGACTTCAGTTTGTTTCTACCTCTGCTGATTCTTGTAGTGATGCTTGCCAACTAACTTGTGGTGTACCTCAAGGCTCTGTCTTAGGTCCTCTCCTCTTCAATATGTATCTTACCTCTGTAGGGAAAGTTCTTCGTCGTCACGATGTGTCCTTCCAAATATTCGCTGATGACATTCAAATCCTTCTCTCGTCTGAGTCTATTTCTCACTCTTCAGTCAGTACCATCCTATCTGATATAGATAGATGGGCGTTCACTCGTCATCTCAAACTTAATCCTGATAAGTCTAAGTATATTATCTTTCCATCTTCTAATAGTACTACTTCTCTTAGTATACCTCTATCCTGCTCTGTACGTAGTCTTGGTATCATACTCGATAGCTCTCTTTCTTTGGATCCACACATCTCTGACATTATCAGGTGCTGTAACTTTCAACTAAGGCGTATCTATTCCATTCGTAGATATATAACTATCTCTGCTGCTTTCAAGTTAGCTACTTCATTCATCTTTAGTAAAATCCAGTACTGCTGTTCTCTTCTACTATCTCTCAGCCACCGCCAGCTTAGGAAACTTCAATCTATTATTAATAAAGCATGTCGTATGATATTTAATCTTCCTTCGGGTTCTCATGTATCTTCTTCTTCACAAAAACTTAGGTTACTTCCCATTAAGGCTCTTGTTGAGTATCGTTCACAGCTGACACACACTGCCTATCGCTCACACTGCTTGATACATACACGCTTCAACGACACACGCGCACGCACACAAACACTTCAACGACACACGCGCACGCACACAAACACGACCATTCACACTAACACAACGCACAACTACAACTGTAGAACACACAGACCGGAATCCATATATACATGCGCATATACTCACTCACGCTCAAACGCCATAAACTACGCACACATATGCACCCACAATACTCTAGCTATCAAGTCTTGTCTATTGGAATTTCTTTGGCCAGTTAGAAGCTCGTTTTCAATCTCCGTCCATTTTTTATTTGATGTGAAAGTAATGAAGAGGTCAGGTTCACCGAAATTCGGAACATACGTCATTGCATCCTGAGTCCTTTCATGCATGTACCGAGGACCGCCTGTAAATGTTGCTGGAAATATACAGAGTTGACCAATATCACCAGCCTGTCCGTCGTTATTAATGTGGTCTCTCAGGTGTATCTATGAGGTAACTCTGAGCTCTTTTTGGTGAGTTTTTATGTACAGTAGTCTTTCTGCCTCTATCTTTGCGTACATATCAACGGCGTACTGATGAAAGAGGTTTTGGCCCCTGTGTACAGCGTTAAAAGAGTTTTCTCGTATCATAAATTGATATGAATAAAAGTTCATACACGACACAGTTTTCGTACTTCCATGTTGTTGTATGCCAAAACGATAACCATCTTCTCCCGTAGGTAACAGAAGTGGGTACTGGAGGGCGTCATAGGAGCGAGGCCATTCACAAACACGTTGTAATGTTGCATCACGGGAGTGTAATACAATATCACGTTTTCCGTGCTGTTCGTCTCTCAAAATAACCGCAACTTCGCTACACTCTGGACGATTGAATCGTCTGGCATCGTCGAAATCGTCGTCGTTGTCCGTTGTTTTGACGAATTCCTTGTTCTACCATTCGGTGGTATTCGCTGGTGTGGACATCTGGAATTTTTCAATTTAATTCAGACTATAAATATTGAACTGAAAGAATCCTCACAAATAATGCACGATATATGGAAGTTTTAAATATAATTCAGACTATAAATATTGAACTGGAAGAGTCCTGACAAATAATGCACGATATTGGGAAGTTTTCAATTGTTTTCAATAGGCTCCTTTGTCAGCAATTCAATTTTCAATAGGCTCCTGTAATACCCAATTGACACTCTGGATATTTTCATACACCAATGTAATTAATTATCTACACGACAGAACATCAAATATAACGATACCAACATAACCAGAACTACACGACGTCTCAACACACCACCAACGTCCTCATTGCGGCTTCACTGCCGCACAACGGATATTACATAGATAAATAATAGTAGTCACGACATAACACTCACTCCCCTTTTGAAAAGAACTCTCTATATCTCTCTGGAGGGCGTCGTGGTCTTGTAGATCGACGTGGTGCAGGGAAAGTCTCCTCCGGCCCGACTGCTTCCTCCGTCGGATGGTCAGGAACTTGTTCAGCGCTTGTTGGATAACCCGGAACGTGGTCAGCGCTGGTCGGAGTCACAAGTCCTTCCTCCTCCTCTTCATCAGACGTACCTGTGGTGTGGTTCAGGTTGACGTTTGGACATGGCTTGAAGAGTGAACTGTTTCGCGTCACGGTATGATGTTTGCGTCGAGCGGTTATCATTGTACCCTTCACTCGATCGACAGTATACGGTGTCGGTTTGAAATTTGGAGTCAGCTTGTCCTTTTTGGTTGCTGGTACGAGGACTTGATCTCCTATTCTCAGTCGTTGATGTTTGCTTCTTTTGTCGGCATAAAATTTTATCTTGGTCTTCGCGGAGGTGTCGTGATCGCGAACTGTGTTGTCATCCATTGGTGGAAAACTTTCAGGTAACAAAGACCTCACAGACCTACCAAACAGCAACTCACACGGTGACTTCCCAGTCGAAGGATGAGGTGTAGATCTGTACTGCCGTAGAAACGTATTTAAAGCTTGTTGGAGAGGTTTTTGCTCTACAGATGCTGCAGACAAGGCTCGTTTCAGTGTTTTCATGAATCGTTCAACGTGCCCATTTTCTCTAGGCCACAAGGGAGTTACTTTACGGTGCTGAAAACCGAGGTAGTTGGATAGTTGTTCGAATTGATGACCATTGAATGGTGGACCATTGTCTGTCTTGACGATCTTTGGTGTGCCAAACATGGCGAATGCTGAGTCCAGAAGTGGTGCTGTGGCATTGAATGAGGTACTTGATGTGGGATACACTATCGGGTATCGAGAATAGTAGTAAATGATGACAAACAGATATATGCCGTTCGGTAAAGGACCCATAAAATCAACGCTCACTTCATGCCATGGTCGGATTGGCAGGTTGCTCATTGAAAATGGTTCAGGTTTCTTGGGGCTGCTGGTTGATTGGCATGCCATGTATTTGCTGATGGTGTCTTCTACTTTCTTGTCTATACCTGGAAACCATACTTTCTCACGAAGTAGAATCTTGGTTTTCACAACGCCTTGATGTCCAGAATGAGCCAGGCTGATCACTCGGTCTTGTAGACACGGTGGTATGATGATTCTGTTGCCTCGAAGAATGGTTCCCCGGTCGGCCGATAAGGTTAGTTCATCTCTGACGTTGTGAATGCTCTTCAGGAAGTGCTGATCGACATCAGGATTTGATGGTCAATCTTCCAGTAATCTGACTCTATCAGCTCTGTCAGACGAATCATGGTAGGATCGCGGGCGGCGTGATACTGCACTTCTTCGAGCGTCATCGCCTTCGGGATTACGTCTTGGATGATGTAGTTCACATATTCTTCAGCATTCTCTGATTCAGATGAATTGGTGACGTCGTCGATAGGGTGGCGGGTCATATAGTCAGCTGGATTAGATTTTCCAGTCTTGTACTTGATGTGGATGTCGTATGGCTGAGGACGGAGTCCCCATCTCTCGATTCTTGCTGGTGGTCTAGACTTCGGGTTGTTCCAGATGAGTTCAACTGGTTTGTGATCGGTTACAACGGTGACAGGTTGACCACAAATGTAGCTCCTGAAATGTTCACATCCCCATACGATTGCGAGGGCTTCTCGTTCGGTTTGAGAGTACCGCTGTTCCACGGGCGATAGAGCTCGACTAGCATAAGTTACGATATCGGTGACTTCTTCATGTGCTCACTGCGCTGAGATAAGATAGCAGCTATGCCGTGTGGACTAGCATCAACATTTATTTCTGTGTGCTTGCTCGGATCAAAATACGACAAAGTTGATTGACTAGATAATTTCCGCTTGATCGTTTGAAATGCCGATTTTTCTTCACTGCTCCATTTCCACGGTGTATCTTTTTGTGTAAGAGCACGTAGAGGTGTAGTGATGTCAGCATAATTATTGATGAAACGTGAAAGGTAGTTGGTCATAGCCAAGAAACTTCGTACTTCGCCGACGTTTGATGGTGCTGACATGGTTGATAATGCTTTCACCTTAGCGGGATTTGCAGATATGCCTACTTTGGAAAAATTGAATCCATAAAATGTCAGATATGGTACATCAAACTCACATTTATTCGGTTGAATAGTTAAACCACTCTCATGAAGACGACGAATTACATTGCGTAACGCTTGCTCGTGTTCGGATTGTGTCTTGCCATAGACGATGATGTCGTCTGCAAAATTTCGTACGTTTTGAATTCCGGCGAGAACTTGCTCGATCGTTCTTTGGAAAACTTCTGCAGAACAGATGCCAAAATTCAGTCGTCTGTATCGGAAATTTACAACATGGGTAGAAAATGTGGTGATTTCTCGGCTCTCTGGGTGGAGTTCTAGCTGGTGATATCCGCTGCGATGATCAATCTTACTGAAATATCCGGCTCCATTGAGCTCATGAATGATGTCGTCCACTGTTGGAGAGATATGGCGCTCACGCTGAATTGCCGTGTTTGGGCAGCGCATGTCGACACAAATGCGAATTTCTGACCGATTTTTCGGTTTGGGAACACAGACGATAGGTGACACCCAAGGTGTTGGTCCAGATACCGGTTCAATGATATCTTGTTCCAACAATGAGTCGATTTCAGCTTCCACAGCTTTCCGCATGTGAAAACGATCGACTCTGCGGTGAGGTTGAGCGACTGGTGTTACGTTCTCGTCGACGTGGATTTTCACTTGGTGACCTCTCAGCATGCCGATTCCCTGATCGACAGGATACTCTTTCAGGAGTCTCTGAATCACACTGCCAGACAGTTGCTGCACAGAACGGACTATCTGAAGTAAACCAAGCTCCGTGGCGGTTTCATAGCCCACAAGTGAATCGGTGTTAGATTTAACCACATAAAAACATGTTTCAACACACTTCTATCCTTTCGACAATTGCACATCAACAGCTCCAAGAACATTTAACGGCGTCTTCGATCCATACGCGTACAATTTTGTGTTGGTCGAACGAAGTTTTGGTCTTGGTCGAAATGAGTCATACACACCTTTCTCGAGTACGTTTGCGCTGGCTCCAGAGTCGATGAGCACTGGCACTGGTTGATCATTGATATACACATGAACAATAGGTGTTTTTGTAGATTGTTGATCGATTGAAAACACATACTCAGCATGATCCTTGCAGGTAGATTGATCAGAGTCTCTGGTGACTGATATTTGTCTGAAGTTTCTCCCCCTGTCAGTCTGATTAGTTGTCACGCTTCGTTGTGTACGTTGATCGCTGATGATTGGTGGTCGGTGATTGTTCGTGTTTGGTGATATTTGGCTGTTTGTGGTTGATGGTCGCTGACCGTTTGTGACTGATGATCGCTGATGACACATCTTGCTGAAGTGGTTTCTCTTTCCGCAGGAGTAGCACTCTTTTCCGCGAGCTGGACACGAATTTTGTCCTCCAGGATGTGGATAATGTCCGCCGCACAGACCACGTATGGTAGAATTCGAGTGTTGGTTGCGATGGTTATGTTGGTGTGTCTTACGATTATGTCGGCGCTCCTGGTCATAACGAGCACAAACTCTGTTGACGGCCGGTTGTTTGTGATGATTTTCAATCTCTCTCGCCTGCCTTTCTGCGTTCTCAATTGCACGGCCTGCAGATAGAAGCGCTGATAGTGACATCTCCTCGAGCAACGCTTTGCGGCCCAATTTATTGGACACACAGCCTTGAATGATTCTGGATTGGATCTCTCTGTCGGTGTTGGTGAACTCACAACGTTTGGCAAGTTTCCGCAGTCTGGTGACTAATTCATCTAGTGATTCGTTCGGTTCTTGTCTGGCTGACTGGAACGTGTATATTTCGTAGTGCACGTTGCGTTTCGGTTCAAAGTACGTTTTCAGTGCATTTATCATTGCCTCGTGGGCAGTCACACCACTGGTCGGTGTTGGTTCTGGTACGGTGAGTGTCTGATAAATTTCATGCAAATCTTCCCCGGTAAAATGCAACAACAATGCACATTGACGCTTCACGTCGGTAATGTCCATCGCAATAAGATAATTATCGAATCTAGTAATCCATTTTGTCCATCGTGCACCCACTGGTCCGGTGTGAACATCGAAGTTCGGCAGCTGGTTCGGTGATGGATTCATCATAACAGATAGATTCACAACAAACAGACAGATACTCGATAAAACAATGAAAAACTATTGTTTTCACCTCGTCGCCATTTGTAATACCCAATTGACACTCTGGATATTTTCATACACGAATGTAATTGATTATCTGCACGACAGAAAATCAAATATAGCGATACCAACATAACCAGAACTACACGACGTCTCAACACACCACCAACGTCCTCATTGCGGCGTCACTGCCGCACAACGGATATTACATAGATAAATAATAGTAGTCACGACATTACAGCTCCTTTGTTGTAACAATAGACTCCTTTGTTGTTAAACGTTGTGTTAAGTCTATCAGTCGTCGGTGGAAATGACATGGTCTTGAATAAACGGTTATATCTTTTGGAATGTTGACAATACATATTTGAAAAATAAATCATCTTGTAGAACACAAAATTTTCAATTTGTGGATATAAAAAACTGTAAATTCTGTTGAGCAGTTTTCCTCAAACCCGTGGCATAAAATCACCAAAATGTGAAAAACTCGTTTGTGCACACACACACACACACACACACACACATACACACACACAGAATAACGTTTTTATTATTATAGACTAGCATTAAAACCCGCCCGTTGTGCGGAAGAATGTTTGAGTTGGTCAGCACAGATATGTTTTAGTCAGACTATGATTGAAGTTGTAACAGCATCAAACACTAACCTTTCCGTATAACCAGCAGTCAGTCGATCAAACACACAATGACGGGATATGTGTAATTGAGCATGTTGCTTCTGTGTCGCCCGTCGTGCAGTATATATATGTATATATACTGCATGGTGGTCATACAATCCACGTTATGGCACTAAAAGGATGGAAGACGAAAAGGAAGGGGCTAACCTGGGTGCCGGTGAATCCGAACCAGAGACCAGAGACCAGAGACCAGAGACTTTTCAGACTCAGAGCGGGTGCCACAACCGTTGGACACCCGTTCTGATTGTCTATAATAAATGTTAACCTAAGTTGAGTTGTTATATATATGTTCAGATATGTTATATATATGTTAACCTAAGTTTAGTTGTCCGAAATTTCTCTGTAGACAATGTTGGGAGATGTTTGCGTAGGAGCATACGTGAACAATTTATTGCCGCTTCCAGCCCTGGAAGCGGCCACATACAATTGTGATATGAGAAGCAATTATCCTCCACGTCCATGTGAGAAGCAATTATCCTCCAATAGCAAACCACGTTTTCAGAGTCTGTCCCTGTGACTTATTGATTGACATGGCAAAGCATGGGCGAACAGGGAACTGCAAACGCTAAAATTCACAGGGTGTGTTAGAAGAATTAATCGTCTGGCATCGTCGAAATCGTCGTCGTTGTCCGTTGTTTTGACGAATTCCTTGTTCTACCATTCGGTGGTATTCACTGGTGTGGACAGTAGTAGACCGCGACACTTTGTGACATTTGCACAGAGTGGGGGAAGGGGGAGGGGGAGGGGGGGTTTTTGCACGCTTTAGGCCCCGCCCCCTTATGACGTCACAGGTTTTTGCACGGTTTAGGCCCCGCCCCCTTATGACGTCATTTTTTGCACATGTGGCGCCCTCTATACCTGACCGGTGGCGCCCTCTATACTGGAAGTGGCGCCCTCTATACTTGACCAGTAGCGCCGCCTATACCTGACCAGTGGCGCCGCCTATACCTGACCGGAAGTGGTGCCATCTATGTTGAGCGTTGGTACCTGTGAGCGCAGCAGCGACATCTATACATATTTGAATCAATTTATTTATTTAATAATTCATTTATTTATTTTATTTTATTTATTTTATTTATTTTATTTATTTTATTTATTTTATTTATTTTATTTATTTTATTTATTTTATTTATTTTATTTATTTTATTTATTTTATTTATTTTATTTATTTTATTTATTTTATTTATTTTATTTATTTTATTTATTTTATTTATTTTATTTATTTTATTTATTTATTTTATTTAATTCATCTTATTTATATTTATTAATTAATTATTTATATAATATATTAATTATATTTATATATATATAATATTTATAATATATTAATTATTTATTTATTTTATTTATTTATTTTATTTAATTCATCTTATTTATTTCGATTATTTGTGTGTAGAGTGTAGTGTCGAGTGAAGAAAGTTTTTTACCTGGCTGGGATTCGAACCGAGGTCCTCGGGGTTCGAGCAGAGTCTTACGCAGTTCGGCTATTGTAGAGGTTCAAGAGAGATGGTTTAAATGTGGTATATATAGTGCGCAAGCACGAGTGTACAATTAAATTAATTTAGAATTGTGAGACACTTGTGGCGCGCATGATACAATTATGGCGCGCGTATTAATGTTTATTATATTTGGTTATGCTAATTAATTTATAGAATTGTGAGACAAATGTGGCGCGCATGATACAATAGTGGCGCACGTATTTGGTATATTAATGTTTATTATATTTGGTTATGCTAATTAAATTAATTTATAGAATTGTGAGACACTTGTGGCGCACATGATAAAATAGTGGCGCGCGTATTTGGTATATTAATGTTTATTAAATTAGTTTGAGAATTAATTTATAGAATTGTGAGACACTTGTGGCGCACATGATACAATTGTGGCGCACGTATTAATGTTTATTATATTTGGTTATGAGAATTAAATTAATTTATAGATTTGTGAGACACTTGTGGCGCACATGATACATTAGTGGCGCGCGTATTTGGTATATTATATTAGGTTATGTTAATTAATTGTGTTAAAACAAGTTGATTTAAAAATATTGAAATTATTTGAAAACATATTTATCAAGTGTGTTTAAACGGGGTGAATAGTCGGTGGATGGCTGTAGATGTCCATAACAATGGGCGTGTAATGTGCACCGAGGTCATGGGTACGCATGTACTTTTACGGTGTGATGGAATGCAGTGCTGAGTCAGCACTGCGGACGTCAGCACGGTATCATGGTGTGTGTATTGCATCAGCCAAGGTGACCTTGAGATGGCGCCAGACTGGCGGGGAATGTGTTTGATGTACTGCGCATGCGCAGGCGTCAGCACGGTATCATGATGTGTGCATGTTTTTGATATACTGCGCATGCGCTGACGTCATCATCCAGCTTATATAAATTGTCGAGTCAGTGCGCATCTATCATTTCGTTTCATCGTTTGTTGCGTGCGGGTCGGTCTTTAGTGCTCCAGTGTTTTTTTCGTGTTTGTTATATTTGCTGCCATATTGCTTCGGAGAGAGATGGCTTCAAAGCATCGGTTGAGTGATGAGGACGACGGTTCGCCAATGAAGCGTGGAGACACTGCCGAGGTGAGCAATATTCGATGTGTTTTGCAAGACGTGAGGTCAAGGTACGTTCGGCGATTCAGAGCTCAAGGAAAATCGTACCACCTGGAGCTCAACTTTACGGAGCCCGACAACGTCATTGGAGCAATTGCTTCAATTGAGGCGACCATCGACGCTGTGGTGGGTCAGGTGCTCCAAGGAGTGGACCCTGACGACTATGTGGGCATTACTCTGCGCAACGCCGACTACAAGCAGGACGCATACCTGGTGCCTCGGCGCGTCAGAGATTTCGACGCGTCACTTTTGTCAAAAAGGTAAGCGTTTTTGTATTATTATTTAGTTTTATTTACTAGGTTATATTTACGAGATTAAATAATCAGATTAAATATGAATTTGTTTGTTTGTTTCAAGGCTCGAATCCATCACACAGTCAAACGCGTCATTCATCAGCAACAACTCCACATTACACCTCACAGTCACACACATCAAACAACAATCAACCATGGATATCGACATTCACGGCGCTGCTAGGCTAAAGCTCAAGGGGGACGTGAAGTCCTGGTTTACCAACAAGAAATGTTTCTTTCGGATTGCCGGGACTCACTGTCTCCCACGAGCTCTGGCAGCCGCCATATACATACACAACAACACAGACAAAAGTGCACGACACCGCCAAGGCATGAAGAGGTTGGAGGAAAGAACAAATTCGTTTGAGGAGGAGGCGAAACGACTGTGCATGGCATCGCAACTGGACTGGACGGCACGGATGGGGACAAGGGAAGTGGACATTTTCACACAACACCTGCACGACTACACAGTACACATTTACTCGTCAGAACACATGCACAAACACGTACACACCTCCGGCACGGGAAACACACACCTGTACCTGTATCACACGCACGAACATTTTGACGTAATCACCTCTATCACTGCATTCCTTTCCATACCCTACTTTTGCCACCACTGTCAAACATCGTACATACACAAAAACGAACACACCTGTGCCGGGGGATGCCACGACTGCGGATCACCAACAAAATGCGTGAGGGAAGGTGCTCTGGTCCACTGTCCCGATTGTAATTTGAACTTTATCTCAGCCTCTTGTTTCGCGGCCCACAAGAATGTTCGTTGTTGTGTTCGACGTGGATGTCGTACTTGTGGTGACGTCACGTACAAATCTGATAGTAAGAAACATCATGTGTGTGGGACATATTTGTGTCCATTTTGTACGGAGCGGGTCGCGAAGCAGGATGTTTCCACCACCCCACACAGATGCTTTCTGCAGCCGCTTAAACCTGCTGCAATTAATCAGAAGCAATTGTATATTTTTTATGATTTCGAGTGCATGAACATCCCTGAAACTAACCGTCATGTTCCCAACTATTGCGTGTGTCAGATTTGCTGTTCTGCTTGCTTCGAGAATATCTCCGATCCTTGTTCTGTTTGCGGCACTAACCAGCATGAGTTTGTATTCTCCGGACCGAATACACTGCAGGACTTTGGTCGATGGTTGTTTTCCCACGATCAAGCAAAAGTCATAGCGCATTACGCACAAGGCTATGACAACAACTTGGTCGTGGAATATGCATTGAGTCAGGGAATGTTGCCAGATCTCATAATGAACGGTCGAAAAATCCTCTCCATCAAATTTCCCAACTCCAAACTTCATTTCCTTGATTCGTTCAGTTTCCTGCCTATGCCTCTCGCTAAATTTTCCAAAACATTCAATATTTCCGTCCGCAAAGGCTTCTTTCCTCACACGATGAACACTCCTGATCACCAATCCTATGTTGGACCGTTCCCGACAGTCGACATGTTTGATGCGGATCGTATGTCGGTCGACCAGCGTGCCGAGTTTCTCACCTGGCATTCCAGTCAAGTTGGCAAGACATATGATTTCCGCCGTGAAATGGGTGCATATTGTCGAGACGATGTCAATGTACTTCGTCTCGGCGCCATGCGTTTCCGTGACCAGTTCATCGGTGTCACGAAAACAGACCCGTTCCAGTGTGTCACATTACCGTCTGCGTGCCACACTGTCTGGCGGTCAAACTATTTGCGCAAAAACACTGTGGCTTTGGTTCCGAGTCAGCTGCACTACCGTCCAACGGGTAACTACTCAAAGAAATCGATCCAGTGGCTGGAGCTAGAGGCGTCGTCTCGCGGTATCAATATCCAGCACGCACTGAACTCTGGTGAAGTGTGTATTGGGCCGTACAAAGTGGACGGCTACGCCAAAGCGGGAGACCATCACCTGCTTTTCGAGTTTCTCGGGTGTTATTTCCATGGGCACGGGCACTCTGGTGAGTGTAACAATAAGAGCGTCAGCAAAAACTGCCGCTCGGTGATGAACACCGGATGTCGGACACCAAAGCAGCTCTACGATCGCACACTACAACGCCTTGAACAACTGGCCTCCCGGTCGGATACAGAAGTAATTTCCATCTGGGAATGCGAGTACGACGCCATGATTAGGCACGACGAAACCAAACGTCGTTTCACCGAATCTGTGCGTCCAGTCGAGCCAATGAATGTTCGCGACGCACTGTACGGCGGAAGAACCGAGGTGTTTCGTCACTTTGTAGAATGCTCTGAAACCGAAAAAATTCACTATGTAGACGTTTGCTCCCTCTATCCCTATATTCTAAAGTATGGCAAGTTTCCAGTTGGTCATCCCGAGTTTTTGTTTCGTCCTTCCGTTTCCGATTTCCACAAGTACTTTGGCATTGTTCACTGTAGGATCCTACCTCCTCGCAATATTCACCTCCCAGTCCTTCCGGCCCGAGTGAACGAGCGCCTCGTTTTTTCGTTGTGCAGGAGCTGTTCCGAGCAGCACGTTGGCGACGGCAAAGACTTCTGTACCGGTCGGATAGTGTGCGAGCACGATGATGAGCAGCGCAGTTTCACTTCCAGTTGGGTGTCGTTGGAAGTAGCAAAGGCTTTGAGCATGGGCTATCGTCTGTTGGAAATTTTCGAATTTTGGCACTTTCCAGCCACCACTCGTTTCAATGACGGCCGTGGAGGGTTGTTTGCCGGCTACATCAACGATTTTTATGCGTTGAAGGTGGCTGCGGAGGGATATCCTGCTCACGTTCAATGTGACGCCGAGCGTGAAACGTATCGACGTGACATTGAACAGCGTGAGCAGATTACCCTTCCGACTGTTGCCAAGAACCCAGGCCTGAGAGCTGTGGCCAAGCTGTGCCTCAACAGCCAGTGGGGCAAGTTGGCTCAGCGCTGCAACCTCGACCAGACCGAACTCGTCACTTCACGGCAGCGTTTCTTTGAGTTGATGGATGATCCAGCTCTGGACGTCACGGCCTGTGATCTCATTCCTTTCCTGTCGGCCGACGCTTCGGAGGATGGTGACATTGACGAAGAAGAGGACGCTGTCATGCGCATAACACACAAACACAAGACAGACGAGACAGTCACTGGACCGCTTAAAACAAACATTATTCTTGCCTCTTTTGTTACTGCTCAAGCCCGTCTCTATCTGTATTCATTCATGGAAAAGCTTCAGTCTAACCAACTAATTTATTGTGACACCGACAGCATAATTTACCTTTCTGCGCCTACGCTTCCGCAAATTAACACTGGTCGCTTTCTGGGTGAAATGACGGACGAACTAACTGCATTTGGTCCGGAGAGCTTTATTAATTCTGTAATCTGCTTGTCTCCCAAAAACTACGCCTTCACTGTGACTAACTCTGCTAACGAGTCATGCACTGTTATCAAAATGCGCGGAATAACACAGTCATACGCCACTAACCAACTAATCACTGCAGAAAGTTTCAAGTCCCTCTTGACAACCCCGGGCACCCAGATTAAAGTACCCATTCAGACGTTCAAGAAAACGATAGATTTTCACATTGTAACTGTAAGGGGGGAGAAGATTAATAGGATAGTTGCCAGCAAGAGGGGGGTCCTTCCCGACTACAGCACCTTTCCTCACGGGTACATGCACACACAAACACACTAACAAATATTTTGTTTTTGCCCATGATTTGTGTATAAATATAAAATGATGTATAAACGTGTGTCTGTATACATGTCAACATCATATCGTTGGTGCTTCTCACCGTACTAGCTTTGCTTATATAAATACACGTAAAACTCTGTTGAATCATCAGTGAGTCATACTCGGTGGCCATGGAAACACACGACGCCAGACTGGTCACACCCTTCACAATGATATTATCGGGTCCTTCGGGATCCGGCAAGAGTCGGTTTATAGCCGACATGCTGACTCGGTCTGATCAAGTGCTCACCACTCGACCAGATCATGTATTGTACTGCCATGGAAACGTGGCACCCGATCATATTGGTAGTCATTTGGTCAACGAAATGCGACACGGTCTACCTACGCACGAGGAAATACAACAGTTGGCCGGTAAACATAAACGCAGAAACGGGTGCATGGTGATAATTGACGATATGCTGGAGGCGGTCGAAGGGTCGTTGGTACGCGACATGTTTACCAAAATATCCCGTCACGACAATATGAGTGTAGTGTTTGTCACTCAAAACACGTTTTTGAAATCGCCCAATTATCGTACAATCAGTTTGAATACAAATTATTACGTGTTTTTTCGCAACTTTCGCGATAAAACTCCGCTACGTGCATTTGCTCAGCAGTACATGCCGGAAAACAGCAAGTTTATCATGGATGTGTACCACGATGTAATGCAGCGTTCATATGGACATTTGCTGGTGGATTTGTGACAACAAACCGACAACAGATTACGTGTGCGCAGCAATGTGCTGGAAGAACCAATTATCGTGTACTTGGCGGCACTAAGGTATAAATAGCCGTACACTTTGCCGACCAGTGTCATTTGCCAAAATGTCTTTGGCGTTGAAACGTCGTTGGTCCACCATCGAAGCTCTTCCACGTCTCACGCATCGTCAACAAAAAGCCGTTCTCAACACGTACGACCCTGCTCTGATACGGGCGATTTGTGAAATTTGCAACAACGTGCTACAAGACCGTGTTCCTTTGGAAAAGAAACAAAAACGTCGCCTATCCAAATACAAGAACATACTGCGTAAATTGGGTGACAAACGCCCGTCACTGAAGAAAAAAAAACGAGTGCTGGTGCAAAGCGGAAAATTTCTCTCCGCCCTTATACCCGTGGTTGCATCGGTTATAAGCTGTATACTGTCTGCAAAATAATGAGCGCTTTCCAACGAATGGTTCTCATATCGCAAGCGACGTATATGGAGATGCAGAATCGGATCGCGCCTACTCCCATACCAGAGCGGGAACAAATACTCTTCAACCCAACGGCCAGTGACGAAACCAAACGAATTCAGTTTGTTGATGCATGGCATCCGAAACGAGAGACTGCTACAGCTCCACCATCGGTAGAACGAATCGAAAACAAGGATAAATGGCTAGATCTGGTTCCACTCACATATAAACGTCAGGCACGGTACGTTCTCGATCGGTTGGCTACAGTGCTCGAATGGGATAACAAAACGGGGACGCTCCATCTTGACCGAAACCCAATTCCGTATAGTAATATTGTTGATTTGATAAATTATATTGTGCGTCAACGGAAAGGTGTAACACAACCCGTGGGGTGGGCACAAATAAAACCGTTGGTGGAATCGCTAAACTTGCCGCGCGAAGCAGCACCAAATTTACATACTGTTCAAACAACACACAAACGTCGTCAGGCGGTGGAGGAGGAAGACAGTAGCGATCGTGAGATACTGTCCACGAAACGAAAATGGCTCAAGTATCCACGTTGAAGTGGTCGCAGACCACTCGTGAATTGCATAGGCAAGTGCGTAAACGGTTTGCACGTAATCCGTACACCAGCTCGGGTTTGAACGATACATGGCAAGTGGATTTGTGCGATGTCTGTCGTTTGCGAGGTCACAATACACAGGTAAAGTACCTGTTGGCCGCTGTAGATGTATTCAGCAGGCAAGCACATGTGCGCACATTACGCAGCAAGAACGGACCGGCAGTGGCCAAGGCAATGGACTCTATTCTCAAGGACAATTGTATACCGATGCAGATAATGAGCGACAAGGGACGAGAATTCACCGGACACGAATTCAAGCGTGTAATGAAAGAATACAATATTCATCATTATACAACAACCACAATTATTCGAAAAGCATGGATAGTCGAGCGATTTTTCAGAACATTTCTCTCGCTCATATACAAATACATGACCGAAAACAATACAAAACGATATGTGAAAATGCTTCCGTGGCTTTTGGAGCAATACAACAACACTCATCACCGATCCGTCGGGATGGCGCCAAGTCACGTGAAAATGGCGACGCAGCACTTGGTTGATGTGAGAAAACCACGTAAACAGACGCCGAAATTACGCGTCGGCGATAAAGTGCGTCTCGCTCTACCGAAAACAATATTTGAGAAAGGCTATACGCAGACATTTTCCAGCGAGGTGTTTATCATATCGGCGATATGTACCCGTCGACCTGTACCAATGTACAAGCTGCAAGACACGAGCGGAAAGACAATAGCCGGATCATATTATCAGCAAGAGCTGGGGCGTGTTGCTACGTAGATGCTCTATCACAATATTGTTGACATTATGGTATCGGCGTTGATGCAATGTCAGCATGCTCGACATGTGTTTTGCTTCTCGGTGCTGAGTCAGCGACTGACAAAGACAAAGACACAATGTACAATGCATGATTTGTCAGCATACAGCCGCGCATACAATCGATGAATTGGATGAACAAGTTGTCGATGAACATCAGTCGTTGTCACGGATTGCCAGTGCTCACTTGTCTTGCCTCATGGATCTTTACGTGACTGTGCGTATTGCGGCCCACACAGGGCCAGAGGTGCTTGCATGGTGGTGGCAACTGGCACCAGCGCCTCCGTCGCCACAACCGTTACTGACGCCACCAACACCGTCGCCGACGCCGTCACCAACACCGTCGCCACCACAACCGTCACCATCTACGCCGCCACCACCATCATCGCCGTCGCCACCATCAACTTCACAACCGTCAACATCTACGCCGCCAACAACATCGCCGCTACATCATCCAGATTTTATGGATGATGTAAGTTTCAAAATCACAATTCCACCGGCGCCAGAAATTACACAGCACGAACTAGAGGATATTTTTGAGAGTGAGTATTGATGTGAGTTTTGTTGTGCTATTAATATTAACTAATGCTTGTTTTTGTTTGTTTGTTTGTTTTTTGTTCATTTGTTTGTGTACTAATACATACCAGCATTTCTGACAAGTGTTTCAGTCGTTTTCGATTAATTTGTGTCGTTGAAGAATTACGTTTTCAATGAGAAACACTTTCGATAAACTATAAAAGGTAGTATCCATGCACTCAGTCGTCAATCGTTGTCATGGATCGTCAGGGCATGGACCTTTACATTGTCACAAGAATATCTAGTGGTAGTGCGACACCTGAAATATGTCACTGGTGGTGGCAACCGACATCAATGCCACCGCCACCGGCGCCACCGTCGTCACCGTTACAGCCACAGCCATTACCAACACTTTCACCACCAACACCATCGCCCCCACCGTCTTGGCCGCCAGCACTTTGGCCACGTCGACGACGACGACAACGACGAATTTGTCGTGTGGTGCCATATAGACATCAACCGACGACTCTGCCCCCGATAACAACGTCTCCTGATTTGTTTGAATCAGACGCTTCAACACACTTTGAAGATGATGAGGAAAATGACGATTATTAACAATTAACAAATATTTTTGGTTTAAAAACAGCGAGCACAATGCATGCGATTATAGTTTGCTCACAGACAGCAATGGAGTCGGACGGGTTTTATGTCACGCTCCCCAGTGTCGCCAGCACATCAACGTTCCCAAACAACACAACAGCCAATTTTACCGTGAATCTGGCCCATCCGATTCATCTCGACAACACCCAATGGCGTGTCGCTTTGCACTCTATAATTCTCCCCACCAATTGGCTGACAATCGACAACGACATTATCATTTCGGAATCGGCAAACCACGAGGACTTTATAGACGGTAAATTCACGAGGGTAGACATTATCAAACCCGGCACCTATACTTTATCACAACTGGTCAGAGTATTGCAAGAAACACTGTCCAGCGACAAAATAAAGACGAGTGTATTGCCCGACAACCATTTACGGCTAAACTTGGAAAACACAGTGTTGACAATTAGCCGGAATCTTACCCAGATGATGGTCGTACACTATGCGTCCGACTATGTACGACACACAGAGTCCCTTACAATATTCAACTCGGCGGCAAAACAAAGTGAGTTGAGTATATATTTTCGCCTAAGCAACGTGTTTGAAAAACACTTGAAAATCCGTTCCGATTTGGTCCAGGCACAAATACACAATGACCATTTACAACCACAATTGAGACACATGCAAGTGAGCAAGCGTACCCCGACACAAGAAATTGTATTTAACCATCTGTATTATCTGCCGCTGTCACAGTCAACCGTCAACACTGTCAACATCAACATTCTCGACGAATCAGACAACAAATTCCCGTTCACCGCCGGCCCGGGACTGATATTGACTCTACACTTTCAGCGAATGGATCAAAAGGATTTCTATGTAACACTGGACAGCAGTAGCTGTCGCGAAATGTACCCTCAAAATTCAGCTGCCAGTTTTCGTATCCACCTACCCCAAACTCTTGGTCTGGATCGTTCGTGGTCGGTAGGTTTGGCAGACATCACATTTGGTCGTAATTGGCTCAATATTGACAAGACGCTAAACTATTTGTGGCTAAACGGCAGCCCCCACCTGATACCCACAGGCCACTACAACACCAACAGAACCTTGCTGGAGACAATTAATCGAGTTTGCAAGCAGACAGTGTTTACGCTTTTACCCAGTGGACACGTGACAAGTGCAAATGTTGTTGTCATAGTCAACAGTCGACTGGCCCATGCATTGGGCTACGTTCAAGTGCCCGACAACGGTACGCCGTCAATTGATGCAAACACGCAGTCCTTGTATTTGATGGACATTAATCGGTTGAATCCTGCGCTAATGTACGTCTACATGGACAAGGTGCAGGCACAACTCATTGGTGACAGTATGGCGCCCGTTCTACGAATCATCAGTCCGTATTCAACGGAGCAGCAAACGTTAAACATTCATCGTACGTTCAGTCCTATTCAGTATGTACCGTTGGAAGACGAACATATTTCCGACATTGGTATAAATATAAGACAAAGTAACGGTGAATTGGTTTCATTCCAAGAAGAAACGTCGTACCTGACACTTCACTTTAAGCAGCTGTGATGACTAAGGCACAGTTGGTCTTTCGCGGTCCGATGATTCAGCGCGGAAGCGGTTTAGGAAGTATTTTCCGAGGCCTCATGCGCGTGATGGTACCGGCAATAAAAACTGTTGCCCGCCAACCAATCACCAAGAAAATTGCCAAGTCGGCACTAAAGACCGGTGTACGTTCGCTACAGGATGTGCTTGAAGGCGAGTCGGCCGGTGCAGCACTAAAGCATCGCTCCAAACAAGAAGCTCGGCACTTGCTTCAGACAGGTATAAATAGACTGAACCAAACACCCTCGGCTTCAGTCATTCGACGACCTGCGAAACGTACAGTTGTCAAGCGACGCCGACCGACACGTGTTTCCAGCGATATTTTCAATAATGCAAAACGTCCAAGAGGGAACATGTGAAATTGCCGAAGTATTTAGCCGACCTGCTCTGGAGACAAGCACCAAAGCATCGAAAACCTATGTCTATTATCCTGTGAGTCGATTAAACAGTCAGGGACCGTTTGAGTTTCATCTTCCTCCGCTAGGGTCGTCATCAACACGTCCGTCCAAGACTAAACTCTACGGACGCGTCCGTATTGTGGAAAGTGATGGAAGTAATATCTCGGATACCGATAATGTAAGCGTGGTCAATCTGTTTCCACATGCACTCTTCAAACAAGTGGACTACCACTACTGGTCAGGTATAGGCGGCGCTACTGGTCAAGTATAGAGGGCGCCACTTCCAGTATAGAGGGCGCCACCGGTCAGGTATAGAGGGCGCCACATGTGCAAAAATGACGTCATAAGGGGGCGGGGCCTAAACCGTGCAAAAACCTGTGACGTCATAAGGGGGCGGGGCCTAAAGCGTGCAAAAAAAAACCCTCCCCCTCCCCCCTTCCCCCACTCTGTGCAAATGTCACAAAGTGTCGCGGTCTACTACTTGGACTTCTGGAATTTTTCAATTTAACCCAGACTATAAATATTGAACTGGAAGAATCCTCACAAATAATGCACAATATATGGAAGTTTTAAATATAATTCAGACTATAAATATTGAACTGGAAGAGTCCTGACAAATAATGCACGATATTTGGAAGTTTTCAATTTAATTCAGACTATAAATATTGAACTGGAAGAGTCCTCACAAATAATGCTCGATATTTGGAAGTTTTCAATTTTTTTCAATAGGCTCCTTTGTCAGCAATTCAATTTTCAATAGGCTCCTTTGTTGATTCAGAGCAACAATAGACTCCTTTGTTGTTAAACGCTGTGTTAAATCTATCAGTCGTCGATGGAAATGACATGGTCTTGAATAAACGGTTATATCTTTTGAAATGTTGACACTACATATTTGAAAAATATATCATCTTGTAGAAGAGAAAATTTCCAATCTGTGGATATAAATCACTGTAAATTCTGTTGAACAGTTATCCTCAAACCCGTGGCATAAGATCACCAAAATGTGAAAAACTCGTTTGTGCACACACACACACAGAATAACGTTTTTATTATTATATATGACTAGCATTAAAACCCGCCCGTTGTGCGGAAGAATGTTTGAGTTGGTCAGCACAGTTATGTTTTAGTCAGACTATGATTGAAGTTGTAACAGCATCAAACACTAACATTTCCGTATAACCAGCACCTGCCCGATTTGTGTTGGCTTGGTGGTGCTGTGCACTATCGAGCAGTCTCCTCTCCTGAGACTGAGCCTCAGTCTCAGCATCTCGGGTGGCGGCGGTACTCTCTCTGTTGTCAGATCGCTCTGCTGAGCAAGGTGAACAGCCAGCTGCTGTATTGCAGGAAAGCGTGTATGGGAAAGTCCAGTACTGATGTATGTCCAGTACTGTCGAAAATTTTCGACAGTACTGGACAATATGGAATTATCCACCTATTATCAACATCATGTTCTCCCACCGTAGTTCGGTAGCCGCCATCTTGAATTGATCTTCTTCTGTAAGTGGGATAGCCATCTTCGCTAATCTGAGTGTTCAGTTGAAGCCGCTTTTGGTAATTTATTATTTTTTATTATTATTATTGAACAAAACGAACAAAGTGACACAGGAAGAGCGCAAGCGCTATAAACTGCATCATGCAGCCCCTGCGCACTTTGAACGTGGAGAATAAGAGAAAGGGAAAGCGAAAAAATACACAAAGACAATATGACACACACAATCATGACTGATCAATACATCACCCATCCACACACACACACAGACACACACACACACACACACACACACACACACACACACACACACACACACACACACACAGACATACAATTGATATAATACATAAGAAAATGACTAGATCAAAAGAAATTGCACAATATGCTGCACGAGAAGTGCAGAACAACAATTTGATTATATTAATTCGCAAGAAACACACACACACACACACACACACACACACACACACACACACACACACACACACACACACACACACACACACACACACACACACACTAACATAAACGCACTCGCACAGACACACATACACACACATCACAAAACGATCCATAAATAATATAAATATATAAATACATAGGTCAATTTCAAAATAAATCTCAAATAAATGAATAAATAAATAATTTAGTTGGAACTAAACTCGTCAAATTCTCAAAACTTTGTTGGCAGCACTTTTGGATGATCGGACTGTGCTGGCCCTGCACACACCCTCATCCAACCGATTTCACAACCGCACAGAGCTGGCAACGAAACTACGCTTAATTGATTCGTTTTGCATTTTGGCTCTTGTAGGCAGAGCGAATGTGAATTTACTGCCAGTCGAGTGACCTTAGCAAAGTGTCGCTGATGAGACACAGCACCGTGTAGAGGGTGTCTTTCGTTGGTCAATATCTTGAACAGCATACAAACGTTGGAGATGTCCCTACGATGACCAAGATTACAGCATGCATCTCCACCACAGAGGAAGCTGGCAGAGGAGCCAAATCTGTCAATGAGCCAGAGATGCGAATCAGCAGCTGACGACCAAACAGGAGCAAAGTACTCGAGAACAGGAAGAACGAAGCAGCGCAAACACGAGGCAGATATCGAACGATCATTGAGTACACGATATGTTTTTCGAAGAATTCCAAGTTTCTGAGAAGCGGAAACCACAAGACGACGAACCTGTTTCTCAAAAGTCAGCCTTGAATCGAATCGAACTCCAAGGATATCGACTGCGTTACATTCTTCCACTGCGCAGCCATTAACCAACAAAGGATCGAGCGATGGATTCAATGTGCGAGACCGAGAAACACACAAAAACTTCGACTTTTTTGAGTTAAGCTTCATATTCCAAGTGTCACACCATATGGATATTCTGCGCAGGTATTCGTTCAGTGACCATCTCACATTGGGTCGCCGCTCTGGAGTGTCAACGGTAGCCACCATAGTTACATCATCCGCGTAAGCAAAAACAGGATGCGAAGTTAGGCTGAGCAGATCTGATGTGTAGACATTGAACAAGAGAGGACCCAATACACTCCCTTGGGGAACACCCGAGTGACTATCATGCCATTCACTGTGCCTACCATCAACACATACTCTGTGCTTGCGACCTTGAAGGAATTGGGTCATAACTGATAGGACTTTTCATCCGACCCTGAGAGACTTTAGCTTTCGGATCAGGCCATCGTGATTGACTCTATCGAACGCGGCTGAAAAGTCTAGCTGGACTATCACAGCTTCCTGTCCTCGATCTAGGGCCTATTGCACAATATGAGTGATGTAAAGCAAGGCGTCCGTGGTGCCGAGATTTTTGCGATATGCCAATTTATTAGGCGGCAGCAAACTGTGTTTTTCAAGGTATTGAGCCAGACGACGACAAACCAAATGTTCGAAAACCTTGGATAGCAGAGGTGTTATTGAAATAGGCCGGTATTGACTGGGATCGGATGACGAAGGACCTTTTGGAATTGAAGTGATATTGGCGATTCGGCAGCACGATGGAAAACTGCCGCGCCTAATTAGTCGTCTAAAAACGGCACTAAGTTTTGGAGCCAATGCTACAGCAGTCTTCTTCAGAAATAAGGGAAATATACCCAGAGGATCAGATCAGAAGAGCCCTCACAAATAATGCACGATATTAGGAAGCTTTAAAAAAATTTAAATAGGCTCTTTTGTCAGCAATTCAATTTTCAATAGGCTCCTTTGTTGTAACAATAGACTCCTTTGTTGTTAAACATTGTGTTAAATCTATCAGTCGTCGGTGGAAATGACATAGTCTTGAATAAACGGTTATATCTTTTGAAATTTTGACACTACATATTTGAAAAATAGATCATCTTGTAGAAGAGAAAATTTCCAATCTGTGGATATAAAAAACTGTAAATTCTATTGAGCAGTTTTTCTCAAACCCGTGGCATAAAATCACCAAAATTTGATAAACTCGTTTGTGCACACACACACACAGAATAACGTTTTTATTATTATAGAAATATATGTTCATTATATATTCTTTATTTCAATCTTATAATTAATATGAATTACAGTAAACCATGTACGATCAGTTAAGTGACCTTCAAATTTACTATATTTATAACAGTAATCAGAGCCGTTGCGAGGACTTATGTGGCCCCCCGAACCATCACTTGGGGTCCCAATATAAATATAGCACCAAATAATGATTTTATATATTAGACATAATCACATAATACAAGATCAGGTGAAAACATCTGAGCGAAAAGGTAAAGGCTATACATATTAAATATGATAAATTTTAATATCATACGTGAAGCAACGGGGCCCCTCAACATTCGGGGCCCCCCGGCCGGGGGGTACGGGGGGCGGTTGCAACGGCTCTGACAGTAATTACTAGGGCTGTCAAAAAAGTAACCTAAAAATCAGAAAAAAGTAACTTTATTTTCGAGAAAAAGTAACCTAAAAAAGTAACCTAAAAATAACCTGAGTTTTATAGTTATTATCACTTTTGTATCGTTTTATCACATGTTTATCACGCCTTTGCTGATTAGTGCGCTATGTGAAATACACGGTTTGTTTGTTGTTTGTTTGTGAACATATAAATTAACCTAATAACCAATAAAAAGGTAACCTAAAAATAACCTCCTTCAAAAAAGGTCAATTTCTGTTTGCAGTTCTGAAGGAAGAAAATACACCAGTCCTTCTTTTATATCATCTTTCCGAGTTGGTACTACTTTTCCACCCTCTCCGATCTGGTACCATTTTTACAACAAACAACCAAAAGTAACTTAACATAATTTAGCTAACATCGAAAAAAGGAGCATAACCATCAAAATATAATTTCAAGTGGAAAGCTCATACAAATGCGAAATACACTAATTGCAAATGAAAGTATTTTTAGTAATGGTCGCAATAATGTTCTTTATATTTTTCAATAGAACTTTTTATCTAATAGCACGTACTACAGTTTGTATATTAGTGTGAGCGTAAACACTGCATGTGTGATTGCCCCCCGTCCTCCCATATGTCAAACGTGGGATAATGGCGCTATCTCACGCCCTGAAAATCACGTGCAAATTCCTGTTCAAGTAAATACGTACTGTCAAGTGCTACAGTGCAGTATCTGGTATAGAGAGCTCACACATCGTACATTGTACTATACCACGCTCCAAACATCTCACGACACCCTCCGGTTCGTGGACATTTCCTAAAATGGAATTACACTATCCTGCGTACTCAAAAACGTATAAATATCGAGTAGCACGGATATTAAGATGAATATCAATTGCTAAATCCTAACAGCAGATATGTCGACATTTCTTGATCTTCAGACCTAATATTCCATCTCTTTTCCTATTTTATCTTCATATATACCGTTTTTGTGCCTCTTATCTGCAAAAAGTCACCAAACTTCGTGGTAAACTTACCTAATAACAAGAAAAATAACAAAAGGTAACCTGACGATAAAAAAGTAACCTTAAAAGCAAAAAAGTAACCTAACGATGAAAAAGTAACTTTTGGTAACCTAATAACTTTTTTAATAATTATCGTACACAACTTTTTCATGCAGTCTTAGGTAGCTTATGAAAAAGTGACCTTTAGGTGAAAAAGTAACTTTATTAACTTTTGACAGCCCTAGTAATTACTAGTGCTGTCAAAAGTTAACAAAGTTACTTTTTCACCTAAACGTAACTTTTTCATAAGATACCTAAAATAGCATAATAATGATGTGTACGATAATATTATAAAAAGTGATTAGGTTACCAAAAGTTACTTTTTAATCGTTTGGATATTTTTTGGCTTGTGGGGTACCTTTTCGTCATTAGGTTACTCTTTTATGTTATTAGGTCACTTGATAACGAGGTTTGGTAACTTTTTGCAGATAAGGGGCACAAAAACGGTATAAATTAGGATAAAATGGAAAAAATTGGAAACAGGTGGATGATCATGTATTAGGTTTAGTTACGGCGACCTGAATCCGGCGATTAATTTCGATGAAATTCCATGAACAATTCCAATTGCATCCCCTACGAAGATATTCGTTGGAATTTTTCCGGAAAAAATCTTGTTCACGGATTTTTCGCATGTTCCCAAAATGGGAACTTTGGTGCCTTCTGGTACACAAAATCGGTTGTTTTTGTTATGATTTGTATTGAACGAATTTTTCTTCACGTTTGATAAATTAATGCCGATAAAAGTGAATCCAAGTGCCTAGAAGATAAATACACAAAATTAAACTTTAGGTAAATTTTTTAATTTATTTTAGGTTACTTTTTCTCGAAAATATAATGACTTTTTGTAATATTTAGGTTACTTTTTATATCCCCAGTAATTATTTATAATAATCAGGTACATTGTTCGGTATTACAGTGAGAGCTTACTACGCTTCTGTTAACCTAAAGTTATAGTATCAAAACGGAATTGAACAAATAAACATAAAAATTGATCTCACCTTCCGAAATGTTCCTTTCAGTTGTCGTCCTTACTTGCGGGCGTCAGCTGAGATGAGCAAAGTCGAAATAATCAGCAGAAATAACCTAAGCCAAAAGGGAAGGGATATAATACTCACAGCTCTGATGCCGTATAACTATCGTACTAGGTATAACGGACACAACCAAACCAATCACCAACTGATCACCGCTAGAATTACAAAAATAATGTAGCAATCCAATTATCATCGCCCGACCCTCAAACCAATATTTATTAACGACGACACATCCACTCGTTGGTACGGACACACACACGTGTACCAATACACACCGACATTCAGTCACATCCATCAAACACCATAGTCGAAGCTAGTGATACTTGAGGCTACACTGGGTCACGGCACAAAAGTTATAATGAAAGAAATTCTTGCTTGAATCAAATTTGCATATAGACCTGCTGCGTTCGTGATGATCGTCTCGCTTGTCGTACAAGAGAGAGTTCACAGATTAATGTCAAGAAGTGAAATTGCCCATTGTAACATCAATTTGAACAAGAACCAAGTCATGAGTAGGGCTGCCAAAAGTTAATAAAGTTACTTTTTCACCTAAAGGAAAATTTTTCATAAGCTATCTAAAACTGCATGAAAAAGTTGTGTACGATGATTAAAAAGTTATTAGGTTACCAAAAGTTACTTTCTCACCGTTAGGGGACTTTCCTGCTTTTAGGTTACTATTTTATCGTCAGGTTACCTTTTGCTATTTTTCTTGTTATTAGGTAAGTTTACCACGAAGTTTGGTGACTGTTTGCAGATAAGAGGCACAAAAATGGCATATATGTGTAGTAGACGAGCTGCAGTGTTTCGCGAACGACACGTTTGATTCGACTGAAATGCTCAGCTGAGTCTTGTTGAGGGGCGGAGCTAGATGATGACGTCAGTTGGAGAGCGCGTGCGGAATAACTGGGAACGAATCGGGTGGCGCGCGTGAGTGCGTGGAATTGGCGGGCAGTGGGAATTCGGAGCGTGTCGGTGTATGTGTTGTTGTGGTATCTGTAAGCGTACGTTGAGAGCGGATTGTGAGTTTGTGCTCGTTGCATTTGAGACGTCTACTTATTGGTGCTGTCGGTGAGATTGTGTTTATTTGTTTTTCTTCGTCAGCATTTGAATATTGTTGCTTCAATTTGTTCTGCCTACCGCTTTATTGGGTTATCTCAATAAATTATTTCTGCACTGTCAACTGGGTGTATTGCTGTGTTACAAGCTATTTCGGCGCAGCAATGGCAAATGTAAAACTGAGTGATGTTTTACAGCCGTATGATGGACATGGAGATATTGTGCAATGGCTCAATAAAGTGGAATTGGTCGCGTCTCTGAAGGGGATCGATGATTTGTCTACCATTGTCCCGCTGTTTCTTGAAGGCTCAGCGTTCAGTGTGTATATGGAAATGGCAGAGGATGATAAAAAAGATATGAATGCGATAAAGAAGGTGTTGAACGACGCTTTTGCAGTAAATAGTTTTGTTGCGTACGAAAAGTTTATATCGTGCAAGTGGAACAAGGGAGTTTCAGTCGATGTGTATCTGTCTGAATTACGCAAACTTGCCAAGCTCGCTGGAGTTGAGAGTGAAGAGTTACTAAAGAAGGCGTTTGTAGTGGGATTACCGAATGAAGTATCGAAAGAAATCAGAGCCCTCACTAAAGTCGACTCACTGGATTTGCCCACTATTTTGCAACGAGTGAGAGCGCTCGTTGCCGAGGGAAGTGATGTGTGTATGGTTTCATCAGAGGGACGGCGTTCAGTGCGACCACAATTTCGCGAAAATAAAGCCAAAGGAATCTCTTGTTTTAACTGTGGCGGCTCTCACATAGCCCGTTTTTGCAATGTGCCCAGAAATGTGACATGCTGGAACTGTGGTAAAAATGGCCACATATCACGATTTTGTCGCGAGCAGGGAAACGGAAGCGGGAGAACGTCTGCGCCGGAAGTTCTCCCGTCGGAACAATGATGGCGCTGCCGATAATCGACGTTGAAGTGAACGGATTTTGCGTGCGTGGCCTGATTGACACAGGCTGTACGAAAACGATTGTGTTGTGTAGATTTTGTGATCAATGTGCAGGGTGTTGTTCTGTGTTAGCAGTTGACGGAAGCCGAGTAGATTGTTTGGGCTATGCTGATGTTGATCTGAAAGTCGGTGGTATTTCTTCTCGCGTCAATTGTATTGTTGCATCGAAGTTGTTTGACGGACTTTCGGTTATTCTCGGTGTCGATGTGATAAATGCACTTGGAGGGGTGATTATCAAGCCCGGTGGTGTGGAGTTTCTAAGTACAGCGAAAAGTTTGAATGAGACCGTTTCCAGGGTGGATCATACGTGCGCTATCGCGGACTCGACGCTGCCACGTACAGATGAATACAGGTGTCAAAGGCAGAGACCGTGTACGGCCGAAATCAATGATACAGATTTTTGTGCCGTGTTCGATGGGGATGTATGGACGGTATCGTGGAAATGGAAAGAATACCCGCCAGTCCTTAGGAACACGGTGGATCAATACGACAAAAAATTATCTCCAGAGAGTTCAAAAATGTTCGAGTCAGCTATCGAGGAATGGATAGAGAGCGGCTGGTTACGACCTTGGTACGGAGATGCGGGAGGTACGTTACCTCTTCTCCCCGTTGAGCAACTTAACAAAAACAAAGTCCGCCCAGTTTTGGACTACCGAGAATTAAATGAATATGTTCAAAATCACCCGGGACATGACGTGAGCGTATGTGATGAGACGATAAGAATCTGGCGGAGACGTCGAGGGCCACAGAAGCTAGTCGACCTAAAATCTGCTTATTTACAAATTCGAGTGGATAAGCGATTGTGGAGCTTTCAGCTGGTGAGATACAAGAACAAATTATATTGTCTCACTCGGCTGGGCTTCGGACTCTCTTCTGCTCCCAGGATAATGACAAAGATTGTGAGATGGGTGTTGCAGCGTGATGATACGATATGCCGAGCTACCGATAGCTATATCGATGACATCATTGTCGATGAAAGTATAATATCTGCGGATAAGGTGGTGGAACATTTGAGAACATTTGGTTTAGTTGCAAAAACACCTGAAACCATCGACGGTGGTCGCGTGCTTGGGCTAACTTTGAGTCACGGAAGCGACGGGGGGTTGAATTTTAGTCGAGGAAACGATCTACCGGGTGTTTCTATGGAGGATGGCGTCACAAAAAGGGATTTATTTTCGATGTGTGGCAAGCTCACAGGACACTATCCAATTGGCGGATGGTTAAGGATTGCGTGTAGCTTTGTTAAAAGGATGTGTGACGTGCCTCGATGGGATGACGCTGTTGATGAAAGAACTCTCAGTGTATTGGTGGATATTGTTCAACGTGTGCGTGCTGCTGATCCCGTTAAAGGACGCTGGTCGGTCTCAGGTACGAAGAAGTGCAAGGTTTGGTGTGACGCCAGTTCCATAGGGTTGGGCGTTGCTGTTGAAATTGAAGAGCACATCGTCGAGGATGCAGCTTGGCTGCGTAAAAAATCTGATAAGCTTCACATAAACGTTGCGGAACTGGATGCGGTTGTTAAAGGAGTGAATCTCGCTCTCAAGTGGGGAGTGCGTGAAATACTAATATTGACCGATTCAGCTACAGTAGTTTGGTGGTTGCGAAGTGTGATAAATGACAGACGAGTCCGCGGTGGTGGGACAGCCGAGTTGCTGGTTAAACGGAGACTCTCAGTGATCAAGCACCTTGTTGAGGAATATGAGTTGGAGCTCTCAGTTGACTTCATTAGATCAGAACAGAATAAAGCCGATAGTCTCACCAGGGTGGCGGATAACTGGTTGAAAGTTGCTGATGCTCAGCCTGAGGAAGTATGTGGAGTTTCGATCGGCGAAATACATGGGCAGCACCACTTCGGTGTGGATAGGACTCTGGGATTAGCACGTATGGTCGACTCGACAATCAGTCGCAGTGAAGTTGAGGAGTGTGTTCGATGCTGCATAAAATGCCGAAGTGTGGATCCAGCTCCGGTCAGTCATGAAGAGGGCTCCGTGGCAGTGAGCACGAACTGGACTAGGGTGGCGGTAGACACTACACATTATGGCGGTAAATGCTACATGACACTAATAGACTGCGGTCCATCCCGTTTTGCTATTTGGAAGGAAGTACGTTCGGAAAATGCGACGGAAATTGTCAAGATACTCGATGAAGTATTCAGAGAACGTGGACCTGTCAGTGAATTGCTCTCGGATAATGGCTCAGGGTTTAGATCTTATCCAGTCGCAGCTCTATGTCGGCAATGGAATGTGGTTCAGTTATTCCGATGTGCCTACCGGCCGGAGGGTAATGGTATTATAGAGCGACAGCACAGAACGATTAAACGCATGGCACAACGTAGCAGTTCCTGCCCTCTACGTATGGTTTTCTGGTACAATCTCGCTCCGCGGAAGGGGATACATGAATCGTCAGCTCCCAGTCGAGAGCTATTCTCATATAAATGGCGGCATCCTTCTGTAAAGGTTATACAGTCAACACCAACGGCCGATCGGACGGAGTATTCAGTAGGAGACGACGTGTTGGTCAAACCTCCGGACGCTAAATGTACATCGACGTGGAGACGAGGTCGAGTAACGAAAGTAAGCTCGGCAAATAACATTGAAGTCAATGGTGTTCCGAGACATCCTCTGGACATACGAAGGTTGTTCAGAGAAAGCTTGGACGAAACTTCCGAGGAAACATCCGACGACGGTGAGGAACCTGATGAGCAGCACACAAGAGGGTCGGCTACACGTAGAACGTCGTCGAGATCGAGAAGACCTCCGAAGTGGCTGGAGGATTACGTTACGTGAGAGATAGGCTAGTGATGACAGGTCATCATGGAGGGGTGTAGTAGACGAGCTGCAGTGTTTCGCGAACGACACGTTTGATTCGACTGAAATGCTCAGCTGAGTCTTGTTGAGGGGCGGAGCTAGATGATGACGTCAGTTGGAGAGCGCGTGCGGAATAACTGGGAACGAATCGGGTGGCGCGCGTGAGTGCGTGGAATTGGCGGGCAGTGGGAATTCGGAGCGTGTCGGTGTATGTGTTGTTGTGGTATCTGTAAGCGTACGTTGAGAGCGGATTGTGAGTTTGTGCTCGTTGCATTTGAGACGTCTACTTATTGGTGCTGTCGGTGAGATTGTGTTTATTTGTTTTTCTTCGTCAGCATTTGAATATTGTTGCTTCAATTTGTTCTGCCTACCGCTTTATTGGGTTATCTCAATAAATTATTTCTGCACTGTCAACTGGGTGTATTGCTGTGTTACAATATGAAGATAAAATAGGAAAAGAGACGGAATATTAGGTCTGAAGATCAAGAAATGTCAAAATTTCTGCTGTTAGGATTTAGCAATTGATATTCACTTAATATATGCAATATTAGCAATTAATATATTTGCTACTCGATATTTATACGTTTTTGGGTACGCAGTATAGTGGCATTCCTGTATAACAAAGGGCTATTGAATTTTATTGAGAAAAATAAAACAATTCACGAGAATCAATATGGCTTTCAAAAAAGAAGAAATACGTCGCACGCTATACTACACGCTATACGCTATACTTTACATTGTTGCAATCCCCCTGGGTCTGGGGAACGACACAACGGGGGGACGACAACACAATATATTTACAATAGATCACTTCATTCACAGTCTGGTTAATTAAAGTGGTGGAAACAAAACACACGAAATGGACTGAAACCTTGCGAACAACGATACAGGTACAGTGATGCACAGCAAGATGGGTGATCGCACGAATGGGCGAACGCAAACGCGAGCAACAGGGTGAGAAACAGGGTGGACTCTGTTGACTGTCTGCCAGGTAAGAGTGAGTGACAGCGTTATACACACACAGCGCAGTGCTGGTGTGTGTGGCTGAAAACGTGTGTGTATGCGCGTATGTCATCGCCGGTGGTTTTCTGGGACACATATGGTCTAGGCACACGGATGTCGACCAGATGTTGCCCTCGATGGCTGCTTCATCCACGGGTGAGGTTGAGGCCAGGCGTTAATTGTGTGCGTGCTGCCTGACGTTTGACTTGGTGCGCGCTAACATGTGTTTTGGCTTGGTGTATGTCCGTGTGCAGGGGACATACACCTTCGGGACGCGACACTGTACCGGGTTGGTGCGCACTGACAGGTGTTTTGGCTTGGTGTATGTCCGTGTGCAGGGGACATACATCTCCGGGACGCGAATCGCAGAGGCGCTGATAGAGTTTGCGTTTGTGGTGTATGGACAAATGTTGTTGCCCTACATTTGCACAGACGCCACAACATGGTGAACGAAATAACAGAAGCTTTCGAAAGCAAAAATATAATTGTGGGTGTATTTTTAGATTTAAAAAAAGTATTCGACACAGTGAACCATTCAATATTGGAAAAAAATTATACTCATATGGTGTTTGCGGGATAGCACACGAATGGATAGCAAACAATTTGTCAAATAGAAGACAACATGTGTCAATAGAAGGAAAAAATTCAAAAACAGAAAATCATAGATTGTGGAATACCGCAAGGCTCGGTGCTCGGCCCCATATTATTTATTTTGTATGTTAATGATATTTTCAACATATCCAGGCTTCCCAAGATGCGGATGATACCAATATATTTTATGAGGAAAAACATTATGATAAACTATATGATGTTATAAACACCGATATTGATCTGATACATTGATGGTTAGTCAGTAATATATTGTCTATAAATACGGAGAAATCGACTTACATGAATTGAGCAATGAAGTCCGCCAACAGTAGAAGTGAAATTAAAATTAATGACAAATATAAAGGAAGCCGTCTCTACCAAGTTTCTAGGAATCGTCGTGGACAATAAACTCAATTGGAAAGAACAAATTAACAAGGTTAACTCTAACCTGATCAGTAGGGCTGTCAAAAGTTAATAAAGTTACTTTTTCACCTAAAGGTCACTTTTTCATAAGCTACCTAAAACTGCATGAAAAGGTTGTGTACGATAATTATTAAAAAAGTTATTAGGTTACCAAAAGTTACTTTTTCATCGTTAGGTTACTTTTTTTGCTTTTTAGGTTACTTTATCATCAGGTTACCTTTTGATATTTTTCTTGTTATTAGGTAAGTTTACCACGAAGTTTGGTGACTTTTTGCAGATAAGAAGCACAACAACGATATACATGAGGATAAAATATGAAAAGAGATGGGATATTAGGTCTGAAGATCAAAAAATGTCAAAATTTCTGCTGTTAGGATTTAGCATTTGCTATTCACCTTATTATCTGTGCTACTCGATATTTATACGTTTTTGGTTACACAGGACAGGGTCGTTCCATTTTAGGAAATGTCCACGAACCGGAGGGTGTCGTGAGATGTTTGGAGCGTGATATAGTACGATGTGTGAGCTCTCTATACCAGATACTGCACTGTAGCACTTGACAGTACGCATTTACTTGGACAGAAATTAGCACGTGATTTTCATGGCGTGAGATAGCGCCCTATTCCCACATTTGACATTTATAAGACTGTGAGCACAGGGTGCTACATATGGGAGGACGGGTGCATTCACACATGCAGTGTTACGCTCACACTAATATACAAGCTGTAGAACGTGCTATTTGATAAAAAGTTCCATTGGAACAATATGAAGAACATTATTGCGACCATTACTAAAAAATATTTACATTTGAAATTATTGTTTTTCGCATTTGTATTAGCTTTCCACCTTTAATTACATTTTGATGGTTATGCTCTTTTTTGCGAGCTTAGCCAAATCATATTAAGTCACGTTTGGTGGTTTGTTGTAAATATGGTACCAGATCGGAGAGAGGGTGGAAAAATAGTACCAACTCGGAGAGAGGATAGAAAAGAAGGACTGGTGTATTTTCTTCCTTCAGAACTGCAAACGGAATCGGACCTTTTTTGAAGGAGGTTATTTTTAGGTTACTTTATTGGTTATTAGGTTACTTTTCATGTTCAAGAACAAACATCAAACAAACAGTGTATTTCACACTGATCATCAGTATAGCACAGTATAGTATACTGATGCTATACTGATGCAGTATGCACAGTATACTATACTGATGCTATACTGATGCAGTATGCACATTATACTATACTGTGCTATACTGATGCAGTATGCACAGTATAGTATACTGTGCTATACTGATGCAGTATGCACAGTATAGTATACTGTGCTATACTGATGCAGTATGCACAGTATAGTGATCATCAGTATATCACACTGATCATCAAAGGCGTGATAAACATGTGATAAAGCGATACAAAAGTGATAATAACATTAAAACTCTAGGTTTTTAGGTTACTTTTTTAGGTTACTTTTTCTCGAAAATAAAGTTACTTTTTTCTGATTTTTAGGTTACTTTTTTGACAGCCCTACTGATCAGAATAAACTTTGCTCTACGCAAAACTCGGTATGTATTCGACACGATGGCAAATAAACAAATACATAACTCTGTTCAAAGCATACCTACAGTATGTGATTGAAGCATGGGGCAATACATACGTTTCCAATTTAAGAACAATCATACTTGCTCAGAAAATAGGTATTAGACTAGTTTCAAACAGCTGAGAATATAGAAGTTCATTGATCTAGTCAAATACTGAACTCTGATAAAAATGCACCAGGCGTATAATATGAAATTGCCCAGCAATATCCAAAGATATATTTTCATTGAGTCCGAGACACCGGGAACAATTCACAATAACATTTACACGCACAAAAGCAAAAAAATTTGAGTTTTTCCACAACGGTAAAAAATTATGGAATCAATTATCGGCGTCACTGAAGACAATACGAAAGATGTCAGAATTAAAAAACAATTGTATAGTCATTATATAAGACGATATTAAATTGAGATTGGCATTGATGGGTCCTCACCGCCACCTTCTCGGATGAATCTTGTTTGTTTCCCTGTGCATATGTGCATTGTGTGTTTCTTGTATTGTTTAAACGTTCTTGTTTCTGAGGCAGCACAAGCCCTAAATCTTCTTATGCCTTGCCAATCACGAAATTTTGTCAATCTGTTTTCTGTTCCGTTCTGAATGGCAAAATACATTTGATTGACTGATTGATTGATTCAATTTTAGGGAATTGTCACGAACCGGAGGGTGTCGTGAGATGTTTGGAGCGTGGTATATAGATAAAACAAAACCTGTTTCAAGGGCGCATGAGCTATCCGATAGCCAACGGTCATTTATCAAGCTCCCATTTTGCAAACGTGTATTAATTTTTATATTTTTGCCTACTCCCTGCGTTATGTTAGCATACGTAATTTTTAGGTTTCTTTTTTAGGCAATTACTTACTTTTTCCCGAAAATAAAGTTACTTTTTTCTGATTTTTAGGTTACTTTTTTGACAGCCCTACTCATGAGTAATGGAAAAATGGAATTTATAAAAGCACTGATAAACTTTTCTTTCTAGTGTTTCCGCACTTCAGGAATAAGTCGATTGCTAGCATAAATCAGCTACATCTGGTTTTCGCGGTCGCAGTTGTTAATTTAACCTGCAACAATTTCGTGCTCGATTTAATGATATTGAGCGTAATATTATTTTACGCATATTCCAGTGTGTAATGTCGGTAGAAATAATGTGAGAGTGTGTTGTCATTTCCAGTGTTTTTCAGTAAGATCGGCTCTAATTAAGACTTGCTCGCACGCGAGAACAACATGTTGATTATATAGCCAGCACGTTGGCGTGAATACTTGAGCAATGAACAACGTAATAACGCGATAGAATAGAGTTGATTATTGTGCAGCGTGAATGAGCGCTGCCGAGATTGCTCGTCAACCAGCATTCAGTGCGTGGCTCGGTAAAAACTGGTCGCTGTCACTATGTGGCCCTGCAATTGACTTTTGACGGCCGAGAAAACAAGCAACTGAAGAGTAAAACCAAGGCGCGTCATATCAATTTCCTTTCTACATACATACACACACACACACACGCACACACACACACACACACACATACACACATATGTTTGTGTATATGACTTTCAGGTGCATACCCAGATGCGATTGAAACGTTACGGACAAACATAAACAGGCATAGGCACACGTACACACGCACACACACACACACACACACACACACACACACACACACACACACACACACACACACACACAAGTCTGCAAGATGCGCAAACTATGCGGCAGTGGACTCACACACGCGCACACACGCATACACACAGGCATGCTGAAGCAAACACACATACACATATGCACAGGTAAATCATACACGCAGCTAAACATGCATACAGACGGACACACACGTATACACATGCAAAGACACAAGAACACACTGCAAGTTCGCGTGCGCAAATTCTGTGAGGTACAGATTTACGCACGTGTACACAAGTACGTGTCAAGGACTGCCTGTGTGTGAGCCCTGCGTTCTGTGTATGTATGTGTGTGTGTGTGTGTGTGTGTGTGTTGTATGGGTATAAGATGAGGCAAAGTGCGTTTGTGGACGCCATATTATTGTAGGCACACACAAGAGAAGATGTGGTTTCAACAGGTGAGCGTTGTTCCGTATTTCGAACATTGTCCTTGTGTCCCATTGAAACTTGCATATTCGAACTTTTGAAGCTTGTTAATATCCATCAATCAGCGTAGTTGTTTTCTTCTGTATATTAGGCAGATCACCCGTGCCTTCTCGTCAGTTATTTTCTTTATCTTGGCTCATCGTTTCCTATTTTAACAGTGCACTAGCACCGTTATCAGGGCGTATTTACAGGACAGGTGGCTTATTAGTGTACACTATATCATATTAGTGTACAACATCAAGTCGCTATATTTCCATTATCACTGGCATGGAACAATAAAATAATACGTATTTTGAAATATGGATTCAAGCAGAGCTCGATCGAGTGGGACGACATTTTCGTCTCACAATTATCAGCACTTAATACAAGTGGTAGTATTTTTTGCACTGCCGTCGTTTACAGCCTCAGATATGGAGCAACCACCCTTTGGTAGAGCACTGGTGATTTCTTGCCATAAAATTTCCAGCTCAGATATAATGTGGTGGTTTTATTTATTCAGTGAAAATACAAGGTTTTAGAGATGCATAACATCCTAGTACGATTTTGTTGATTTTGTCCATTATGCTCAACCGCTATTCGTTGCTTCCAATTGATTAGATGTTTCGCTGGTTAGGTCCTGTCTCCTGGGCATATCAACGCCCGACAACCACGGCATATTTCTCCATTCAGTCTTGTTACACACTCGAGCAGACCCACTAGGGGTGTTTGCCCATTAATTTTGATTCATAGCATTGAGAAACTGGGACTGTGCTCTACATCTAGGATTCACGGAATAAACTAATTTGTTTCCATATGTGCCCGGTTGTAAACAGTGATTATTCGTTGGTTAAATATGGCATTGAGAAGCATACATTAAATAACAATCAAGTTCAATTGCAATATAATGTTAAGACACTTTTAACTCTATTTTTCAACAATGTTTTGTAATTTGCTTCTATGATATTTCGTGTTCTATCAGATATGATATAGCTTGTTCTATTGCGCTCATATACTTGTAACTTGTGTGTATATTTTGCGAGAAACGGACAAGAATGTCACATTTACACGATCGGTTTGACGTTGTTGTTGCTGTTGGACAGGGTAAATTGTTGCGTGTAGTTGTGCTGGTTCTTGTGGTGAGCTCTCTTGTGACCGCCACACACCGACGAAGACGCAATCATCGGCGCTCCAAAGGACGCAACTCTCAATCAGGCTGGAGCACGTCATCCTTCAGAAGTGGTCACGGAGGTTTCGGAGGAAACTCTTTTAATTCACAGGGTAGTTATAGAGGAAATTCCTTCAACTCTCAAGGTAGTTATGGACGAATTGCACATGGATCACAGCGAGGTTACAGTGGGAGCTCTTCAGGATCACAAGGTTATGGTGGAAATTCTATCGGGTCACAAGGACACGGCGGAAACTCATTCGGATCACAAGGAGGTCATAGATCAAACTCATTCGGATCAGAAGGAGGTCATAGTTCAAACTCATTCGGATCACAAGGTTATGGCGGAAACTCATTTGGATCACGTGGAGGTCATGGAGGAAATGCATACGGTTCACAGGGAGGACACGGTGGAGGTGGAAGAATTGTGAGCGGCGGTCATGGAGCATCTTTTGATGGAGGAAGTTTCGGTATTGGAGGAAGTGGTTACGGTGGGACGTTCAATAATAAGGGAGGAAGTAGACATGGTGGCACCAGTAATTATGGTTTCAGCAGTGGAGGCAATCATGGGAATGCTCGTGGACATGGTGGAAACAGACAAAGTGGATTTTCTAGCCGAAGGTATAGCAGCGGAGGTGGTCACAGTCACAGGAGTACATCAGGAGGATATACAGGTGGAAGTGGACGGAATCAGGGTCACTCACACAGCAGCGGTGGTGGTGCTACTTATGCATTCACCAGTGGTTCGTTCGGAGGTGGCGGATACAAGGGAAATCGATGGTAAATAACAGTTATACGTTCGTCAGCGTTGATATAATCAACCGGTATGCACCTGCAATCATCGTGTGAAACCAACACATTTTTCACGCATTATTTACCACAAGTACTGCTCATTTCACTGCGACACGATTCGATTGCTAGTTCTGCTTGGTATTCGGCTTCTGTAACAAGGCAACTCATCCTGCATATATAAAAACAAAGAAATTTGACCTGAATGTATGCGCCTTATGCGATTTCTTGTGTGATTATGTTGCATTTTTTAATCAAAAAGTATTATCCAAAATAAATGCGTCGATCAATTATACCTCTCAATTATGTCCGTAATTTAAAAATACTAACAATATAATACCCAATACTGTATTGTATATTATTAAACGGCCACTTTCAACAAAGTACAGGCAAATATACTGATAAAATGACAATCGAAGGCATAGAATACACCACATAAAATTGAAACAACATTCACACATTACTGGTCGCATAAAAAACCACACACATCACTGGATGACTTTGGGTTGAAATATATAACAGTATATCGTAGTAGAGTGATAGGCGGGGAACGTCAATGTGGGTATGAAGTTTCACGAGAGCAATGAAAGAGATGCTCACGGAGTTTAGAGGAGAATGAGCTGTAAGAGTTTGCAGCCGCAATTTGAGAAGCAAGCTGGTTATAGAGACGAGGAGCATAAAATTGAAACCGTTTTGACGACCAGGAAGATTCGGAGACGGCACGAATTTCTAGAAGAGAGTTGGATTTACGAGTGTTGTGATTATGTGCAGAGACAGAGAAAAGTGTCTTGAGATAAGGAGGAGGATGGAGGGAACGGAGAGCATTGTACGCAACACAGCAAATTTTGTGTTGAATCATTCATTTGAACGGTATCCAGACGAGTGATTTCAGAAGTAGAAGTAGAAGACAGTAGAAGTAGAGTGACGTCAGGGTAGTTTGAAGACAAAACGGCAAGATTGGTTGATGACGGATTGAAAAGATGTTATGTGTTTTCCAGGAACGGAATGAAAAAGAGAGGAGCACTTATTTAGATTAGGAAAAATAAATGCATTAATTAAAGGGACTGAAAAATGTTGATCGATGTATTTTCATATCATATTGTGCTTTGACGTCCATTGTCACTCTTCGTTGCATAAAGCCGGAACTGTGACGGTCGATATATTAATTATGCAGACAAACAGTAATGGCTGTGTAGATGTAAATGTCACTAGAATATACACGACAAAAATATAAAACAACGCACAAACAATTTCTGAGTATGTATCGATATTTTCGAACAGTGCTGGACTTGAGGAGAGAAACTCAATGATGAATCGAGACATATGCCTAGATATAGCAATAACAATGTAGCAATATAACATAGCAATATAACACACAATATAACATTGGTATTGTCATGAGCACAATCATTACCCGAAAAATAATGTTTCAATGTGATTTAAATCAGTTTATATTTTGCTTTCATAGCGTGCGGTCGTATTAAAGTGGCTCGCATATTTTAATAATTAAGTTTTCCGTTAGGAAGTGAATCTGAATCTGAATTTTTGTTTAAGTCTTACGTTTTTCAAGTCGTATTCAGTCCTTTTTTCATCGAGCGTAGCCGTTGGGCGCTACATGCGTATTTATTTTTGTGTTTGCGGGCACGTATTTACATTCTACTATCAAAACTATGGCTCCAAAGAAAATAGAAGATGTTTGATTGATTAGCTTAGTCTTATCGATACACGTATCAAACAAGATTTATCAAATGTGGCAAAATACAATGTTCTGATATATCTGCTAATATATGCACGATATACAGTTAAAAATGTCCGCAAGCAATAATACAAAGCGAATATAAGTCTCGCGGGACCGATATGGTAATATAAGAACTACTAAATGCACCAGAAAACAGTCACTGAAGCGCGTTGGATAACAACCAATCAGCGGTGAGCAGGTCAACAACTGTCTCACGCACACACACACACACACACACACACACACACACACTAGGTCACACACACAAACACACACTAGCTCACACACACACACACACACACAAACACACACTAGCTCACACACACACACAAGCACACACTAGCACACCCACACAAAAGAAAAAGACTTTGGAGTAATAATGAATCACAAGCTGTCTCCTGAAAACCATATATCCGAAATAGTGAAAAAGACAAATTGCAAAATTGCACATATTAAAATAGCTTTCACATATATCAAGGCCGAAATGTTAAGAAAGTTAATTATAGCTATCATTAGACCATCTCTAGAATACGCTGTCACAATATGGAGTCCGCATTTACAGAAGCACAAGGAAAAACTAGAGAAAGTACAAAGATCAGCTACAAATATATCACACGAGACAAGACATTTAGGCTACAATGAAAGACTGAGAAAATTGAACCTATCTACACTAGAAGAAAGAAGAGTCAGAGTAGATGTGATAGCTATATATAGATATATGACAGGCAAAGAAAATATTCAAAATACCAGTCTGTTCCAGCCGACCAGTTCCACACGTTTATTTGCTCTAAGTCTTCAAAAAAGTAGAGCCAAAAAAGATATAAAGAAGTACAGTTTCCCTAAACGTAGTATAGATTTTTGGAATAGAATACCGCAAAATATAATAGGACAGCCAACAACAATTAAATTCAAAGAAAATTATGATCTCTGGAAGGCAGGAGACACGAGTTTCTGACTCATTCCTGCGCGAACAACTCGGTAAGAACAACTCGGTAAGAACACACACAAGCACACACTAGCTCACACACACACACACACACTAGCTCACACACACACACACATCGTGGTTGAGTTGTGGTTGAGTTGTGGTTGAGTTGTGGTTGAGTTGTGGTTGAGTTGTGGTTGAGTTGTGGTTGAGTTGTGGTTGAGTTGTGGTTAAGTTGTGGTTGAGTTGTGGTTGAGTTGTGGTTGAGTTGTGGTTGAGTTGTGGTTGAGTTGTGGTTGAGTTGTGGTTGAGTTGTGGTTATGTGTGGTTGTGGCTGTGGCCGTGTAATTGCGTCATGTGTTCTTCCAATTTGTATAGTGATCATGGACAGGGAAACTGCAGGTTCTACTGAACTCGCAAGGGTCTACCTACAAGGAGGCCATGCGACATGTGAGTGGCCAGCTCAAGGAGCAGATACGAGTTCTCAACGAAACAGTGGGAGAACTCAGAAAAAGTCTTGAGTTCTCCCAAGCGGAAATCTTCGACCTCAAAGGCAATGTCAAGGATTTACAAAAAAGAAAATGTTGATAACAGGTTCAAAATTTATCAGCTGCGAAGCCAGCTGATTGAGCTGCAACTAAGAGCCGACAGAGCCGAGGACGAAAGTCGGAGAAAAACGTGTGCATATCAGGTATGCAAGAAACTGTGCACGAGACATGAGAGCAGACAGCACAGTATTACCTCTACACCAGTCCCAGCTCTCATACTCTTTCTATGTGCCTGGGCGTAACTGCAACCGAGACGCAATGGTCTCAACACAGACGGAGCGAGGAAAAACCCTAGTTGTAACCGTCCTAGCTGCATTTTCCCGTACTCTGTCTCTCGCGCTGGTCGTCCACTAATCATAAGCGCCTAGTGACGAATGGTTGTATGACGAGTGATGGTTAGTGTAATGTAAAAGTAAATAGCCTAGTCTAACCTAACCTAACAAGAAAGAGTAAGATTGCTGGGTCTGAAGCGTAGGCGTAATGGTTCGTAGGCGCAGTTGCTAGGTTCCCCACGAAAACAAGGCTACGAGAGCTGCTACTGTTGAGCATTGCTAGTTGTTGGAATGAATGGTATATGAAATTGTTTGTTATAAACTGAAATAGTGGTGATTTGTGAAATAGTTGGCTCTACATTATCAACGATTTACATTGACAGCTGCTGAGATAAGTTGATAAATTCCTGATCAAACCCCATTATATTTGAGACTAGGTGCGCCTATGATTAGTGGACGACCACCGCGAGAGAGACAGAGTATGGGAAAATGCAGCTAGGACGGTTACAACTAGGATTTCTCCTCGCTCTGTCTGTGTTGAGACCATTGCGTCTCGGTTGCAGTTACGCCCAGGAACATAGAAAGAGTAAGAGAACTGGGACTGGTGTAGAGGTAATTATTCGTAGTGGTAGTTGCTATGTTCCGTTTCAAACACACACGCCTGATAATCCGCGATAGACAGACGGCAGAATCAGCTGATCGTGACGCGCCAGACAATCGCCAGGTTCAACACGCGATCAATGGTCAAGGTCATAACCGGCGAAACAGTAGCAGTTGTGTGATGGCAGTGGCGGACGCAGGTGCAGCAGCGGGCGGTGCTACTGGTGACAGTAGTAAAACACCAACCGATGCCGCCTCTTCTGCGCCGTCCTACACGAAGATGGCGCAGCATGATAGTGGACAGCAGCGTGGTGGGGCTGCTGCGGTCGTAGCTGTTGGAGCTCGGGCTGCAGCGGCTGCTTCTGAGCCGACAGTTGATGCCGCTGCGGTCTGCGCTGTTCCTGGCCTTTCTTCGCCCGTCAGAGGCGCTGCTGCATCAGCATCGTGAGGACAGGCTCGACGTGTGTCCAGAGGTGGCGGCAACGCGCCGGCAACTCGCAGCAGGAGGCGGAACTGAGTTAAACTACCTCGAATCATGTACGTAACCTCAAGTGATAGTATGAATGAATTACAGATAAATGATTGTGACGAATATCAGGAAGATAGTTTGGAATCAAAATATACTCAACAGTGAAAATTTATTATCCATAGACAAGAATGCACTTACAATTTTGGCTATGAACATTACGAGTATCACATCCAACTACAGAATTTCTTAGATCAAGTGATGAGTGACAAGAGTATGTGTGACATAGAGTTTGACATTCTTGGTTTTTCAGAAACTAGACTTGATAAAGACATTGCCAACCTGTACAAAATTCCAAATTACTCAATGCATGGAATCTATCGTAACAGACATGGCGGGGGAGTTACTATGTATGTGCGTGAAGCCTTCAATTCTAAAATGATAGATGATTGCTGTAGATATGAACCTCACATAGAGTCCGTTTGTGTTGAGGCTAGCCATAACAATAGCAAATGTATGCTAATAAGAGTATATCGACCGCCAGATGGCAACTTCAACAGTTTTATCAGTGAATTAAACAATATATTTGAGTACAGTGTGCGCAGAAAAAACAAAGCTATATACTTTTTCGGGGACTGTAATATAAACTTACTTTCAAAAACAGCCATTCTCAAGAATTCGTAAATCTGATGCATAGTTATTCCATGTATTCGACAACTATCAAACCCACCAGAGTATCTTATGATAGCTCTTCTCTTATTGATCATATGTGGAGCAATCAAGGAGAGCAAAATCTGGCCAATTATATCTTTTGCACAGATATATCTGACAATTTCCCAATTGTATCCTGTTTTCAAAGGTTTACTGATGTTCACCAAACTAAGGAAGTGTATGAGAGAAACTTTAGTCAAAGAAATATATATTTTTTTGTTGATGATATGTCGAGAGTGCATTGGAATGATTATAGTCAGTTTGATTGGCCAGACCAGGCATATAATGACTTCTTCGATAAATTCAATGAAATATGCTAAGCGAATTTTCCTGTCAACTTGTAAAGCAGAAAAAAAGAAAAAAATTATCCCTATTTGACAGCTGGGTTAGTAAAAAGTATCAGGGAGAAGAATAGGCTTGCTAGATTGGCACATAAATGGCCAATTTCCTACAAAGAGAAATATAAAAAATATAGAAACATGCTAACATCACTGTTAAGAAATGCAAAGAACGTCTATTATAAGAACAAATTGAAAAAAACTAAGGAAATCCAAAAGAGTCATGGAAGGTTATTAACCAACTTTTGGGCAGAGAACAACGGTCTAATAACAAGACAATTGAACTTGATTCTGCTCCACTACATACTGTTTCTGACGCTCTCAATAATCATTTCATTACTCTAGTAGACAAGTCAGAATCTAATAACGAATTCAACAGTGACAATTTTCGTAACTACCTTAACCCATCCTCAATGTAGTCTATGTTTTTACCTCCCTGTGATGTTTATGAGATAAGAAAACACATTCAAGCTCTCAAATCAAACTCTGCTGGATTTGACGAAATCACAGCAAAGATATTAAAAGTAGCCATAGATTACATAGTGGTTCCACTCACCAATATAGTTAACATCACATTTCGCTATGGAATCTTTCCCGATAGGCTCAAAATTGCTGAATCTTTACCTTTGTTCAAATCTGGGTCCAAGTCAGATTTGAATAATTATAGACTAATATCCATTTTTCCTGCAATAAGCAAAATATTTGAGAAAGCCATAACGAACAGACTCGTCGGATTCCTAGAAAAAAACAGTTTTATCTCTAAATGTCAGTTTGGCTTAAGAAAATATTGTTCCACTCAATCGGCCTTATTGAACTTTGTTTCTCATATTTATTATAAAATGGACGATAAATCTCACGTATCGGCAGTGTTCTTGGACATTGCAAAGGCATTCGATTCAATAGATCACCAGATACTACTTGCTAAATTATAGAATATTGGTTTAAGGGGACCCGTAAATAACCTCATCAAAAACAATCTAACCGAGCGCAAGCAAGCTGTTTTTTGCATGTGGTATTGTTGGTCAGAAATTGAACGCTGTGCGAGGGAATGAATGCGAGTGTGAATGCGTTTGCTGAGTTGAGCGAGAGTGTAGGAGAGCGTGTGCGTTTGCGAGCGTAGACTTGTGTGTCTACCTGTGTGTGTATGTGCGTCACTATATTCATGCGTGTCATTCTACTTCGTGTTTGTATGTTTGTATGCAGCGTGTACTGGTGTTAGCGGCTGGTATGGAATGACGGGAGTGATGTTGTAGTGCTTTTCGTAAGGTGTGTTGTTATGTGTGGACTGGTCGGTGTAGTCTTCTGTGTGTTGTTTGTGTGGTTATAATTTATGCCAGCCTAGAGAGAAATTATTGCTCTACTGTGTACGAGTGAGTATTCATCTTGTTGTTGTTCAATCATATTTGTTGTCGTCAGCAATAGAGTTCATAATTTTACAAGGTAGTTTTGTTTTCGTGGTGTAAACATGGACATCAAACCACATTGCAATAACGTCTATTCTGATTATAAAGTGATTAAACACGATGTCCCACAGGGATCAATTCTGGGCCCCATTTTGTTATTATTATTATTATTATTAATTACAGGCAAATCCAGTAGCATGGGAAGAGTGCAAGCACTATTACCACCCTAAGGTGGCCCCATGTACCGGAAGCGCCCAAAAGATTAAGAGAGAAAGAGATTTCGAAAAGAAAAAAGTCTAGAAAGAGAGTTGGAAAGCAAATAATAAATAAATAACAATAAATAATAAACCATCATCCGATAACAATCCATAATGTCACTCCGCCCACGTTCCTCAATAAATAATAACAATCAACAATAAACATGTGATTCAGTAAATAACAGCCATCAATAAATAAGAATAAACATTAATAAATAAGTAATAAATAACAATCAAAAACAATAAATATGATTTAATAAGAAACATCCAACAATAAATATAAATATGATTCAATAAGTAACAACAACACAAATAAATATGATTCAATAAGTAACAACACAAATAAATATGATTCAATAAACAACAACACCAATAAATACGATTCAATAAACAACAACAAAAATAAATATGATTCAATAAACAACAACAACAATAAATATGATTCAATAAACAACAACAGCCAACACTGAGTAAAAGTATAATTTAATAAATAACAACAACCAATAATAAATAGTAATGAATAGAGAGTAGAATAAGAATAAATATAAATAAATAGAAAATAAATAACAATAAGCATGAATAAATAACAATAAGCATGAAGAAATAACAATAAATATGAATAAATATACAATTAATAAGACTCAACAGTCAATTCCACTCTTTCAGTAGCATTTCATTTACTTTGGCCTTGAATTTCTCCAAATTGTTCTGCGAGAAAGCCTGTGAAGCCACGGTAAGCTAAGGTACGGTAAGCGGTGAAGCTACGGCTTGTTCTTGGTATACGTTAATTATATCGTAAACACCACCAGCGGTGTCCAAGTAACAATGTACGCTGATGACACAGTTTTGTTGTGTCAGACTGTGGTTAGTGCGGGTATTAATTGTTGTATATTTGTATACTAGCATAAAAACCCGCCCGTTGTGCGGAACAATTAATAAAAATCTTGCAAATTAAAAAATTTATATGGCAAACTCATAAAAACCTTAATCAATCGAAAAGTCTAAATTTCATTATTTTTAATTATATTTGGACAAAATATTTTCCCTCAGCCCGCCTCATATTTAAACCCGTCCGACGTGCGGAATAATTCAGAACTCGAACACGATCCGATCTGGACCTTGAAGTCAAATCCATTAGTTTTCTATATGAATTCATTCTACACGGTGAAATTGAATGTCATATTGTCTATAGTTGATGCCCCCGGGACATTTTTATTTCATAAAAATGAGCCATCGCTTCGTTTGCGTTTGAAGCTTCTGATCTATACCATTGAACCCGCGCAATTATGTCACCTCATATTCAACTATACATATACAGACAGGCAGATAATTTCTTTTATGTATATACATATAAGAAATATATATGTATATATATATATACTAGCATTTAAACCCTCCCGTTGTGCGGAACAATTCATAAAAATATTGCAAATTAAAAATAAATAAGGCAAACTCATGAAAACCTTAATCAATTAAAAAATCAAAATTTCATTATTTTTAACTTTATTTTGACAAAATATTTTCACTCAGCCCGCCTCATATTTATCACCCGCACGACGTGAGGAATAATTCAGAACTCGAACACAATCCGTTCTGGTTTTTGAAGTCAAATCCATTAGTTTTGTATATGAATTCATTCTACACGGTGAAATTGAACGTTTTATTGCTGCCCGCGGGACATTTTTATTTCATAAAAATGAGCCATCGCTTCGTTTGCGTTTGAAGCCCCTGATCATTGAACCAGCGAACCATGAACCAGCGCAATTATGTCACCTCATATTCAAGCATACATACACAGACAGACAGATAATTTCTTCTTTATGTATATATATAGCATTAAAACCCGCCCGTTGTGCGGAGCGATTCATAACATGAAATTCATATTCAATTCATAAAAAATATGGAAAAATAAAAATGAAATAGGGTACACTCATAAAAATATTAATCAATTGAAAATTATAAGTTTAATTATTTTTATTTCGACAAAATATTTCCCCTCAGTCCGCCTGAGTCATTTTTAAACCCGCCCGTCGTGATGAATAATTCAGAACTCGAACACGATCCGTTCTGGATCTTGAAGTCAAATCCATTGGTTTTGTGTATGGATTAATTCTACAGGGTAAATTGAACGTTATATTGTCTATAGTTGCTGCCCGCGGAGCATTTTTATTTGTATAAAAATACCTTTTTTTAAATGAACCATTTGAAAAAAATGAACTAAAAAATGGAAACACCTTTTTTAAACCCGCCCGTCGTGCGGAACAATTCATACAATAAAATTCATATTTGAAGTCAAATCCATTGGTTTTGTGTATGGATTAATTCTACAGGGAAAATTGAACGTTCTATTGTCTACAGTTGCTGCCCGCGGAAAATTTTTATTTAATTTTTTTTTAAATGAAACATTTGAAAAAATGACCTAAAAACACTTTTTTAAACCCACCCGTCGTGCGGAACAATTCATACAATAAAATTCATATCAAATCCATAAAATATAGTGAATACAAATTGAAAACCAAAAAATGTAACCTATAAATATCTTAACCAATAGAAAAGTCTAAATGTGAATATTTTTGTTCTTATTTTGACAAATATTATCCCTCAACCCGCCTGATATATAAATCTGCCCGTCGTGTGGTATAATTCAGAACACAAACACGAAACAAACAATGAAAGATGATGAAATATTTTCATCAGAATGTTTCCAAACTATATTTATTACTTAACATCATTCCCCAATATCATTTGCTTAAGTACTATTTCGCTTTTACCGCTAAAATATTTATTGTTAAAATTTATATATTTTCCGCTATCATTAAAACCCAATATAACCTGAGTCAAACCTACCCAACCCAACCCAACCATTCAATCTTGACCGCTCTCAGCCTAGTCTGAGGTGATTTAACTTATTAGTTTGTGATCACAAAATATACTGATGCGATCATAATTTGTAATCAGAAGACTGAGATTATCTACCCCAGGGGTCCCAAACACGCGGCCCACCAATACTTTTCTCTCAACCCGCCAATATAGTATCGGGACCAAACTGTAAGGCAGCTAAATTCACATTTGTTGCATAATGCGATATAATTATACACCATTATCATATTATCTCATAATTCCCGGTTAATGCTTCCACTAATGCATCATATTCATACAGTTGTTATTTTTTGGATTACACCGATATTACAGCCCTTGATATTACAGCCGATATTATATTATGCAATCTATATTCTGCTACGTATTATTCCTAATACATATATCATCAGATCGCAAAATATATTTAAAGGCTCACATCATTCTCCAAAATCATTTGCTTAAGAGCTATTCTACTTTTATCGCTAGAATATTTACTGCTAGCAAAATATCATATACCTCGCTATCATTTAAACCCACTCTTTATAGATACATTTAATTCGCCCGTCGTGCGGAACAGTTCATAAAATATAATTAATATTCAATTCATAAAAAAATTAGTGCAAATTGAAAAAGAAAAACAAACCCACAGGAAAGTTATAGCTAATATAAAAGTCTAAATGTGAAATTTATGTTTCAATTTAGAAAACATGTTTTTCCACAACCCGCCTCATATTTAAAGCTGCCCGTCGTGCGGAATAAATCAGAACTCAAAAACGAAACAAACACAAATAAAATGGATGAAAAACGACCAATAGAAAGGTCAAATTTGTAAATTCTTGTTTTAATTATTGACGATGTTTTTCCCTCAACACTACTCAAATTCACACCCGTCCTTCGTGTGTAGTAATTCAGACGTGTAACACTATCAAAACAATGAAACATCTCTATAATTCGAGATTAATGCTTCCTCTAAAACAGCATATGCATATACTTGGCATTGCATGATATTACAACCCGTATCCTTATGCAACTCAAGCGTATGCAACTTGAAATTAAACCAATTAAATTACACAGTAAAATTCATTAGCTTACTTTGTTCCTTAGTTATTCGATATCATTATTTTTTATTATTATTATTATTCCAGGCAATTTGTATTTACACAGTCATGTATGGAATCCCAAAGAACATCTGTAGAAACGAACGAACATCCATGTAACACAAAGAGGGTAAACATCGTGAACAATATACATAAATGGATTGTACAAGTCTATCATAGGCATATGATTTTGACATTTGTACATCATAAAACGCGTTATAATCGGGGTATTTATATACGGTAAAGGACGCAGTGCTATAGCAGCTGGTCAGAAATTTACAGGAGGACACAGTGGTAGTACAGCTGGTCATGGAGGATACCAACGTTCCGATGGCCGTCTGACGTGTCTGACGTGTCTAACCCGACTGACGCCACTCCGTTGGCGGGCCAACGGCCCATCACCACTGAGTGGCGTTGTTGTGGGTCTTGACGGGCGTCAGCCGGGTTGACACGTGATGGAACATAGGCCATACGGAACGGGCGTTGAAATGCACGTGTGTTGAAGAGTGGCAATAGCGCAGGTGAAACACGACGGCGGCTTAAATTATACAGGACGGCAACGTTGTCAGTTAAAATTAAAGGGCACATGTATCCACTTGCGTAAGCGGCGACCAATCCCAGAATGGCTGCTCGTTGCTCCGCATCGTAGATATGCGGGCTGTGCGTATTCGGCAGTGTCCACGTTTGTTGAGATGGTGTGGCGATGCCTAAGGCTTGTTGAGAGGCATCTGTTGCAATGATGCAATCTACCGCTGGCACCGGTTGCACAGGGCGAAGGTTCCCGAGCATGATGCTTGCCGTTGCGAGTCGCGTTGGTTGAAAAAGCGCAAGCGAGGCATAGGTTGTAGGCAGACGTAAAGTGCGACATAAAAACGACAAGTATCCCGCCAAGCGACGACGCCATGTATGTGATTGTTGGGGGGCTATTTGACAAGCACATTGTAATTGACGTTTCACACGGGGTGTGATATCAATTGTGGCTTGAGCACCGCCGGTGATGATGAACCCCAAGAAATCCATGGTAGTAGCCGGTTGAAATTGTGATTTTGCTACATTAAGCTGAACACGCCATTGGCGAAGATAAGTGTGTACTTGATGGAGTTGATGTGCCGGGCCAATGACCAGAAAGTCATCTAGATTTGCCAGGCATCTGAGAGACAGTACTCGTTCCAGTGCTCGGGCGATTGCCATACTGATGGTCTGCATTAATGCAGGTGCCGAGGCTAAACCCATTGGCAACCGTCGCCATTGGTACATCTTGTGCCGGTATGATACGTTGAGTAGCGACGACAGTCCTGGGTGCAGTGGTAGTTGGAAGAAGCCATGGCGCAGGTCAAATTTGACCATACGCCAAGACGGGTGAGTAGCCAACAAAGCCACTGCTTCAGCAGGACGCGGAAGTCGTATACTGTAGTGAGGCACATATGGCGTCAATGGTGAAAGGTCATACAAAACTCTTGCTGTGCCGTTGGGTTTTGCGATAGCAAACAATCTGAACACGGGCCCGTGGCGAGACGTGGTTTCGGCCAGAATATTATGCTGGACCAGTTGTGGGATAAGACGGTCGAGAAAAGCCGTGGGCTTGGTCGGTTGCCATGTACTGCGCGCTGCCGGCGCGATCGTCGTTCGTATCCCGTTGGTCAACATGTTGCGGACATGTGCTGGGAAGAACGGTTGTGCTGGCAACGGATGAAGGCCCTGCATGTCCGGCAAGGTCAGCTGTTGATATCGGCGTGCGGTAGGTGGACGCAGGCAGGGAAGAAGGGACGGCTGGTCCTCCGCGCTGGTCTCTGATGTAGTCGATGGTGACGTAAGCGCAGGCGTTGTAGTCGCGTTGGCTATTGCTTGGTGTTCATGCCATTGGAGTGACATAATCATGCCATGGTCTTTGATGGCCCTATCCCGTGCTGCTGGCTCGAGAAGATCGGCAGGCAGGTCTTCGAGGGCTTCTGCGGCGGCATTGACGGCATCGTCGCTAAGTGTAGTGTCGAGTAGATCGTCGAGCCAGTGTGATGACGTTGGTAACAGTTCATGGTAGGTTGGCGACGATTGTGACGGGCTGCGCAGCAGTGACGTGATTGGCTGGCCATCAGGCAAGCCGTCGGCGAGAGGCGCGAGGCTTGCCAGCTGCTCCCAGACCGCCTCAAGGGCGACCCGGGGATTGTCGAGGTCGAAGACTGGGCTTGATGCCCTTACCTCGACCGCGCGGGAGCCGTCGTCCAGGGGAGCGAGGCTGTCGGCGCGCTGGGTAGCGCCGGGTGGCCGGTTGCAGGTGTTCCGCGGGTACATCCAGATCTAGCAATCGTGCTTCTGCTGAATTTTCGCAATGGATGGCAGCCGTCCACCCATAAAGCGCTGCCGTGAGCAGTGTCTTGAGCCGGTTCTTAAACCAGTGCTGCTCTCCACTGGGTAGATGGTGATAAACGTCGGCCAAGTTGAGGATTGCGCGATATTCGTGAAGATCGCGTTGCTTGAGGGTTACTCGGCGAGCGTCGACAAATTCACGCAAGCGGGCCGCCCAACGAGTCACTGCTCCCTGCGTAGGTAGCGTCGACGCCGTTGACGTTGTGTCGGACACTGCGCGAGGCAGTTCGTGAACCTCGTCCGGTTCGTCGTCGTCTAGGTCTTCAAGGCCTGGTATATCGGCGAATGACGCCGGCCTGGGTGCACTCACCTGTGGTGTTGGTGTAGGCTCCACGTTGAGGCGGCTCATCACCGCGTCGATCTTTTCCACCAGCGTGGAAGCCCACGCTGGTGGGCGGCTTCGCGTGCCGCGCTGCGTGGCGGGCGTTGATGGTGGCGGCGAGCTTCTGGACGGAGCAACCGGAGACACTGTTGCGGCGGCCGCTCCAAGACAATTGTCGGTAGTATCTCCGCGCGTGACCTCCCCACCCGGCATGCCTGGGGGCAAGGAGCGTGACTACTGCCGGTGAAAGCCGGCGTACTCAACGTAACGCAGAGGGACGGAGTAAAAACACGTCTGACGTGTCTGACGTGTCTAACCCGACTGACCGAAAATGACTTAGTTGCTGAGAAATAGAGAAAAAGTACAGAAAATTGGACGCGTCGAGCTTAAATATAATTTTGAATGTAGTCTGAAATTTTGTCATTTTTACATATTTTATATTTAATTTTTGGATATGAATTATAGCCTACCGAGTAGAACAGAATATTCTCTACACAGTGGTATAATCTGTTTGGCTGTACCATTTCTGGTTTATGAGGAGTAGATGCAGGAATATTGACCAAAATTTTCGCATTTTTCAGGGTTCATTTTGTCTTTTCACCGCGATAACTTTTTTTGGTTTTATTTTAATAATTTTAATTTAACCTATCGTGTAGACAAGAAAATTTTCAACGTAATGGTATAAATTGTTGGCGGGTACACCAATTGGTTACCGAGTAGCAGCTTTCAGCTCATAAGGATGGTGGGACAGACAAACAGACAGACAGACACACAGACAGAGGATCTCTTTTATATATATAGATATATATATATATAACTAGCATTAAAACCCGCCCATTGTGCAGAACAATTCATAAAAATATTGCAAATTAAAAATAAATAAGGCAAACTCATGAAAACCTTAATCAATTAAAAAGTCTAAATTTCATTATTTTTAATTTTATTTTGACAAAATATTTTCACTCAGCCCGCCTCATATTTATCACCCGCCCGACGTGAGGAATAATTCAGAACTCGAACACAATCCGTTCTGGTTTTTGAAGTCAAATCCATTAGTTTTGTATATGAATTCATTCTACACGGTGAGATTGAACGTTTTATTGCTGCCCGCGGGACATTTTTATTTCATAAAAATGAGCCATCGCTTCGTTTGCGTTTGAAGCCCCTGATCATTGAACCAGCGAACCATGAACCAGCGCAATTATGTCACCTCATATTCAAGCATACATACACAGACAGACAGATAATTTCTTCTTTATGTATATATATAGCATTAAAACCCGCCCGTTGTGCGGAGCAATTCATAACATGAAATTCATATTCAATTCATAAAAAATATGGAAAAATAAAAATGAAATAGGGTACACTCATAAAAATATTAATCAATTGAAAATTATATGTTTAATTATTTTTATTTCGACAAAATATTTCCCCTCAGTCCGCCTGAGTCATTTTTAAACCCGCCCGTCGTGCTGAATAATTCAGAACTCGAACACGATCCGTTCTGCGTCTTGAAGTCAAATCCATTGGTTTTGTGTATGGATTAATTCTACAGGGTAAATTGAACGTTCTATTGTCTATAGTTGCTGCCCGCGGAGCATTTTTATTTTTTAAGAAATACCTTTTTTAAATGAACCATTTGAAAAAAATGAACTAAAAAATGGAAACACTTTTTTTAAACCCGCCCGTCGTGCGGAACAATTCATACAATAAAATTCATGCAAAAAATTAGTGCAAATTGAAAAAGAAAAACAAACCCACAGGAAAGTTTTAGCTAATATAAAAGTCTAAATGTGAAATTTATGTTTCAATTTAGAAAACATGTTTTTCCACAACCCGCCTCATATTTAAAGCTGCCCGTCGTGCGGACTAATTCAGAACTCAAACACGAAACAAACACAAAGAAAATTGATGAAAAACGACCAATAGAAAAGTCAAATTTGTAAATTCTTGTTTTAATTATTGACGATGTTTTTCCCTCAACACTATTCAAATTCACACCCGTCCTTCGTGTGTAGTAATTCAGAGGTGTAACACTATCAAAACAATGAAACATCTCTATAATTCCAGAATAATGCTTCCTCTAAAACAGCATATGCATATACTTGGCATTGCATGATATTACAACCCGTATCCTTATGCAACTTGAAATGCAATATTTGAAGTTGCGTATGCAACTTGAAATTAAACCAATTAAATTACACAGTAAAATTCAGTAGCTTACTTTGTTCCAAGTAGCATTTTACCCGCCCGTCGTGCGGAACATTTGATGTGTAAATATTGAGGACAATAAAGACTTTCTATTCAGTATAGTGTAGCATTAATTAAACTGTACGCAAAAAAACCACACCATCCATGCTTGGAGATAATATGATGCATTCTTAATTGTGATTGGGCTTCAGTGAAATTTAATCGGTGTATATTCCTGTGTAATCGCAAGTGCGCATAATAGCTGTCAAATTGGCAATATGTCCTTTTGACTTTACACCGCCGTAACTTCCTTTAGATACTAACTTTTCTTGTAGAACACAAAATTATCTACACAATAGTATAATTTTTATAGCTGTACCATTGCTGGTTTATGAGGAATAGATAGCGGAATATTGACCAAAATATTAACGTTTTTGTGTGCTAATTTTGCCTTTTTGACTTTGTCATTTACACTTCACACCGCCGTAACTTTTTTTTAATACACTTTGAAAAATAAAAAAATTACACCTTGTTGTAGCAAACAAAATTCACAGCATGATGGTATTATTTATTTAGATGTGTGATAATTATTTTTTGAGAAATAGAGAAAAAAGTATAGAAAATCCAACGCGTGGAGTTTAAAAAATATTTTGAATGTAGATTGAATTTTTTTCCATTTTACATGTTTTATATTTAATTTTTGGGTATAAATTTTACTTCGTTGAGTAGAACATAGAATTTTCTACACAGTGGTATAATTTGTATAGTTGTACCATTGCTGGTTTAGGAGGAGTAGTCTTCAGAAAATTGATCAAAATTTTCGCATTTTTCAGGGTTCATTTTGTCTTTTCACCGCTATAACTTTTTTTGGTTTCATTTTTGAAATTTAAAATTTACTCTAAAGTGTAGCCAAGAAAATTTCCAACGTGATGGTATATATTGGTATATATGGTAAAGGTATATGTATATTGTTAGCGGGTACGCCAAGTGGTAGCCGAGTATTAGCTGATAGAAAATGGACCAAGGAGGGTGGAACACACAGACAGACACACAGACACACACACACACAGACACACAGAGGATCTCTTTTATATATATAGATAAGAGAAAATAAATATGAATTAATGAATTATGTTGAATAAATGAATAATTATGAATGAATTAATAGAAAAGAGTAAACCCATGAAAAGTCTAAATTTCTATATTTTTATATTATTTTGACAAAATAGTTTGCCTAAACCGCCTCATATTTAAACCTACCTGTCGTGCTGAATAATTCAGAACTCAGACACAAAACAATGAAAAATGACTAATTTTTTATCATGTTTGCAAAATATATTTATTACTTAACATCACCATCTTGCATTAAAACCCGCCCGTTGTGCTAAACAACTAATAAAGTAGAATAAATATTGACTTAATAAAAATGATTAGAAATTAAAAAAGGAAAAAGTAAACCCATAAAAAGTATTGATCAATAGAAAAGTCTAAATGTGAATGTTTTTATTTTAGATGTGGCAAAATATTTTCCCTCGAACTGCCTCGTATTCAAACCCGGCCGTCGTGCGGAACTATAAATCGAATATAGTTTTAGTGCGTACACACAGAAAAACTCACAACGAAGGAAACTGTTGGCAAAGGCCCAAAACACAATAAAACCAATATATTACCAGAGCGGACGAGTAAAATCGCGGACCCAAAAGCAAGCGTGGAGAAAACCGTATCGTAATCCCACGAGACTCACTACGCGCCATTCTTGCATCTCGTACTGTGTGTGGGATACTAAACGGGATAATGAATTTACACTACAATACAATACAACTCATGACCATGACAATATTAAATAAATTGCACGAATACGATATGCTCATGCACGATACGATATGTATTGGAACCAAGAACATTTCAAAATGTCTTGTGCAGCGTCCAACGTGGTGCGGCTGCTACATAATGAATCAAAAAGCAAAAAGCTTATCCAATAGAAAAATATAAATTTGTAAATTCTTGTTTTTATTATTGACGAAGTTTTTTCCTCAACACTGCTCAAGTTCACACCCATCCTTCGTGTGTAGTAATTCAGAAGTGTAACACTATCAAAACAATGAAACCTTCTGTCATCTCTATAAGTGTTTTAGCCTATCTTGTAGAACACAGAATTATCTACACAGTAGTATATTCCTGTGTAATCTCAAGTGCGCATAATAGCTGTCAAATTGGAAATATGTGCTTTTGAATTTACACCGCTGTGACTTCCTTCAGATACACTTTGGAAAATTACAAATTATACCGTATTGTAGAAAACAAGATTTCTAGCACGACGGTATAATTTTGTTTTATGTGTGACAAATAGTTACTGAGAAATAGTAGAAAAATGAATTAATTTTAGTCGCCCGGTGTTCAAGTGTAATTTTGGATGTGTTTGAGAACTTTGCCAATTTTACACGTTTTTGTATCATTTGTGGGTATAAATTATAGCTTATCTTGTAGAACACAAAATTCTCTACACAATAGTACATTCCTGTGTAATCGCAAGTGCGTAAATTGTGATTGGACTTCAGTGAAATTAAATCAGTGTATACTCATGTGTAATCGCAAGTGCGCATAATATATGTCAAATTGGCAGCATGACATTTTGACTTTACACCGCCGTAACTTCCTTCAGATACACTTTGGAAAATTACAAATTATACCGTATTGTAGAAAACAAAATTTCAAGCACGATGGTGTACTTTATTGTAATGTGTGACAAATAGTTCCTGAGAAATAGGTAGAAAAATTAATTAATTTTTATCACCCGATGTTCAAGTGTAATTTTGGATGTATTTGAGAATTTTGCCAATTTTATACGTTTTTTGTATCATTTGTGGGTATAAATTATAATTTTTCTTGTAGAACACAAAATTATTTACACAATAGTATAATTTTTATAGCTGTACCATTGCTGATTTATGAGGAATAGATAGCGGAATATTGACCAAAATATTCACGTTTTTTGTGCTAATTTTGCCTTTTTGCCTTTTTGTCATTTACACTTCACACCGCCGTGACTTTTTTTTAAATACTCTTTGGAAAATGTAAAATTATACCGTGTTGTAGCAAACAAAATTTCCAGCATGATGGTATTATTTATTTAGTTGTGTGATAATTAGTTTTTGAGAAATAGAGAAAAAAGTATAGAAAATCGGACGCGTGGAGTTTAAATATAATTTTGAATGTAGATTGAATTTTTTTCCATTTTACATGTTTTATATTCATTTTCGGGTATGAATTATAGTTTGTTGAGTAGAACAGAAAATTTTATACACAGTGGTATAATGTTTATAGTTGTACCATTGCTGGTTTATGAGGAGTAGTCTTCAGAAAATTGATCAAAATTTTCGCATTTTTCAGGGTTCATTTTGTCTTTTCACCGCTATAACGTTTTTTGGTTTTATGTTTACAATTAAAAATTTTACCTACAGTGTAGACAAGAAAATTTCCAACATGATGGTATAAATTTTTAGCAAGTACGCCAAGTGATGGTCGAGTAGCAGCTCATAGAATATGGACCAAGGAGGGTGGGACACACACACAGACACACACACACACACACACACACACACACACACACACACACACACACACACACACACACACACACACACACACACACACACACACACACACACAGAGGATCTCTTTTATATATATCAGCGGTTCTTAACCTTTTGGCCTCCATTTCCCCCTTTCACGTCAGCCCTAAGAACAATTTCCCCCTTCATTTTCAATTCCTCGACCCCCTCCTCCCAACTGCCAAAATGTAGTAATTCTTACTATAAAACACCAAATTTTATTCGCAGCCAGAAATTCAACAGAGCAAAAGAAGCTCTGCAGATCAATAGCCACCAGTTTGGTTATCACCCAAGCAGTTAATCAGTGGGAAACTTGCGCCTGTTTCTTCCTCGTCAGCTTTTCGATGTCGGGTTTGGTATTGCTTAGCGCACAGCGGAGACTCGCTTCTACTTGGATTTTGTTTCGAGCCCTCATTTTCACGCTCACCAGTGCAGAGAAGCCGACTTCACAGAGGTAGGTTGTGGAGAACTGTAACAGAACATCTCGGGCAATTTTCGCAGCCTTTTCGTATGGTGAAGACATCCAGAAAGTTTCGAGATCCAATGTCTTGAACGCATCTTTGGCACATCCATCTGCTTGAAGACACAATAGCTCCTCCTGGTACCCGTCGTCCACAGTCTCAGCATTACACGTGAATGGGTTCTGAATCATTTCATCAAAAGTTATCACATCTTCCCTTACGTGAGGAAAGTAACGGAGGAAGTCCGTCTTCAAATTGGAGAGGTGGGACTTGATGTCCTGAACCACATCTTCAGGAAGGTTTCCATCTCCAAGGCAAGCTGAGATCGCACTGAAGGAGGCCGAATTTCCCCGTTGAATGCGTCCTTTCCAGAGGTCCAGTTTGGCCACGAAGCCTCTGATCTTGTCGTCTTGAACCAAAATGTTCATGTTCTTCTCCTGCATTTTGATGTTCAACTCATTGAGGGACCCAAAGATGTCGGTGAGGTACGCCAGGCGAAGGTGGAAATTATCCGCCTTCAACTGATTCAGGAGAACGACTTTCCCTTGTTCTTCGAGGAAGAGGAGGATCTCGTCGAACAAGTCGAAGACGCACTGGAGCATGCTGCCCTTCGACAGCCATCGTACTTGGGTGTGGAACAACAGAACACTGTGTCCCGCTTCCAGATCCTCGCACAATCGACGAAACAGCCTCGTGTTGGGCGCCGACCCCCTCACGTAGTTCACAGCTTTGATTACTGCTGACAGACTCCGCTTCAGGGCCTCCGGGAGAGTGTTTGATGCGAGTGCCTCCCGGTGAAAAACACAGTGAGTGGATTGAATCAGTGGATTCTCGTTCTTGATCACTGCAACTAGTCCAGATCTTGCGCCTAGCATTGCAGGAGCACCATCAGTGCAGACCCCAATCATGCGATTCCAATCCAGATGATTATCTTCAAAGAACTCACACAACAGCTGATGTCCGCCGCCTGGGTGGTCAGGGTAACCGGTCGGCAGTGCAGGACGTCCTCCTCAATGGCTCGATCATGGACGTATCGGACAAAGACCATGAGTTGTGACAGATTTGAAACGTCCGTTGACTCGTCAAGTTGAATGGAAAAAACCGGTGACTCACGAATCTTCACGAGCAGTTGCTCCTGCATGTCCTTGGCCAAATCGTCAATTCTGCTCCGAATCGTGTCGTTCGACATAGATATCTTCTTCATTTTTTCACAGGCGGACTCTCCCAGCACCAGCTTCGTGCATGCTAGCAGGCATGGCTTGACGAGATCTTCCGCGATCGTGTGGGACTTCTTCGTTTTGGCAACTTGAAAGTCGACCTCGTAGGAAGCCTTCACGATTGCGGAGCTTTGCGTTTGTAAGTCTCCGGTAGCATCCAGTCGGGCGAGTTTCACTGCTTTTTCCCGGAGAGCGAAGTACTCTCGTGTCTTGTTCTGCAACTCCGGATGGTTTTTCGTCAGGTGCTGCCGTAGCTGGAACGGCTTCATGGACCCGATTCCCAGGCATTTCGAACAGATGACACCTTGAGGGTGCTCCTGACCATTCTTCACCAGACATGTGAATCCAAATTCAAGGTACGAATCGTGGTATACAACCGTTTCTTAGACATCTGAGAAAATGTGAAACATGAATTAGTTGCGGATAGAGAAGATTAGAATAGTGACCAGAAAAAATGACATGAAACAGATAAATTGTGAAGAGCACTAATTTATGATTATAAAAATACGTGAATTACAAATTTAATTGCCAATAAATTGAGAAGTAAGAATGGAAACTAGATCGTGAAAGCGTGGGGAAAGGGGAAGTGAATATAACACACGTACTTGTTTCGGTGTGTGTGGAACACATCCAAATGATAAGACTGTAAATACACAACTGTATATTAAGCGGCATTATTGTGTGTGAGTGTGACAATTGATGGATGACGCATAAGTATGATGCAAGCTTGGATCATGTGAGGATGTCGCTGACGTATCTGAGTAATGCTACACAGCCATTCAGCACAACACTGAACGAATTACGGAGCTAGTACAACTACCACTACGAACAATTACCTCTACACCAGTCCCAGCTCTCTTACTCTTTCTATGTGCCTGGGCGTAACTGCAACCGAGACGCAATGGTATCAACACAGACAGAGTGAGGAGAAACCCTAGTTGTAACCGTCCTAGCTGCATTTTCCCGTACTCTGTCTCTCTCGCGTTTGTCGTCCACTAATCATAGGCGCACCTAGTGGCGAATGGTTGTATGACGAGTGATTGTAAGTATAATGTAAAAGTAAATAACCTAGTCTAACTAACCTAACCTAACCCAACCTAACCTAACAAGAAATAGTAAGATTGCTGGGTTTAAAGCGTAGGCGTAATGGTTCGTAGGCGCAGTTGCTAGGTTCCCCACGAAAACAAAGCTACGAGAGCTGCTAGTGTTGAGCATTGCTAGTTGTTGGAACCAATGGAATGAAATTGTTTGTTGTACACTGAAATAGTGGTGATGTTGGCTCTACATTTTCAACGATTTACATTGACAGCTGTTGAGATAAGTTGATTAATTCCTGATAAAAACCCCATCATATTTGAGACTAGGCGCGCCTATGATTATTGGACGACCACCGCGAGAGAGACAGAGTACGGGAAAATGCAGCTAGGACGGTTACAACTAGGGTTTTGCCTCGCACTGTCTGTGATGAGACCATTGCGTCTCGGTTGCAGTTACGCCCAGGCACATAGAAAGAGTAAGAGAGCTGGGACTGGTGTAGAGGTAATTGTTCGTAGTGGTAGTTGCTATGTTCCCCGAATTACGACGTTTGCCAGCGCAAAGCGTCATACTCGCTTTGCACGTGCACAGACATACACGCCTTGCACACTAACACAAACCGTAGTAGTATCGATCACATGTTTGACAATTGGAATGATGATGAAACGATATCCACCACAAACCGCCATGATGGTGATTGATGTTTCATTTTTAATCATTTGTCTGCATCACAGGGTATTTATCAAGTCCAAATCGCTTCGGTCAATTAAAATTGCAGGACGACGCCCAGACAGATCAGCCAAGCATAGACCGTCACATCGAGCTCCTATTTCCCCCCGGGAAGTGCCAAATTTCCCCCTAGGGGGAATTTTCCCCCCGGTTAAGAACCGCTGATATATATATAGATGTGTGTAAGAGTTTGTAAGCGTGCGCGTGCACTATTGGACTTGTTATTGGGAACGTTACTGTAGATGCCTCGAATGTCATGCGCGTGCAACTGAACATGTGTGTGTATGCGCGTGTGTGTTTGTATGTTCGTGTGTGCGTGAGTGACAGTTGATTGCGTCAGCGAGAATGTGACGATTCAGTGAGAGTCTTGGTGTTGCGTTGGCTTAGTGTGCGGTGTTTTGTGCGGCGATAGTTGTTTCAGTGCTTTTCGCGTGTGCGTGTGTCTAGGGGTTTTACGTGCGAGTGTGAGAGGATCTTGTGTGCCGTATTCTTCTCCGTGTTCTTTGCTGGCGTCGTCTGAACTCCTGTGCGACTTTATTTCCAGTTTCATATCATCGATATAATTCGCATTAAATACATCGTTCACATTACACAGACAACGATAGTGATGTTCTCCACCTCAAATTGTCTCAGAATCTGAACAACATTGACAAATGGAAGAGGTCAAATAAATTACGACTAAACGTGAAGAAGAGACACGTTATGTTGTTTCAGAACAGGTCCTTAACACATCAATCGTATCTCTATCAAAAACAGCCGGAATTATGTATCGGGTAAGAAATAATTTAACTTCTGCATGCATGATGAACCTGTATTATACATTATTTTATTCCAAAATAATTTATTGCTTGTCCGTCTGGGGTTGTACTTGGTCCTCATTTCACAATGAACTGATCAAAATTCAGAAACGTATATTGAGAATCATATATTTCAGAAAAAGTTTGAATCTACCGAAAACATTTTTGCTGAATCACAATTATTGAAGTTGAACTATGTATTGAAGTATTTTATGTTGGTGGATATGTTTAGGTCGATAAGAAGAAAAGAAGAGACATTTAGATTGCAGGATAACCGAAAGATGACAAGAGGAAATCAGATAAACATGATATGTCCCGCATATCGAACTGTTCTCTTCCATAACTCCATTTTGTACTCTGGACCACAATTGTGGAATTCCTTACCAAGTAGCATAAAAATTAATTTCAATGAAATGAGCCTAAATAGGTTCAAACAGCAGACAAAGTTACTTTTCTATGAACAACAAATGACAGGACTATAGTGAGTAGTTATTGTTATGTAATGTATTCTGGCATCTCTGGGGAGTCGAGGCAGAGCTAAGGTGAAGAATACACGTTGTGTTTGATATGAGTGTTCCAGAGTGGATTGATTTATTATGGGACCCACGAAACATGGTTGCAGCGAAATGAGTATTTTAGAATTTTTTTCTTAAGCTGTTTTCACTCTGGTAATGATTTTTGAGTGGTTTTTAGTGCTTTTACTGATGTACTGAATTTGTCGCACTTGCGTCAGCGAGGTTAGTGAACCTTCAACCGTAAAAAAGGATATTTTTGAGGTGAACTTTGGATGCGTTTTTTATATTTTGCGCTATGGATGAACAAGGCGATGATAATCACGTGAGAGTGCAAGATGAGAATCAAATTAGAACGCCCTCGATGCCGGGTGTGAGACCACCAGAACGATTTTGTCCGGGAAATCCTGTTGAGGCGTGAAAGCTGTTCCACCAGCCTTGGTCAGCATATTACATTTTATATGGACTGGGTGCACAGCCGAATAATATCCAGGTGGCAATGTTCATCAATTGTCTTTCGGATGATGCGTTTAGAACGTATAATGGATTCGCATTCGAGAAGGATGAGTCAGAGTGCACAGTCAGTGAGATAATCAGTAAATTTCAAAGTTTTGCAGTTGGTGAAGTGAACGTGACCTACGAGCGCTATAAATTTCATGAAAGAATGCAAGCTGAAGGTGAAAGCTTCGATCATTTTTTGTCAGCTATCAGAGTACTGTTGAAAAACTGTGATTTCTGTGAAAAATGTGTTGATTCGGTTCTGCGAGATCAGATTGTACTGGGAGTGTGTGACAACCAGCTGAGAACGAGTCTTCTGAAGGTGAGAAACCTGACGGTGAAAATGTGTATCGACGAGTGTGAAGCGTACGAGAACGCAACGGCTAAGTCGGAGAGTTTATGTACCGCGCCGGTGAGCCGTGTAGCCGACGAACTGTCCAGCCGCGTCCGCCACATCGCATGCTGTCAGTTTTGTGGAAGCGCGCACAAACAAAAGAAGGAGGCATGTCCGGCATATGGGAAGACATGCAACAGTTGTGGAAAACAGAATCATTTCGCGAAAAAATATCGACGTTAACCGGCCGCGGGCGGGAGAAAACGCAACGAAGGACGGAGTGTCAACCAGATGGACAACGAGTCGTCTGACGGTGAATTTGTGAATGCTTTATCGAGCAGTTTTGCGGCCTCGAAAGATGTGAAATGTCAAATGATTGTGAACGGCTGTTCGGTAAGTTTTCAGATTGACACTGGGTCAAGCATTAACGTGCTTTCCGCCAAAGATGCCAAGAATATGACTCCGACGGCGACTGTAATGAAGATATGGAACAACGGACGTGTCACTCCAATTGGTATCACGAGAACAAACGTTAGAAATCCGAGAGACAAAAAGAAATATTCGGTGGAGTTTGTGGTTTGTGCAGAAAATTTGACGCCGCTGCTTGGACTGAGGGCCGGTCAACAGATGAAGCTGATCAAAGTGCGAGAAGAAAACTGCGAAAGAGTGCACAAGATATCGTTGGATGATTTTGCAGATGTTATGGACGGCCGAATGGGTGAGCTGAGTGGTACACATCACTTGAAACTCAAGCCTGAGGCGAGACCGACTGTCATGCCCGACAGAAGGGTACCAATTGCGGTCAGACCAAAACAGAAGGAGGATCCATACATCGGATTGTTGAACATGCGCAACACGCCGCACGGAGGCATGTACAACAGTCTTGCTCAAAGGCTGATGGGGAGGATAACTCGCACACTGGTGCCAACGTACTCATCAGTTCTGAAGCCTGGCTATACGAATATTCAAGAAGATATTATGCGTCGAGAAAAAGCGAAACAGAGGATGGCGAACCGATATTGCTACAGGAGAGAACTTCCTCGATTGGGGGGGGGAGAGTCCATATTTGTGCAGCCGATTTCTGGCAAAGGCAGACGCTGGACACCAGCAAGAGTAACTGAGTCATCTGGTCCCCGCAGCTATCAGGTCGTGACACCAGATGGCAAGACGTTCCGTCGCAACAGATTCTTCATACGCCAAGACAAGAGCGCTGGACGAGGAGACGCTGCATCAGCTCTAGATGAGGTCCTAGCAAATCAGCCGACGTCTTCAAGGCCTGTGGAAGTAAACGTCCGAGTAGCTGAGGCTGTGGTCGCGACGGGCGACTCTGATCCGCCAGGGACCCAAGATCAGATGTCAACAACCGATCAGAGAACACGTTCCGGTCACGTGGTGAAGAAGCCTCTTCGCTACACTCAAGACATTTAGTGTACTGTTGTTTGTATTTGACATGCGAAGTGTTGTGTGCTGTTGTTTTCAAGTACGCCTTGTATCGTATGGGTGTGCTCGTACAATTTGTTTCATGTGGGGTCTTATTCTTGCTGTTGAATGTTTGAGTCCACTTCGTAAAGAAAGAGGGATGTTACGTAATGTAATCTGGCATCCCTGGGGAGTCGAGGCAGAGCTAAGGTGAAGAATACACGTTGTGTTTGATATGAGTGTTCCAGAGAAGATTTGTTCATTATTGGACCCACGAAACAGTTATATATTGTACTGATTGTTATGTATCATGTATATCATTGGTGTGTATCATGCTGTATATTATTATTGTGTCATGTAGTGACGAATCAGTCATCTCGTTCACATCGTCTTGTGGAATCATGGTTTATTTTTCTCGCGAAGGGCTGCTGCAGTTTTTTTCAAATCGTATTGTGCGGTATCTTGTGGTCGTGAAGGGAAATTGTGGGGTGCATTGATGTATTATGTTGTATTTATCACATATATCAGTTTGTATCATGTTTTTGTTTGTGTATCGTGTTTTTGTGTTTTTTGTCGTGCTGAACATACGACCCTAGTGTTGTGATCCGTGCAAACGGAACACGTCTTACCAAGTCCAATACGAGTCAAAGACTCAATGGACATTTGTTGTCATTATTGTATTTTCTTGTTGCTTTTTTGTGTTATGTTATACGACAATATACTCAAATGAACTGAGCTGAACTGAACACACACACACACACACACGCTATCTCTCTATCTCTCTCTCTCACACACACACACACACACACACACACACTAGCTCACACACACACACACTAGCTCAAACACACACACTAGCTCAAACACATACACTAGCTCTCTCTCACACACACACGCACACTAGCTCACACACACACACACACACACACACTAGCTCGCACACACACACACACACTCAACATTATTGCAACATGTCGGTGATGCCTGCTATGTTGCTCAGGAATATGTGTATAAATATCATTGAACGCAATGAGCTCAAATCTATAATAATAAAGCTCAACGTACATGTGTGACTGTGTTTGTGTGTCCAGAACGGCACACTGGTCTATATTGGTGTGTGTGTCTGTGTGTCGATATGACCAATGCCACCTAGACTACCACTAGGTGTCTAGGCGGCGTTGCCCGTGCACACACACACACACTCACACATTGACATACACATACAGGCACACACACAACCATACACACTGACATACATGCACACACACACACTGACATACACATACAGAAAGACGTACACACACACACACTGACAAACACACTGACATACACATACAAACACATACACACACACACACACACATACACTGACATACACATACAAGCACACGCACACACACTGACATACACATACAAGCACACGCACACACACTGACATACACATTTTCACTATTCCTAAATGATTGTTTCTATGCGTTTGTTTTTCACATCATGTCATTCAATTGAATAATTGCTCGAAACTTCCCAGCGAGAATACCACCGCATCATTTCTGCTAATTGCACTTGAGAAATATCGCAAGAGTGACACACATACACACACATCAGAATGGGATCGTAGAAACGTGTATACTTAACGCTTGCATTCTGCTGCATTATGTGTGTGATCGTCCATGTGTTTGTGGGCGTGTGTGCATTTGTGGGTGATTCTGTACGCGTAAATCATAGTAAAACCTATGTTGTTAGACTGTATAAGAACGCACACACATACTAGCGACAATAACCGCACGAAGTGTGGAATAATTAAATACATATTCGAGCATGTGCCTATTCCAGAAGCCTTTTTTGGTGTATATGTGTAGCTTACCAATATTGTAATTGTAATTATCATTTATTTTTCTATTGATGTTTTTTCACCTTTCTACACACTGCGCCATTCAGTTGAGCGATTGCTAGAAACTTCCCTGTGGGATTGCCACCTCCTATTTTCTGCGAACGGCTCTTGCATAATTTTCAGCAGAAGAGCGATCGCGGATACATACACACACACATACAAACACATACGCACACATATAGTGTGTCATCACCGTCGTCGTCACGTGTTCGCGTTACAATCCTGTGTTTGTGTGTACTCACCTATTTGTTTACCACAGGAGATGAGCTATGCTCGTGCTCCAACCCACCCTCCAACCTATCTTCCTTGAAATTCCCAGTATTTCACACTACCCAGTCTTTCTTTAAATGCTCCTACGCTATTAGCTCCTAAAATATTCTCCCCTAACTGATTCCAGACATTAACACACCTATATGGGGAACTATACTTCTTAACATCTCTCAAACATCTAGTCCTTTTAAGTTTTTTCCCATGACCCCTCTTGCCTGAATTATCCCAAACTATACAATCATCCCTATCTAACTTTTGCATACCTATTCTATGTCTAAAAATATTAATCAAGTCGCCCCTTAGCCTACGTTGTTCTGAAGATGGTAAACAAAGCACTTTTAGTCTTTCCTCATACGACAAACTACACATACTACCAATCATTTTAGTCGCTGTCCTCTGAATTTTTTCCAATTTACGCTTGTTCTTTATCTTATGAGGGGACCACACCACCGACGCATACTCTAGCTGGGGCCTAATGATATTACACATTAACTTTTTTAGCATATCCTCATCTAGGTATTTGAAAGCCCTTCTAATATTCCTTACCGTTCTATAAGCTAGTGCTGTTATTTTCCCAATATGTTTATCCGAGGCCAAATTTTTGTGGACAATTATTCCTAAGTCTTTTTCATCCTTAACTTTCCGTAAATTAGGTTTCCCTAACTTATAATTGATGGAAGGCCTTTCTGCACTTTCACCTATCTCCATAACATGACACTTATTCGCATTAAACTGCATCCCCCATGTCCCGCTCTATTTCTCTATTATATCCAAATCCTGCTGTAACTCCTTACAACATTTTTCACCTGTGATGACCTTCATGAGCTTGGCATCACCAGCAAACAAGCTCATGTAGCTGCTGATCCCCCTAGACATATCACCTATGTATACCAAGAACATTATTGGTCCCAACGCCGATCCCTAGGGCACCCCACTCGTTACTGAACCCCACTCAGACACTTCCCCTCTGACCACCGTCCGCATCCTCTTATCAGACAAATAATCCCTAACCTATTCCAACAATCTACCCTGTATACCTCCTGAATTTTCCAGCTGCCATAGCAATCGTTTATGTGGCACCGTATCAAAAGACTTTTTATATCTAATTACACGCAATCCACCCACCCTTTTCTCTCCTGTACCACATCTATCACCCTCGTATAAAAACTAAGCAGGTTAGTGACACACGACGTTCCTTGTCTAAAACCATACTGACTATCACTAAGCATGTTGTTTTCTTCAAGGAACTCAACTCACCTATCCTTAATAACACCTTCCCCGAGCTTGCACAGGACACTCGATTTAGATACGGGCCTATAGTTTAGTGGCTCCTCGCTGTCTCCTGCCTTATAAATCGGTATACCATTCGCTGTTTTCCACTGTGCTGGTACTTTTCCCTCTATGAAACTACTCTGGATTATATCGTGCACCGGTACGACCAATTCTTCTCTACAATCCTTCAAAATACCTGCTACCACCTGCTACCTGCTGAACCACCATCTAATACCTGCTATACCACCCGGACCAATGGCTTTCATACTCTCCAATCTATTTAGCCTATGAAAAACCTCTTCTAATTCAATCTCTACATGTGATAAACCTTCAGTTTTTTCCGTTGCATCGAATTGTTCAGAATCAAAATCATGTTCATCCGTGTAGTGACGTCAAACTCGAAGCACAACATTCATAATCAAGTATTATTGTTCAATGCAATACCATAGATACACAAAAACTCAACAGACAATACACGACCAATCCCCGCACAAGAGTAACACGCGGCCACCAGTCACACCCCAGAAGTCCTAATCCTGCGCGCGTGTGACAATACTATATAAACAATACGCTACATCTCCCCGCACTTTAAGAACATCTATTCGGTTAAGCGAGAAGGTAACCATCGCCTGCGACCTCTGGAGGAGGACGGTAGTTCTCGTCGAGACCTTCCGTCATCCGGGGGCTTGACTTGAGCGTGACTCGATGTCGCCCCTGTCTGCGTTGCGCCTGCGAGCTTAACCTGATCGCCTTCAACCGGTCTCTCGAGCCCGGGTGCTGATGCCGATTCCTGCTCAGCAATTGCGTCCTCCGTTGACGCATCACCTTCAGCCGGTCTCTCGAGGCTCCGTGACGGCGCCGTGTCTCGTTCTGTCACAGCGTCTTCTGTTGGCGACTGAGGAAGCCAACAGTCCGTTTCGTCCTCCAATAATGGTGAACCGGTTCGGTGAACAGCTGCATTTTTGGCGAGATGGGCCGCATTCCGCACAGACCCGTCTTCCAGGCGGTACGCCGATCCTCTCATCGCCGTTATACGCAACGGACCCTTGAAACGACGTCCCGATTTACCGACGTGGCCTTGCACCCGAGCAAACACCGAGTCTCCCGGGGCGAACGTCGGAATCTTCGTGGCGTTACGGCGATCATAGTTCCGCTTGTTGCGTGACTGCTGCTTGCGGACCCGCTGCTCGATAGATGAATCCACGCACTTGTTAAAAACCGGTAAAATCAGCTTCATGCCTCGGCCGTGCAATATCGCCGATGGAGACGCTCCGGTAGTGCAGTGTGGCGTGGCTCTGTACTCGGTCAACAGCGCCCGCATACGCTCTTGGAACTTTGATTTACCTAGACACTGTTGAACCCATGCTTTGAATGTCCTGTTAAATCGTTCGACGATCGAGTTACCCCGTGGCCAGTAGACCGCCGATCGCCGATGTTTGATGTCCCGTTGATTGAGATAGCGCTCAAACGCCTCACTGACGAATTATCGCCCATTGTCGGTGACCAACTCGTCCGGGAAGCCCTCGCGACTCCAGATCACATCCAGGAAGCTCATGATGTGATCACTGTCAATGGTGCTGGTAAAGCCTACTTCGACCCACTTCGAGAGATAATCAACTAGAGTTATAGCGTAGCGGGCTTCTGGCGGCGCCGAGTCGATAGGGCCCACGATATCAACTGCCAGCTTCTGCCACGGGTGGTGCGGAAGCGGAGCAGACTGCATAGGAGCTGGTCGAGTTGCAGACGACAGCAACTTGTCGCTACCTTGACAATACGCGCACTCGGACACCATTCGCTGAACATCCTCGTCCATTCCGGGCCACCAGGCCACACTGCGCAGGAACTGTTTAGTTCTTGCCACGCCATCGTGTGCGGTGTGGGCACGACTGAGGTAGTCGGACCGCAGCTTGCTCGGAACAATTATCTGACAGTCGCCACGAATGACCAGGTCTCCTGCTACTGATAATTCATCCCTCATCTTGAAAAACGGGCGTAGAGCTGAATCGACGGCTTCTCCCGTGCGAGGAAAACCATCACCGATAGCCTTTCTTAGAGCCGACAGCTGAGGGTCGTCGCGGGATGTGGAACAAAGATGCTCTCGCAACAGCGCCGGCTGCTCCTCCATCAGTATACCGACCACTTCCTCATCTTCTTTGTCGTCACATTGCAAATCATTTTCTTGTGCGACTGGCAGACGAGAAAGTGCATCTGCAGCTTTGATCTCCTCCCCCGGGACGTAGTCAACGTGATATGAATATGGGATCAGCCTCGCCTGCCATCTGGTTACCCTTGCTCCTGCACGGCCACTGAATTTCTCGGAAAGAATTGTTCTCAATGCCGAATGATCTGTACGCAGCACAAACTTCCGTCCCCACAGAAACAATCTCCACTTTTCTATGGCGTTGACGACAGCTAGCGCCTCTCGTTCTGTGACGGAGTACTTGCTCTCGGCAACTGAGAACCTCCTACTCCATAAGGCGATCACCTTTTCGTCTCCCGCCGCGGAAAGATGAGAGAGGACAGCTCCAGCACCAGACTCACTTGCGTCGGTTGTCACGATTGTGCGCAAGTTGGGTTCAAACCGGTGCAATGGTTTAGCTTTAACTATTCTCTGTTGCAGCGACCGAAACTCTTTTGTGTGCGTTGTAGTCCACTGGAATGTCGCGTCTTTGCGTAGCAAAGCCGCCAGCTTGCTTGTTTGATTGGCAAAATTCTCCACGAACTGACTGAGCCAGCTACACAATCCCAAAAAACTTCGGAGTTCTTTGGCCGAGGATGGTAGTGGAGCGTTCCGGACAGCCGCTAGGTGATTGTCTGTGGCAGCGACAGTGTCTCCTGTGAACCGGAAACCACAGAAAGTGACAGTCTTCTCCGCTATGTTCGACTTTTGCAAATTCAGCGTAACGTTAGCGTTTTGCAGTCGCTTGATGACGATTTGTAGACGACTATCATGTTGTTGTTGCGTATGGCCTGATATCACTATATCATCCATATAATGGCAGCAACCGTCCACTCCGGCCAGTAGGTGGTCAAGGAGTCGTTGTAAGGCTGCGCCCGCTGAGGCCAACCCAAATGGTACTCTTCGGAACTGGAACAGACCTTCATGTGTCAAGAAGGCTGTTACTGGGCGAGAATCGGGGTGCAACTCCATCTGGTGGTATGCATGCTGTAGATCCAGTTTTGTGCGAATGCTACCGGCCAACTGCGTTTGCAACTCTTGGAGCGTTGGTATCGGATGCACCTCGTTTATGAGCTGACTATTCGGCCCTCTCAAATCAACACAGAGGCGGATGTTACCATTGGATTTGCGCGCTACTACTACTGGACTGATCCACAGTGAAGATTCCACTCTCTCGATCACGCCGGTGTCACACAGCCGCTGAAGTTCCTTGGTAACTTCGCTTCTTATAGCAAGCGGAAGCCGTCTGAGAGGTTGACGCGTCGGTACCGCGTCGGGTTTCAACCTTATCTGGTGTTGGTAGCCTTTAATGGCGGGTAGATGCTGCACCGCTGACGCGTCCCGCGACGGCGTATGTGACCCGTGGTTATTGCACGTTCCCGTCTCAGCATGACCAACTGTTGCAATTTCACCGGTTTCCGGGTGCAATGTGTGACCCAAATCTGCCAATGCGTCCAGTCCGAGCAAGCCTTCAGATGACTTGGTATATATCACGTAAAAGTAGACGGGCGACATGTGCTCGCCGACTGACACCTCGGTTTTGAGAGTGCCGACGACCTTAAGTGGTTGTTGACCGACTCCAAATAGTTGCCTTGTTGTGTGCACAACAGCTGCGCCCGGAAACATCTGACGAGCGAGTGGGAGACTAAGCACCGAGACGCTCGCTCCGGTGTCGACCTGAAGTTGCATGTTGACTGGTCCGCGGTCGTTCACCTGTACCCTTGCGTCACACATGAAACGCTTGTGTCCTTGAGAACCGCACGAAAGTATGGTGATACCTTGTATCCTTTTATGGCGTCTCGAATGCTGTCTCGAGCCAGCACGACATACACTTGCCCAGTGTCCGAGTTTACCACACGCGTGACACTTGGCGTTTCTAGCCGGACACATTTCTATTCTTGGCAACCCGTGTGTCTTGCCACAGTATCCACAGTGTTGGGAAAACTGAGATGTTCTACCCCGAGGCTCTTGGGCGTTTCTCTCTTTTTCTGTCTTCATCGGCCTCACTGCTGCTAGTGTGCCAGCTGGCTCACCCGATTGTCCCTCTTTCAGGACGTTGGCCTGTTGTTTCGATGATTAAAATGCGGCTGCCGTGGTTAGCAATTTGTCCAAAGTGAGATTCGGGTCTTGGAGAAACCGTTCTTGCAGTGCTGGATGAACCGAGTGCTCTACGACGTGGTCCCGAATCAGCTCCTCGGTGAGGTCGCCGTAACGACATGTGGCCGCCAGACCACGCAGTGCATTGACAAATGTGACTGTGGACTCTCCTGGCTGTTGTCGTCTGCGTTTGAATACGAACCGTTCGTATATGACATTGGTCTGAGGTACGTAATGTTCCTCGAGTATTTGAAGTGTGTGTTGAAATTCAGACTGCCCCTCGACCTTGACCTTCGCCGGCAGGGATCTGAAGGTTCGTCGGCCCTCTGCACCGATGCAGGTGATCAACAGCGCTGTTTTCCTTTCGTCAGGATAAGCGTCGCCGCCGATGGCAGTGAGATATGCCTGAAAGGTGTACTTCCACTCGGACCATGGCACTGCGGATGTACCGGGCTGCGCATGAAAAACTTGTGGTGCAGGAATTCCCTCAATATTCATCGTACCCGTACAGAAAATCAGAATACACAACAATAAACCACCAACACACCGAAGCTCAGACGTGCAGACCAAAATTGTTCGCAATTTACCTCGTCGCTATATGTAGTGACGTCAAACTCGAAGCACAACATTCATAATCAAGTATTATTGTTCAATGCAATACCATAGATACACAAAAACCCAACAGACAATACACGACCAATCCCCGCACAAGAGTAACACGCGGCCACCAGTCACACCCCAGAAGTCCTAATCCTGCGCGCGTGTGACAATACTATATAAACAATACGCTACAATCCGCAAATACACCAAGAAATTTTATCTTCATAATTTCGCAAATACGTTTTGGATCTTCAATAGTTGTCCCATTTTCTTTCATTCAATCAATCCCCACTTTACACCTGACCTTTTCATTTACAAATTTATGAAACAATTTAGGCTCGTTTTTACACTTATTGACAATATGTTTTTCATAGTCCCTCTCTTCTTGCCTCCTGATCATCACGAAAGCATTCCTTGCCTGGCGAAACTTTATTTCGTTTTTTCTGTTATTCGCTTCCTTAGCCTATTCCAAGCCTTCTCCTTGGTCAATCTAGCCTGCTCGCACTTTCTGTTGAACCATTTTTTCTTCCCTCTACTAACTTATTTGTATTTTGGCACATACATAGTCACCGCTCTTTCATAAATTTCAAGGAACACGTCGTATTTCTCTTGCACACATTTTGCTCCCAGAAGCTCATCCCAGCCGACTTCTGAAAAAAACTTTCTCAGTTGCACAATATCGGCTTTCCCATAGTTGAAATTCTTATTAACGTTCATCCCATTCACAACACACCTTTGCCACTCACCATTCAACTTGAGTTCTATTAAAATGTGGTCACTTTCCCCAAGTGGGCATCCACACTGAATGTCTCTTATCGCATCTATGCCCTTAGAAAAAACCAAATCAATCCTTGACGGTTCATTTGTCCCCCTAAACCTCGTGTTTCCACTACTCCACGTAGTGAGTAAGTGTTCCATAGTCAGTTCCAACAAAATGAATCCCGACGATGTACTGCCCCCCTTGCCTGCCAGTGTTCCCAGTCCACTTCCTTACAATTAAAATCTCCCATTAGTATCAGCTCACCATTCCATTTTAACATTGTGTACAAAAAATATCTTGTTTCCTCTAACATTTCTTTGTACTCTTCTTGTCTCAATGACCCTGTACGTGGCGGTACATATGCAACTGCTACATTTGTTGTTTTTTTCCTCCCACATCTAATCCGATGCAAAGAACATCTGCCTTACCCTCAATGCTCCACACGAATTTCAAGTTTATATCCTTCCTTAACAAAATCATTAACCCTCCGCCGTGTTTGCCCACCCTGTCTCTCCTAAAATGCCTATATCCCCCCTGTTCAAGGTGCATGATTTCAACGTCTGAATCCAGTTTCATTTTTACCAAGCCCATCACATCTGGATTTTTACTTCTCAAATTATCCCCTAATTCTAGCTCGCATGATAAAAGACCATCGAAATTTGTGTAGCTAACTCTCAAATCTGCAAACTTATCCTACTTTCGATCTCCCTTTTCAGATCCTTTATTCCGGACTCGACTGGGGTTTCGCTTTGTACCATTTTTTTATTCTCCCATCCAGCACTCTCCAGTGAAAAATCAATTTGTCCTCTTCTGATCTTTGGTCACTTTTCTCCTTCGATTCACGATACAATTCACTTCTCGTTACACGTTCGTCCTGGCCAAGATTACCCATACGTCTTTTACCCATACGTCTTTGAATTTATCTGTCTGTGACAGCTTCCAGGTATTCTCCAATACCCTACTCGCCGTTGACTTACTCTTGAACATGATCCTCAAAGGTCTCATCCCACCTTTCTTGTATTGACCCAATCTACAAACGTCCTCAATTTCATCCTCCACGTCTTCATCCAAACTCCTCACAATTTCCCCTGCAAACTTCTTCTCTTCATTTTTTTTCAATTATTTCCTACCATATTCCTCCTCCTTCACTCCAAACACAACCACACACTGTTTCTTTCCAAAAGATCTCTCTAACCAAACCTTCCTTTCCCTTCAGCACCTCCACTATTCCTTTCTTCAAATTAGCTTCGTGCTCTTCCTTCTGCTGTTTCACAATTTCTGCAAAATTCTTTGTACTATCCCCTCGTTTCTGTGCCCAACAATCCTGTTTTTCTTTCATATTGATGATATTCTCATCCTGCTTGGCCGCTGCCTCCTCTGCCGCCTTCAACCTACTTTTGAGTCTCTCATTTGCCTCCTGCATTTCTACCATCTTTCTTTTCAGCTCGTCATTTTCACTTCCAACCCTCTCATTTTGATTTCTCAAACTCCCAACCTCATCCATCAAATCATCCATTTTATTATTCATATTTGTTACCGTACTGCGGACGCCGCTGTGAGCATCCCCACTACGCCCTTCTACCAACAACCTCAATTGTCTTACTTCATCCATAACTTTCTCGATTTTCAACGCATTCTCCTCAATTTTGCCTTCCATTCCCCCGTCCTGCTTCCCCACTCCTACACCATGCCCATTCCTTGTTCTTCTCCCCGGTGTACCCCCTTACTCCCCCTTGTGGCCATTATGGAGACAGAGCACTTTGCACCACAACCCTGGGCAACAAAAGGTGACCTTGTTCAACTTAAATGTTGTACGCTCAACAAACTCGCCTGTGCAACACCGGAAGGGCGAACACGACACCAGTCTTCACACCAACCCTTTTCTCACCACGTCAGCACGCGCTTGTGTGTTCACAAAGCACTCACACCAACACTAACAACCAGCACCCACACTCACTCAACACTAACACAGCGCGAGCACGACACCGGTCTTCACAAACACGCTTTCCGTAACTCTGCAGCACGCGGTCGTGCTTACAGTGACGCCACTCTCTCTTCACTATCGCAAACACAGCACAAATACTCGGGAGCACAACGACACACAACCTCACACGACGAAGTCACAATCACGTGTGTGTGTGTCAGTGTGTGTGTGTGTGTGTTAGTGTGTGTGTCAGTGTATGTGTCAGTGTATGTGTCAGTGTGTGTGTGTGTGTCAGTGTGTGTGTCAGTGTGTGTGTCAGTGTGTGTCAGTGTGTGTGTGTGTGTGTGTGACAGTTTGTGTGTGTGTTTGTGTGTGTACACACTATACTTTGACTGTGTACGCATTGTGTGTCTGTGTGGCAACACAAACTCTCTCACACACACACACACACACACACATTTTTTACATTACATTAGGTAGATATTTATATAGCGCCCTACACCTAGAGGGTCTCTAGGGCGCTGCACACGCACACACCCACACACACACACAAACGCACACACACAGACACACTTACACACACACACATAGCCACACACACACACATAGCCACACACACACAGAAAGTGAAAGGTGAAGAAAGAAGAGAGATAACTTACACCTTATAATCATCACTAATATAGACAATGTTCCCTAGAGTATAATACGATTTCACCATGAAAAATTTCTTTGAGTGTTTTTTGAAAACAGGGATAGAATTGATAGAACGTAGTGTTGGGGAGAGCTTATTGTAAATACGGGGTCCTAAGATAGAGAAACAACGATTATAGTGAGTATGTCTAGAAGGAAAAGCAGGTTCCAATAAGAGACGAGAATCATCAGTTGACCTAAGTGTACGAGTAGATTTCTTGAAGGATAGAAGTTCAAATAAGTACGATGGCTTACGGAGAATAAGAGTGGAATGGATGATCAAACAGATGCGGTAGTCAATAAGCGCCTTAATAGGAAGAAGTCCCATTTTTTGTAGATAGGGAGAGACATGAGAGCCAGCAGGGAGATTGTAGATTAGACGACAAGCTTTACTAATAACAGATTGAAGTTTGCGAAGCTGGCGGTGGTTCAGAGAAAGAAAGAGCGAGCAACAATATTGAATCCTACTGATAATGAAAGAATTAGCCAGTTTGAAAGCAGCAGAGACAGTTAAATATCTACGGATAGAATAGATTCGCCTAATGTGAAAGTTACATACCCTAATGATAT